>VZTJ01003857.1:576673-666635 GCA_013397795.1 Orthonyx spaldingii
TCCTTCCTTCCTTCCGTCCTTCCTTCCTTCCTTCTTGGCCTAGGGATTGTGCCCATCCTGTTAAAAATACATTATTCCACCTCCAGTATTCTATTTCTTAATGTAATGTAGGAGAAAGATAGCATCTACTCTAAATACTGGAAATGTGACCTTGTGAATATTCTAAGTGAAATAAAAAAATATAGAACTAAAAACTGATTGATTTTGAGTTGAGGATTCAGATATATTAGAACTTCTAATGGCATATCTGACTTTCCTTTTAGAAATGGTCTTGGACAAATAAAATAAACTGGGAGTAATCACTTCATTAATATTAAGGCAACATAATGATTATAATCAAACCAGCTTCAAAATCAAAGGTAGTTAATAAAAAAGTTATTTAAAATAAAATGGAGGTTATTATTGATGGCTCATCTTTTAATTATGCATCTTGAGGGGAGAATTAAACTTGTAATACCATGGTCTGGTTTTCCAAAGAGGCTCAGTTGTCTGCTATTTAAAAAAACAGTGTAACCAAGAAGAAAGAGTGAGTAATACCACCAATAAATCCTCTAATCCAGAGAAAATATATGATGCAGGGCAAGCATTGGTCTCTGAAGCACAAGGACTTTCAAACAGATGCTAAGTCATTTTACCTCTAATTCTGTAATTCTAATTCTTACTCACTGTGGGTCAGTGATGGGTCGAAGTAAATTTTGACTGTTCTGCAGCCTTCCATAGAGAAGCTCAGAATTTGATACAAATTCTAGTGACAAACTCTCTGTGCTCCAAAGCAGCACAATCAGGGTATCAGGGATGGCATTAATTTCTACCAGGAGTCTCCTCTTCCAGTCTGTAGCAGATTCTTGAAGATATCTTCATCTTTTCCTATTAATGCCTCTCATTTAGATCTGCCCAGGCAAGATAGTATCAACAGATTGACCAGCTTTGTTCCTTGCATCTTCTGGTCCTCTTGCCATCTCATTCTTTCCATTTAATAAGGGAAAATGAACTGTCCTCATGATATAACCTGCATGGTTTGCTTTAATCATTACCTGAGGCTCAATAATCTTCATTCTGGGCAAAACCAGAATGAAAACCTCGTTGTGGCTCTCGCCCCATAAATCTTTACTTTGATTTTAGTCCCTTCTACTTCAACGGGCACAAGAAACCTTGGTTGCCATGAGCGAGGATTTGCAGATGAAGGTTCATTGCCCTCATCCTGCTGCTGAGGTGGCATCGATTTCCTTCCCCAGTAACTTCAGTGTGCAGCTAATGAGGGCTCTGATTAGCCTGTGTGCTTCTCCCTCCCTGCTCAGTCGATCATCCCCCACCACTGGAGTGTTAAACACCGCTCAGGTGGCACAAACCCATTACGTGTCACTTGTGTTTCCTGTCCCACTGCGTTAATTTGCAGCAGGCCACTTCAGATTACGCACACTTTTGCTTTTGTGCTGATGTATTGAGCTCGTATTAATGCAATGAAACAAGTGATGTGTTGTATGTTTGCATTTATGTAATTTCTGGGGGAGTATTAGCTTTGTTAATGCAGTGCACTTCAGTGTCTCACTGAAGTACTGGTGTGAGATGATTGAAAAAAATCCAAATTCTGCTTCTGTCCCTGTCAATCACTCACAAAACAAGCCAGCTTTGATGACATACTCTTCCTTCAGTATTCATTAGCATGGAAAAGCGGGAATGCCATTATTGAATCTAGAAACAATTATATATTTCCCATTATATATCAGGCTTTTGCACAGTTTTAAGAATTCAGAACTTTTCTTTCAGTTTAATTTCTGAGTGATATATTTTTTTTTATTTCAAGTACAACAAATAGGTTTATAAATTCCTTCCCTGTCAACATAATAAACTGCTTTTCTGCACTTAGCAAGTAAAATTACAGCAGTAATTAGACAGAACTGTTTTGATTCCTCTTTACCTTTTGAATAAAAGAAATCAAAAGTATTTTCAATAACTAATGATGACATCTAACAAAGTTGTCTTTTCTTCTAAATTCAGAAAAAGAAAACAAAGAGCTTGAATTAAAAGAACATTTTACCTTGCATTTGCTCTGTAATAGATACATTAGGGAAAGCTGGAGAATGCAAAGGTACTTTGCTCTGTTCCTTAGGAAAGGTGATGTGCCTTGCCACCTACAGTTTCTATTCCTGTTTCTGCCACAACCAGCCCTGTAACCTTAGACAAGTAATTCCTTTCTCTATTTCAGTTTCCTGAGCTGTAAAGCTGAAATCTCCCAGACAGCAGGAACATAGAGAAACCAACTGGGACTTGGGGTGGCGTTGCACTGACATGAAAATGGATTCCCCAGAGTTTCTGACAGCGGAAACAAGGTTCAGCAGTCCAACCATCCCAGATTAAGATGCTGGGGGTTTGTCAGTCAGCTTTACTAACAGCAAGAAAATGCTCCCTAAGGAATAAACCAGCATCTATTCTCCCTAAAGAGAAGTTAGAAATCTTTTACCCTTTTTTTGTTGTAGAAACTAGTATTTAGTGCTAGGGATCGCGGTCCAGCCCTAGGATTTCAGGGCACTGTGATAGCCACGAATATTAACAGCAGTAACAGTAACATATTTTGTGGGTTTTTATGTCCAGAGTCTCTTCAGGTTATCATTTGTTCCTTTATTCTTTCCTTAGACCTTGGTGCTCTGCCAGATTCGGAATCAGCACTGCTAGAAAGCAACTAGGATTAAAGCTAAATTATTTCACAGCCAGGTGAAATGGAGTCAACCTCCTCAGCTCCAAACACAACAAAGGGTCAGCGTTAGAGGGGCTGAAGAACTCCACACATGCAATTCTTTCTGGCCATACATAAATCCTCTAGGATCTTTGGGAGAAAAAAAAAATAATTTGAAATTTTTGCATTCCCACAGTCTTTTCTGAACTTGCATTCCTTTTGGGGGTTGAGAGGAGTGCCTGGCTCTTAGGAAAACCTGAAAACCTGATTCCATATGAACTTTGCTTTACTTTCATCTTCTTCAGGCAGAAGGCAAGGAACTCTTACTGTTTTAGGGTCAATTGTATATATGGGAAAAAAATATCAAAACCTTCTTAGGGCTGGGTGGAAAATAATTTCCTGCTGGGAAAGAGTTGACCATAAAAGAATCCATGGCTTTGGCATCTGCTTTCCAAGTGGCAGTAGTCTTTGTATCTCGTCCAGAATTCCATACTCACAGCCAGACTGAATGACTTGTCCTGATGCCATGACCTGAAAGAGTTTTTTGGCTATCATAGAAGTCTCTGACATCTGATAAAGGTCTTAATGTTTGTGGATTAGAATCTGTATTTTTACCATTTTAATTGATGATATGGCTGGGGGTGTCATCTCTTTTTTGGTGGAAGACTAGAAATTATGAATGATACCATCACGTGCCTCCCTCCTTTATATTCTGGAGGCCTTTATCTTTTAATCACCCATTTTTTGAAGTTGGAAGAGTGGAGATCACAGAGAGCATTTTATCAGCCCTTGGATGTGGCAGGCTAAGGGGGGGGATGATTTTGTTGCAGACTGGATGTCCTGATAAGATAATCAAGGGGATTTTGGTATAACTGAAGATTTTTGAGAAAGGGGCATCAACTGAGACTAAATAAAAAGCTACAGATGTCTGTGTTATGTCAAGAATACCAATAAGTTCCTCATAAAGAAATATTTCACCTTGTTATGACACACAGGTAATATGGCACCTATGGGGTCTTGTTACCCTGAACTCACCTATGATAATTTAACTTGATGCCTCAAGTTTTCCAGATTAACCATGGCCAAGTGGAGGCTGCAGGAGAATATTTAAATATTTGCAGTGTTTCAATGAACAGGAACTGCTTTGACAGTTCAGACATACCCAGGTCGATATTCTGGTCTATTATGTTGGTTCTTGTCTCACTGACCCAGCATTTCATAATAAATTTTGCACCGTTGTGGTGTGGTTTACCATCCCACAGCTCTCCAGTAGAATGTGATGAATAGCTGAAAAGCTTTATTTGTTAAAAAAAGTAATGGGGTTTCAGAATTAGTGAAACTAATCACAACTTCACAGTGAATTAATCTAATTGTTTCAGCTTGGTAGCAGGGGAAGGGGAGGAGATGAGGAAATCAAAGGGATTCATGTCACCACTTCTGAAATAAAAGGTTTTGAAGCACAACACTCGTGTTTGGGAGTTTATCTGGATTTAATTAAAATAATTCATTAGCATGCATGGAAAATATGAAAAATAGTAATTTCTTTCTGCGCCACTCCTGCCCTTCTCTGCTGGTATTTGAACGAAAATCAGCTCTTTGAATAATCCTAAACCAAACTGAGTGCTGCACTGTGGAGTTATCACAAGGCCTCATGCAGACTTTTAGAGTGGAACCAGCCCCAGGCTCCCACCCCAGCCTGGGCAAGGGCTCAGAACGTGGCAGTGGCCAAGTTCCTTCTCAGCACACACTTGTGGGAGCTCCAAGGTGGGAGGGAAGTCCTGCTGGGCTCCTGCTGCCAGGTGAAGGCACCATCCACCTGATGCCTTAGGATTTTTAGCTTCTCTTTTTCATGTAACTCTGGAGCTACTGCTCTCACATCTTAGACAAAACAATTTCTCTCTGGGCCTGAAACTCAAGGACACCTCACTGTCTTAAGCCCCAAAAAATATAAACAGCAGAGAAATTGGGGGGGAAAGCTTGGGATGGATGAGTTCATTACCTGAGGTTGTAATTGGAGGCCTAACCTCGATATGCAAATGGACCAAAAATTAAAAACCATGAAAAACCCGTGACCCATCGTCCATTTTGAGTGCAGCCCTGGGTGGGCTCTGACTGCCTGAATGTACCGAGAAGGCCTTGGAATAAATATCTGCTTTTTATTCTCTTAATTTTGTCTGGCCTCTGTTCTAGGTAAGCCCAGGAAAAGGCATCACATCAGCCACAGAGGAACACTGATGGGAATGGAGCCTCAGCATCCATATGCTGGTATCTTCTTCCAGGTAACACACAGAAATAGAACTATGGGATATTTTTGTCCCATCTTAATGCTTCTGCCAGGCATCCACTGTGAAAATCAACATAACAACATGTTTCCAGTGGTCAATTCCATGAAAACTGTGATCATGTCTTGCCCAAGGCTACACAACTTTAATTTTGAGCCGAGGAAAATTACTTATGGGAGCTGGTCCTGCTCAGCTGCTGAGATCTCATCTAATCTCTGCTTGAACCACTCCTGGCTGTGTGGTGTTGTATACACAAAAAAGTGTGTGTGTACATATATATATATATATACACATATATATTTATTTGGGTGTATAAACATCTTTTTTCTCTGAGAAAAGACCTTTGTAAGGATTTCCCTTTATATCAGTAGCTATCCCATTGGGTATGGCATTTCTGGACCTGACTGCTGCAAAAATATCGCCTAAGGAAGTTTCTTTCCTTACTTTTATAGAGACCTGCTATAGCAGGTAAAAAATGTGAGGTATCAGGAGGAACAGGGAAGAAAATTGACCTGAATTTTAGATTATTCTGATTCCCAGTTTGTATAATATTACTGAAGGTTGATTAAACAAGGGTATTTTGTGTGTTTGGTTAATAGAAGGGAAACGATTCCCTATAGAATGAGTTACCCTTTCCCTCCACTTATATTTACTAAAAAAAATGTGTTGTTCAGTCCCCTTCTCTATTTATCTACTTAAACAATAAATTAGAGATATGCATGCACAGAAATAAAACAGTCCTTCAGTAAATCTTTGTTAGAGTCACGGCTAGAATAGATTAAGAGAAGTTCTTTAGGCAGCTGTGTGTGAGCCTGCTGGTGTGGGGCCAATAATTATCCGTGGGGTAGGATACTGTGCATTGTGAGCAAGCTTTTCTGAATCTGTTTTTTGTCTTGAAGTCCCCATCTATCACTCCTCAGACACATAAAATTTAATCTGTGTTTGGCAAAAAATGAAACAATTAATGGCAGGAGAAAGGAGAGAGAATCAAGCAAGTGAACATTTATCCTATAACAGAGTGATGGTCCATCCAGGAAACACTTCCACAGTCCTTGCTCTTCCAAAATGGTCCTTCTGGCCTTGCCCAATGAAAAGTGTTTTCTCTGCTGGAATTAAGAATGTAAAAAGGAGTTCAACAGCAAGGTATTTTCCCAGCACTGCATATGGTTATTTATCTCAGTTTCATGCAGTGCCCTGCTAAAAAGCTTCAGCACCAGTGTCTTACATGGAGTCTTCAACCACTGCAAGGCTGCAGAATCATATTTTCAAAGAAAACAATTGGGTATCTGAACCAATTGGTGAGCTTTTGGCTTCTTCTGTGGCCTTGACAGTCTTCCCACTCAAATACACAAATACCAAATACACATTCTGGTGATCAGAACCCGGATATGGCAACGACACATTCTGGATTCTGTTCCTGGTTGAACTTTTTATGCCATATTTAACCTCGCATAAATCATTCACTGCCTGTAAACCGTTTTCTCTGTCTGTAAAATGAGAAATATGATGCTACAAATTCCACAAAAGCCACTCTGGAAGAACACAATAGCTTTTATTTGCTGCTACAGAATTCACGAAATGCCCACATATACAAGACATCTCACAGCACCCTGTCCAGTGGCAATTTATGATCATATGGTAACAGTTTCTGGGGGAGAAGACAGAAGGAGTCTTTACTATCAGATGGCAACTTCCTTATCACCAGAGCTGCAGCATATTGAGTGAACCATCTTACTGAAATCTCTCTTTGATAGGGGCAAGCTGGACTTGGAAAACCTCAGAATTATGGAACAGAAGATGCATAATGATACTCCTGTGAATTAATTCCCCCTGAAGGATAATGATTTAACGTGGGTGGTTTCTTTTGCTGTACATTTAATTGCAGCAAATATAAGCATGTGAAATAAAACACATACAGCTTCTTTAGGTGGTGTCCAGGCAGAGGATAACTGAGGATGGTTTGAGCCATAAGCTTGACCATGCGCAGAGGGGAAAAAAGCTACTTTAGGGAGGAGTATTGCTTAGTTTATTCTAATAAACCTATTGTTTATCACTAGGATAATATTGTTTTTCATCTTATCACATGGCACACAGCTCCTGATTTGTATGGGAGCAATGTTTAGGGTTACTCAGCACTTTGTCAGTGGACTTCTGATGATGTGGTATTCAAATTTCTTTTGAAACTAATGATACCTTTCCATTAGTATTTATTGGATTCATCTCATAACACTAACAATGAAATAGAAATAATTTTAACAAAAGACATTAGAACAATAAATGTCCAAAGGACTCTAAATTTCCAAATTTAAAATGCTATATGTCCGAAGTTAACTCTCATTGCCTCCTTCTTCTTTTCAGTTCCCACCACATTATCTTCAATTTTCCCACATTTTCAGTTAGGGAAAACTCTGCTTTCACTGCCACTTGAAGTTTTACTGCTTTGCCTAGTGTCTTGTTTCATGCTAAATAAAAATACAGCAGCTCACAAGTAACATTACTGAAAACCCCTGAAAATCCACGTAGGTAACAGTGGTATTTCTCTCTTAAATTTTACTTTCTTTTTCCTCTTGCAGATTGTGGTTGAAATACAGAATGTTTTACTTGTTTCTCGAGGGCTAAGCAGCCGTAAATGTGATAGCATAACTGCGAACAAACAGGACTCATTCTCACCTTGTTATCTCTGCATGAGTTTCAATATTGGATAGGATTTGTGATGTGCTGTGATTTCTCACTCACAAGGCTGTTTCAGGAGTAGCCCATAAGGCCGGAGCTGTGATTTTCACTTGCATGCAGGGGCAGTGTTTATTATTCAAGTGGCAGCAAATGGAAAATCTCAACTCAACGCACGTGTTTTACTAGGGCTATAAAAAATGAAAAAAAAAATTAAAAAAAATGAAGTGAAACCGGGCTAAATCTTTAAAGTGTGCCATCCACGGTGGATGCAGAGCAGCAAATGTTGCTCTTGCTGGGATGTCTGTGCTTTTGCAGAGCAAGGTGATAGTAGAGAGAGTTCATTCAAACTCCTTTGAGAACAGCTAAAAAGCCACATATCATCTTTAGTGCTCTGTCTTCCCAAGGAAAGTGGAAGGGATCCAATTAAGAGTGGGGGAGGTTCTGCTGAGATTTCTTTAATAACTTCATAGTAGAGGGAAGAAGCATATGGAGTCAGAGTCTAATGCCAAAGAAGAAAAATAGCAGAAAAGGAGAAAACATCTGATTTCTGGAAGATTTTGGAAAATGTATAAAAATACCACTTTCAGGAACTCGTTTTGTGGGTTAGGAAATGCGGGCAGGCTCAGGACAGAAGGCTGCCTTAGGACAGAGGGAAGGATTAACTGTTTGCCCAAGGGTCAGTTTAACTTTTTCCCTGCTCTCAGGTCCTCAGGGCAGTGGGGATCAGGTGCAGAGATGCCACTCAAGGAAATAAATTCTCCATTGCCACGTGGTACTTCAAAGGCTTCACTGTCATGGTCCTGAGTGAGGATAAAAGGGTTCTGGGCCATCTCCTTGCCCCCAGCCTGTGTGACCCACAGTCAGGTAGGGATACAGCAGTGGGAGGCAAGGAAGGATGGGAGGTGGGAGGGTATGAATATTTAAATTAAAATTTTTAAAACAAATTAAATTTTAAATAAATAAACATTTGAATTACCTGGGTTATCTGTTTTATCACCCAGACCAAACCCAGCATTTAGACCTGTTGTACATCGAGGGGCAAACCATATAACCTCTGCCTCAGTTTCCCTCTCTGTATGGTAGGGATGAAATTATTTTCTTAAGTACCTTTTTCTCAGAAAATTAACTTTTAAATGTGTTGTTAAAAAACCATAGTAAAACAAAGAGCCTACCAGTAAACCTAGGCTGCACAGATTATCTGTCTAAAGAATGTGATGGGTGAAAATGAAAAAAAAAAAGCAACCTAACAAATAATAGTGTTATTAATGGGGCTTCTCAAAATATATTTTCTTGGCAATATAAGTATGCCAATAAAGGTTAATTAAAACGGCAGGCAATCATGATCAGATGAAATGGGGTGTGTACTAATCTCCTGCACTTGCATGAGAACCTAAAAAGCAGATGACTTGGGGATGACAACCGAAAGCAGGGTATTTTTAGCTGGATTCAATAGAACTTTCTTACACTCAATTAATTTCTGCATAATACAGAGATGAAACATTTGCTTTTCTTCTCATCATCTCTATAGGAGGAGTGAGACATAATAACAATATTTCTGGCATGAAAATATGTCCACGAAAATTTGAGAGTATTTCAGGAAAGAGAAATGCCCCTATGAAAGGAGTAGAGAATTAGTAGCTTTTTTTCATTTTCTTTCCAGAGACAGGACCTGGGGGAATGGCCTGAAGTTGTGTCAGGGGAGGTTTAGGTTGGATATTATGAAAAAGTTCTTCCCTCAGAGAGTGGTGGGGCACTCATCAGGCTCCTCAGGGAATGGTCATGGACCCAAGGCTGCCAGAGCTCCAGGAGTATTTGGAAAATGCTCTCGGGCACAGGGTGGGATTGTTGTGGTGTCTGTGCAGGACCAGGAGTTGAACTGGATGATCCTCGTGGGTCCCTTCCAGCTCAGGGCATTCTATGATTTCATATATTACACTTCTGGATACTCCACTGGATAGGTGAGCATGGCCTCTAGCAGCCGAAGGTACAGGAGGATTCCTTCTCCCTTTGCCATCACTGATAGCTCAGGCACTAATTTCATTATGTTTAGAGCATCACACAGGCATCTGGATGACCCCATCTGTTTTGGGGGTGAAGGGCTGTATCTGGCGTCTTTCACTGAACAGCTCTGGTGAGACTTTTGCCACCTGCAGTTATCTCTGTTGGAAAAGAATTGCTCAGGTGCTAAGGAAAGCAAAGACAGGTGCAGAATGAAAATTTGGATCCATAGGTTGGTACCTGTTGCTGTGAAATGTTCCTCCTGGTCACTCATTAAAATAAACAAATCAAAGACCCAAAAGAAAATTTTTCTGTCCTCATCCTGGTTCCAGAGTCTAAGAACACCTCTAGAAAAAAGTATATGTTTTCTATTTTTTCTATTTTTTCTTACCAGACAATTTTGCTCTTTGAAGATTGTCTATAATATCCCACTGAGAGCAGCACGTGGTTGTTATGGATGTAAAATTATAACTTTTAACATCTGAAGTTCAAAATATTATAACTTTATGACTGAGAAACCAAACCCAGGGCTTTTCTTCATAACCCAACTGTGTTGATAACCAATCAACAGTGAGTAGCAGACAGATTCAAGTGCTCCATCTCCACCTGTTGGCAGAACTGTATCTGAATGGTACAAAAAGAGATGTCCCTGCCCAGAGCAGGGGATTGGAACAAGATGATCTTTAAGGTCCTTTTTAACCAAAACTACGCTGTGATTTTACGAGTCTATGAAAATTACCTAAATGGAAATGGTGGAGATGAGAAAACTTAGAGCATGTTTTTGTTTCTTTCTTTTTTTTTTTTTTTTTTTTTTTTTTTTTTTTTTTTTTTTTTTTTTTTTTTTTTTTTTTTTATTAATTTTTTTACATAGAANCTTTACTATGGCAGTTTCCAGAAGCAAAGTACTGATACCTCAAAGCACCTGTGAAACTGCAGGGCTGGAAATGCAAATGAACTACCATGAAAACTGTAGTTTGCTCACATTAAGCTAACACATTGTAAAGACGTAGCAGCATTACCATAAACACAGTTTGTTTTAATTTATAGACTTCTTTACATGCACACTCCTGTATCCCTGAGGGCCATAAAGCAAAACCTGAAGAGAAAATAGAAAATGAATAAAATATATCTTGTCTTCATTTGTGTCAAAATCACAATAAAAGGAGGAAATATAATCAACTTAGATGTTGTTTCCTTTTTATTTATAAAGCCTACTGTTTCACTCTGTTTTAATTATCATCATAGTGTTACTAAAGCGTGGTAGCACAGAAAAGGCTGCATCCCACCTTGGCAGCCAGATTAGTATCTAGTTCTAAATGGAGGAGACTTAATTTAAAACTAGTTCTATAAATCATTTCCCAAGTTTCTGGTTTTTGGGGCCTTGCTTCTCTTTTTTTTTTTTTTTCCAAATGCCTTTACCTCTAATTTTATGGTTCTTAATGGGCAGTTGTTTGAGCTGGATGAAAGGGACTGAAAATTTCAAGTAAAAAGCTGTATAAGGCCAACTAGTGTTGTTTCTAGATGAATGGTATATTGAGCTGTGTCTTCCCCAGGGCAGAGGAAAATATGTTGAACTAGATACAATTGCTGAAAAACAATAACATCAGTTTTTTATCCAAAAAATTGGTGCAGAATAGGAAAATGGAGAGGGGATATCAGAAAGCCCCCAAAACAAGGACAATATTTTTGTTTTATCGGTGCAACAGATCTAAACCTCTCAGATTTTTTTTCTTTAAATCAGAGAAACAAACAAACTAAAGCCTTTTCCTATTGGAATTACTCTTTGTAAAACTCTCTGAAGGACCATACAAATCCTGTTATGATTTGACTGAATGGCCATAGTTGGGTGCATTACAATCGTGGTTTTGGAGTTTATTGCTGCTTGCTGTGTTTCTGTGACACCAGGTCCAGCAACAAAAACCACACCTCATCTTCATCAATTCTCTCTGAAGAAACAGCACAGTGAGACCTACTGCTGCACACTCTGCCTTGTGATCAGGGCAGAGCTGCACTGTCTCAATTAAAGAATTAAACAAAAAATTATAAAAAGCCCTTTACTGCTTTTAATTAACAAACCAACCTTTGTAGTTTGCAAGGGTGGCGGTGGAAAAACTTTTATCATTGGCTAGCACTGCTTGGGTGGATTAATTATAGATACATTAATAATATATAGTGTAATTTTACATTACTTAGTGATTTTGATCTTTCGTGGTATAAACCTATTGAGGTTACTAAAGCTGGGGTGGTTTTTTTTGTTATTTTTGCTTATCAGGTCATATTTAAATTATTATAGGTAAATTAAATGCACAAAGAAATGAGGGCATAAAAACAGAGAGAAGGGTAAAAAAAAAGTTATAGAACTCCTTGTTTTAAAGCAATTCACAATATTGAGTGGATATAAACATAGAAATATAGGGATCTATTTTTAATAGGATAGATTTTTCTTCTATTTACAATTACGTTATGTAAAAAATAATGCTAATTATGTGACTATAGAACAGAGCCTTAGTGTTATTTTTTCAGGCACTGTTCAAATTCCATACATATAAGGTAGTTGACATTTGAAACAAGCAGAATCTCCTCCATCTAGAAAAGCCCTCCTTCCTCTAAGAATTTATTAAAAATGAACCTTCAAAACCAAAACATGTGGAATTAATTTTCTAGATGAAGAGGCAAGGCGTTTTTCAAGCAAGCCCCTCCCTCAGCCTGCTGTCCCTTTTCATACAGCCCAGGGCGCCACTGGATTTCTGGGCTGCAGGTGCACAGTGCCAGCTCACGTCCAATTCTCCATCTAACAATATCCCCAATTCCTTCCCCACGTGGCTGAACTCAATCCATTCATCAGCCAATCCCTATGGACACCTGGAACTGCCTCAGTGAAGGGCCTTGCACTCGGCCTGACTGAATTTCACAGTGTTCACACCTCTCCAGCCTGTCGAGGTCCCTCTGGATGGCAACAGCTCCCTCTAAAGAGCCAACTGCACTGCTCAGCTTGATGCCAGCCACAAACTGTCATTAACTCCCACTGCCCCTGTCACTGATGAAGATATTGGACAGATCTGGTCTCAGCACTGACCCTGAGACACACCACTCATCTGTGGCAGGCGTTGACTGCAACTCGTTGGATGTCACCACACAGCCAATTCCTTATCCATCGAATAGTTCATCCATCAAACCCATATCTTTCCAATTCGGCAGCAAGGACGTTGTGTGGGGCCATGTCAAAGGTGTTGAAAGACACTCAGACAGGTTTCAAATAGGCACCCTGAGACATTTGGAGTTAGAGGTTAAATTAGGGATTAGGGGATCCTGTGGGGTTTGGATATGTACCTGAATTAAGGGTACCTGTAGGTGCTTTCAGTCTATAAATCTTGAACAGTTTTCCCAGCATTAATATCATCCTTGCCCAGAGCTGAAGGGAGTATTTTTTCTTATCTTTATTTTACAAGTAGGGAAAACAAAGGGACAGTCTGTGATTTTGCAGTGAGCCCAGATATCCTCAACTGATTTCTAAAGAGAAGACTGCAAAACTGACCTTGAAGAATCCAAGTTACAAAAGACCTCGGGGCTGGGGGATTTTTGTGTGCTTATAGCCTCCCATTTTTGAAGCACTTTTGAGTGTCTGTCCCCAGTTGTTGGTAATAAAACACTTTTCGAATGTCTCATTTAAAGGATTTGCCTACAGGAACAAGGCCAGCTTGTAATAAGGGGGGAACTGAAGCTGGGTCCCTCAGGAGCTGCCTGTGCTCTCAGCCAGAATAGCATCCTTTTTATGGTTTCTTTTTTTTTTTTTTTTTCCCCTCACCAAGCCAGACCTTTTGTGTGACCCTAGAAAAATACCCATGGAGAGGTGATCAAAGAACAGTGAGAATAACAGCATGTGGGGTTTTTTAATTCCACGTCTGCATGCTGATTTCAAAACAACATGAAAACGTGTTTCAACAGAATCTGTTTGATGGGAGAACTGAGCAGCCTACAATGGATGGAGAATATACCTGTTTATCAAGAGGCTGGTGAGGAGAATTTTTTTTTTCCATGAGGGAAACTTTAATCTCTAAAACTGAAAATAAAGGAGAGGGAGATGTTATTGATGGAGATTGCAAATCTGTCTTTAATTGATTGAATGTTCTCAGTGATTTTGCAGATATGAATTTTACTAGCCCTGAGAGACACTGGAAACTAAAATATTTCTCTAATACTTAAATGCAGCACTTGGCTGCATGTATTTAATGCTGTCTAAATGAAAATTTCAGACTGTCTGTACTTTAAGCCTCACTGTTCTCCAGCATTATGGGGCCGGTAAATCAAATACCTTTGGACCTCTAACTCTACCTCAAATCTTGTGCATTAATTTGTGAACTAGTGGAATAATTCTGCAGTCTGTAGGCAGTTTTTAACCTTCTTCATGTCTCCTCCCTGTTCAGTTTGCATTGCCCAGGATGATGGGTTAGTTTCAAATATCAAATGTGTTATCACCATCTATGATGATGCTTCTGAGGAGTGGCTGGGGTGAGGTGTCCCTGAGCTGGGTGTGTTCCATGTGTTTGTGATGAGGTCTTGGGTTCTTTTAGAGACCTCTCTGAGTGTGTGGCTGAACTGATGTTTAATGGATCCTAATGAAAAATCAAAGCAGGGGAGCATGTAGCCTGCAGTAATGAGTTTGATTTACTCCCACTGACATCAAACACGCTGCAGTGCATCCTGTGAGACCCAACATTGGTAGCAGCAAGACAGGTTCGTTCCCTGACACTGCAGGAACATCCCACACAGAAAAAAAAATCCTGTGATATTTTTGAATAGTTTCCTCAACTCTGTCTTGCCAAATTTTAGCTTGCCTCCAAATTTGTTTTAGGGGTTTTTTTCTGGTTTAGTTATTTTATCTATTTTTTTTTTCATTTAGAAAGTTATTTGGTTTATTTCTATTTATTATTTATTAATTTATTTANTGCAACTCTGTCTTGCCAAATTTTAGCTTGCCTCCAAATTTGTCTTAGGGTGTTTTTTTTTGGTTTAGTTATTTTATTATTTTTTTTTCATTTAGAAAGTTATTTGGTTTATTTCTATTTATTATTTATTAATTTATTTATTTCATTATCTTTGCTTTGTTTTCATGACCTGTTTCCCTATAATTTCATAGAGTCACACACTGAAGTACATTTACTGCAAAAACGTATGTACTTTATAAAATAATATGTACCTTAAGAAACACTCTTCACTGTTGATTGAAAATGGAAATTAATAATGGAAAACATCAAGGAGAGAATAAAAGGTATGAGTGCAAGTGGAAGGCATCAAAGTTTGCCATGCTGGCCATTAATGATACTCAATAGTAGAGAATGTCTGCCTTGTGCATGGGTCAGCCCAGAAGCAGACAAGAGATTTACAACACTGTTCATTTTGGAGGGCTTAGGGAGATGGTAGCAGTTGTTTATTCAATGGTAACAGTTGTTTATTCAATTGTAACAGTTTATTCAAACATATCAAATGCATCTCATCCCGGTTGGGTGTATCTTTGGTGTTTCGCCTATGGGCTCCTTCGGGCCATCGAATCCAGCCCTCAGTAGCTCCTTATCCCGGGAGCTCTGGTCCTGGGCTGAACGGTGGCAGCTGCTCGCTGGTAGAAACAGACGGACCAGTTGCGTTTATATCAGCATTCCTTTATTCTCCCTCACGGAGGGAAAAGGGTCACGCATAGAACAATCGGTGTTGGGGAGAACCTGGCAAGACTGGTCCAGCCCATCTCTCGCCCAGATCTCTTATGCCCTCTGTCGGGGGAGGGCAAGGTGAGAGACAAGCCAATAGGCAAGTGACTGGCCCGTGACATCTGGCCAGTCCTGGGTGAACAGGGGAGGGACAGGGGGAAAGCAGAGCTGTGAGTGGCCAGGCCACCAGGGGATTCTCAGTGGCCTGCACATTGCTACAGTTGGGTATTAATGGCTCTTTGTCTAATAGAACAGGTGACCATCTCATCTTTTGTCACAAAGCAACTCAGTGTGAACTCTGACATGTGAAACTTTCCTAGCTGAGTGTTGGTTCATCAACAACTAAAAACATAAATATTGGAAGGGTCCTGGAGATTTGTTTTAATGAGCCTCTTTGTTCCTTAGACTTATTCTTATTTTTGGCTACAATACATACGACAATCCTATTCAAATTCTTCTTAGCTATAGGAAATTTTTGATTCTGGTTTTATTCTGGCATTATTTAAAGGTGTAAGAATTAAATTCCTGGGATTTAAATCCCTGGGGCATGGTTGCAACCAGCAAAAGTACTCTGTTAGCAACACAGTTTTCCTCTCGTAGGTACACTCAGAATGCCTCTGACAGGGATTTGTTCTCTTGGTATTTTAAGATGAAAAGTTCATGGCTACCAGTACCTGTTCTGTATGCAGAGAAGCCAGATGGAGCCATGACTCACTCTAAATATTTCTTTTGAGGTTAGCATAAGTGAATTGCTTTTCAGGTGGAATCCATCAGGTCCCCAGAACGTGTTCTTGTCTACAAATTCTTCCTGCTGCATTATATTGCTCTTCTTCAAAATGTTAAATGTCTTGATTTGCATTTGCAGGAGATGATTGAACCCTTGTTCTTGTTTCCATTGCATTTTATCCTTTTTTTTCATTGTAATTTTTAGTTCATATTTCTTTCAGAGCCATTGTTATATAGGCTTAATTTTCAAATCATTTTACATATATATCTTTCTCTATTGTCACTGTGAATTGTGATAAAAATGTTGGCTTTATTTTCTTTCCTTCTCATTTATTACTTTGCTCACCTTCTGAAATCTCTAGTTTCATCTTCTGATGGAGACTGAATGAAAAACTGTCTTCATTTAGAAAATTATTCAATGCAGTAGCTGTGTTAGATTGTTTGGTTTTTTTTCCAGGAAAAAGAAAGAAAAAAGTAAAGAAACTCCCATTTTTACCAAATTATGTTCTAAGCAAAATTTTCAGTGGTTCCATTTTACTGATCTATGAGGGATATTTCAGAATAAAGGGTCCTCATTTTCAGTAAAAGATCCAAAACCTGTGATGACTAAAATCCTGATTCCTTACACTTAGGGATGAGGGGAATTCAGAACCATCAGTAGCAAGATCATAGTTTAGCGGAAGGTGTCCCTGTCCATGGCGAGGGGAGTTGGAACTGGATAGTCTTCAAGGTCCCTTCAACCCAAACCATTCAGTGATTTTGTGGATCCGTGACAACCTGACACCACAAGAGACAAACCTGAAAGTGGAATCACACTGCAGAGATGGCCAAGTTTGCTCGTCCCGACTTAGACACAGCCCGTAACAATATAATCACATTCAGGTGATGCCGTGCCAGACAAACATATCTCAGTTTTGGGAGAAACTTTGTTTGTTGTCATCATCTGTGATTCATCATTGAATGAATTTTGAATGCAAAAGTCAGTGTTGACACTACCAGTTAACCCTAAAACTCTGTGTCTTACCTGATACTTCTCTGTACCACGTTACCTTTCTCTACCTTTCTGTCGCTGTTGAGCCGATGTCAAAACAGAGGCACATGAAAGAGATTGCCGAGAAGAGGGAATTATTTATTTAAATGCAGCTTTTATATACAAAATGAATGCTGACTAGGATTGGCCACAGCCGTCCGCCCCCTGAGGCTGATTGGTCACAGACGTTCACTGCCTGTTCCCAAAAGAGCTCTAAACACCTTATCTTGTGTTTACCATAAACAGAAAGATTTTCTCATGAGAAAGAAGTTCTGTGCTGTCACACCTTTCCTTTCCTTAAGTGAGACTGGAAGGTAAGAGGGAAGATAAATTATCTTCATTGGCTTATATATCTAAGATACAGGGCCTTAAATAAAAATTATGGTGGATGTATAAGTGATTGATTAGAGCATGTTGTTTGCATTGTATTTGGAAATGAAAATGTAGGAAGGAGGGAATTTCAATAGCAAAGTGGAAATGGCTGTCATCAGGATTAATGTTAAATGATCATTCATGTCTGCCTTATCTCACGCTAAGTTTTCTTCAGTAGAATTTTAATAGTGTAGACTTTATTGTGCATTACGGTGATAAGATCCTGCCAATGTTTAGTTGAGCTGGTTAATTTACAGGAGCTAATTTAAAAGGTAGGTCTTGTGTTAGGGAATCTGTCCTGTTGGATTGATAACCCAGCTTTTAGGATATTATTTCCACAGAAGAAGATCTTCATCGTTTCTCCTCATCTATACCCTTGTGCTCCAGCTTCTAATTATTCAAGTGTGAAGGGAATTTCTTTCATTTTTAGACACAAACATCCTCACCCCATGATTTATAAGGTTGTCTGTAAAGTGAATTTATTATTTAGGCTTGTATAGGATTTTGTGGTATGTTGTTTGGGCATAGGGATAAATATTAACTCTATCTCATGTAATCCCAGCTTGGAGAGAGATTTTTCTTCTGAAAACATTCTTATGTATTTACTCACAAGTTTTATCCTCAAATGTAACCATTTAGCATACAACTCATGCATGCTTATAACACTTCACAGGCACTTTTCTCACCACTGAAATTGAACCACCGATGTTGAATGTGGCAGCTCTTTAACAATTCTCATCTGTGCAATGTGAGAGTTTAAACAGAAAATGGCCTTACTACTTACCCAGCTTTAATACATATTCAAACATTTTCTGTCAGCTGTCATTTAGTTCCCTCAATTCCTTTGTGTGTGGCACTCATTGCCATTTCTGTTATCACTCTGAACTGAATCCTAGGATCTCCTTGAAAGATTTTCTTCTATATTGGCCTTCGTACAATTCTCAGTGCTCCAGGATTTAGAAAAATTTCAACTAATCCGTTAAAAAATGTGATTGGTAAAATTAAATTTGCTGCCTGGTTCTTGCAGCCAACCCTCATCTGTTCATCAGCCATAGCAAAAGATGTAAAAGACATTTAGCAGCAATGGATTTCAAACTCACACATCTTTTCTGCTCACTTTCTGCACACATCCAGACAATAAAGTTTTACTGGCACAAATGTTCACAGCAAATGAAAATCAAATCCTCATGTGAGCATCTCCAGAAGGTGAGATTTAAATCTGAAAGGCATCCTGTGGGAAGTCCTTCTGTGTTCGCCCATTCAAAGAGCAGGAAGATAGGAAACATGGCATATTTTTTAATTGAAAGTGATAAGCAACACAAGTTGACTCTGAAGTGTTTGCACTCAGTCCCCAGGGAGAAATACTGGGAGATGACAATGGTGAAATAAATTCATAAGGCATCCAATCTAATATTCATTAAAATGAATGAAAAGACAGTTTAAAATTGGACCAGGTCTATGGTCCCAGCCTAGTGAGGTACTCAAGGATGTGAGAAGTCATTGTCTTTAAGCCCGTTTTTCAAGTTATGCACATGTTTAAATGCCAAGTTCCTTTGGGGCCAGAATGCATTAAATAAAGAAACAGTAACTTGCCCTACAGGGGAAACAAAAAAAAGAGGTTAAATTTGCTTGATACATTTAAAGTGTTTAACAAAACATATCCACCAGCTAAATGGAGATATTCAAAGAAAGTTTTCTACAGAGTTTGCATTGGCAGAATGCTAAATGATTTACCTTTTGGAAGTGGTGGTATAGCAGATGCAATCAGATAATTTTTCCAAATCCTTTGAGGTTGGGATTGTTTTGGTTTTTTTTTTGCGGAGGATTGTTCTATATTATCCAAGTCTGCTTTGGTGATGAGAATTATAAACCTTGTGTTTTGTCCTTTCCCTTAGAAAAACAGAGTAAAGCACTTCAACAAAAGTCTGCCCAAACCAAGTACACTTAAAACTTAATGTTTCATAACTCCATGCCCCACACTGGATTCTAAAGGCAAAACCTATTCAGAATATATTCTCCATTTGTTTTCCCCAGACTTGTGTTTTCCTTTGAAACATTTTTATTAAAATGTTAACCAGATCTGGTCACCAGAAGTTAATCAAAGCTACATCTTATAGCTGTAGTTGAGTTTTTCTGTCCTTCATAAATTAAACAGAGATTACCTCCGGATACAATTCCACTACTGCTGAGAGTAACTCCTGGCACAGCCAACATCAGAAGACTGGATGTTATTTGTACCTACTTTAGAAAGAAAGTTTTTTCAAAAATATTTCAGAGGAGTTTTGCATCTGAGAAATACCAAAGCTAGGTTGTGTCTGGAATACATTGCTGAAATTACATTTTAAATTACTTGAACATGAACAACACCTGCATAAACAAAACCAGAAGAAAATGGAACTTTGTAGGTAATAATGTAAGGAATGGGCAGAGGTGATGGACCGTATTAATAATGTAATTTTAATTTGAAGTTCTAGTCTGCTCTGATTGTAAATCACTGCTTACTGTAATACTTTAATGTCTCTGTACATGAAATGTGACAATTTCCAGGTTGTTCAACAAAGAAATCATATTTATTCTCAGAAATATGGAATGTACATTATTGGAATGTTTCGTTTTCCTTTGTTATCAACTTTGTCATAGAATGAAAGAAATTCAATTTCAGATTGCTTTCAAAACAAATTATTGATACTTTATCTGCTGTTGTTATGACAGTTAAAGATCTTTCTGTATTTCAATTCTGAAATCTTAAATTTGATACACTGCCTCTCAGGCATTTAATAAGAAACAAATCCTTAACAAACTTTAAGTTGAAAAACAGCATCATGAATCTCATCTCATTACCTTTTCTCTAACGTGCTTCCTTTGCAACTTATCACTTCGTGGATGTGCACATCCAAACATTATAAATCAAATTTCATACCTGCATAAAGCACTGAATTAAATGGCTTTATGCTGGCGTAAAAAATCCTGTGATGAACTGGGCTCTGATCCTGCTTATTTTGTTCTCCTGGGAAATAAGAAAGGAAGACAAAGACAAGTAAAACATCAAGAAAAAGATCAAATGTGAGACAACATAAACGGCCTGAAATTGATTCCTTTTACTCTGGTGACATTTCATTAACTTCAGAGAAGTTTTGGAGGATTTTTATAGAGAAGTAAGTAAGAAGAGAATAGGGAGAAAGGAAAGAAAGGCTTTTCTTCCAGACCCCAACAGCCTGATTTGCTGAACTGTGATTTTATATAGGTAAGAGCAATACGCTACTTTCAACTCTCCAAAATAACCTTGTCTCTTATCTCTTTATTCACTTGTGACTTTGCAGCTCATTTATAGCCAAACTTTCTGGGGAAAATCCCAGCCATGCAGCAGCCCAGAAAAAAGGCTCATGAAAAAACATCCTAATCACAACTCTGGTATTTTTAAGTGAAAGTTCTTTTAACCTTTTTTACGAGTCACAATAAGAGGTTGTGACAATGATTATTCAGAAATGTTCCAGGAAGGGACATTTCATCTAAGGAAACCAAATATATTGTGTTTTCTGTGTGCTGGTGACTATTTTTTAGTTACTGCAACCAGAACAAAATGTACAAATACAGAGCTACTGGGAAGTGGAGCTTTTTAATTAAGATTAAGCATTAAACAGTAGTCTGTATTTGGAATATCCCCTGTTGCACATATTCAGTGGGGAAAAAAGAACACTAAAACACTTTCTGACTTAAAAATCAGGCTGTAACCAGAATTAGGCCAAAAGTTCCTGTTATTTTTATCGTTGTACAGTTTAGCACTTCTCTTGATTTAGGCGAAACATTCATATTTTGGGGTGGGCCTCAGCTTGCAGATTCTGCTACATCTAAAAGTAGATGTCTGTGAGAGTCTGGAGGCAGTTGCTGCAAACCAGGGATCTGGAGCCACTCCAAACACAGCAGCAGAGCTGTGGCACCTCCTCAAGTTTGGATGGTGTGGAGAAAAACACACATCCTCTGGATTGGTGGCTGCAAGCCATGCTGGGTGTCCTAGAGTGTCCCAAAAGACACCAGGTGGGTTTGGCAAACAAACTGAATTCATAGACTCCATGGAAGCCATAAAGAACTGGAAAAGATATCGTGATAAAGAACTGGTGAGCAGACACCTCCACCAAAGAGCTCGTACGGCTCTGTTGAGTTCACAGCCAGGGCAGACTTAATCAGTGTCATAATTAGAGAAGCAAATTCAGGTTCAGTCTGATGGACCCCACGATTGTTGGACAAATCAGTGTCGCAGCAGTCAAGAGAGTCACTCTGCTGTAGCAAATGTAAAATTACTCTGTGACTGTAGAATAGCTGATAACAAAACATGAATAAATGTCCCAGAGAAGCTGTGGCTGCCCAGTCCTTGGAAGCGTCCAAGGTCAGGCTGGACGGGGCTTGGAGCAACCTGGGATAGTGGGAGGTGTCCCTGACATGGCAGGGGGTTGAAATTGGATGATCTTTAAGGTCCCTTCCAACCCAAACCATTCTGTTGCTCTATGATTTTATCATTTTGCCTAGAAAATAAATAAAAAAATATCCTATAACTCAGGCTGTGCATTGAATTAAAGAACTTGTCTGATTTCAATACTTGCATACAGCTGGTGCTCTTGTTCTTTAAAATCTGTCAATTTTATTTTCTATTTTAAAATATGTTTTTAAAACTTCGTGACAGTCAGGCAGTGCCAGTATAAAAGTAAGTTTTATAGTCAACTAAAATCCATGAAAATCAGTATTCCTTATAGAGATTAATGCAGCTGCTGGTGCAAACAGCAGTGCCCCGAGGTGTGCTTGTATTATTTTGTGAGTGATACCTGCTGTGAAGTGTGGTTGAGCACAAAGCTGCCAGATGCTCTCTGTGACTTGCATATTTGTAAGGTCATTTGTGCCCTCTGATGACTGAGGTGTAAATGCTAAAATTATGGAACAAAGAAAAAAATCTTTACCAGGCCTGAGTTTCACCTCATGATTGCAATGACCAGCCTTTGATGGGCCTTTAATGCAACTAAATTTATTTCAGAAGAAACAGAACGGTGTCATGATTCCACCTGTCTTCAGCTGCTGCTGGTGCAGTTTTCTCTCCCAAGCTTTTAAGGGTTGCAGTGGTGAAGCAAATGTGCTTCTGTGTATTTATTGATGTCACACATAATTCCATCTTGATGGGTTTGGTTTGTCAGAGCAGTGCCATGTGGAAAGGACCAAATTCTTTAGTCTTTATAAAAATGCGAATGTGAAGTTATCCATCACTGTGGTGTTATCTACGGACCTCACCAAATACTTCACCCCTTGTGCTGTTCTCCTGTCAGGCTGAGGAGGAACTCCTGGAGGCCTTCTAGGTTAAATTCACAGCCAAAAAGATTGAGGTGAAAGAAAAAATTGAGATGGAGATGTTCACAGCAAATATTCCTATGAGATAGGTAATATGCTGATTAATCACCCGGAGACAGATCTGAATTTACTCCTGGTGCAATCTGGAGATGACCCAAGGATTTGTGTTCTATTTAATCAAAAAAGGGTGCACCAGTCACATGAAGAACTTGGTTTTGCTTGCTAATTTTGGATCTCTCAAACAAATCATGTGTCTGCACAGCTGAATAAAGTATTAGAGACCATGGAGCAATGAATGTCAGTCATGCAGAAGGAGTGCTGGAAATTTAAGGAAGTACAAGAATCTAAGAGTTCTACAGTCAAGAAAATCAAGATTTTTGTGAAGAAGTATGACTGTGATTCCTGGTGTACAAAGCAGGGATTAATTCATTAAAAATGAAAGTTAACTGTAGCTTACTTGTGACATCTTTGAGCCCAATATTAGAATACTGTGTACTCAGTGAGAATGCTCAGTGATTGTAGTAGGACATTAAAAAGATGAGAAATGAGCAGACAGGAGGCACAAATAAAGGCTTTTGAAGACATAACAAATGCCATAGAGTGATAAATATTTTGGTTTTCACAAAGAGATTGAGAACTGACTTCATTAAAGCACATAAATGCTCTCTGAAGAAAATGCCAAGTGCTAAAGGACTTTAATCATGCATAATTGTTGAAATTTAGGAATGGATTAATATAAATTCAAAACAAAGCACAAATCCTTAACATGGAAAATAATTACAGTGAACTACAAAAACTGTGGCAACTTCTCAGTCTCCTGAAATCCTCAAAGTCATTCAGGAGTATGGAATAAAAAGTAGCTGCTCTCTGCGAGAAGATAATTTGATGACATTGGGTGGTCTGTGATATATCAACATCTGACTGGGCCATCTAATAGCTTGAAACTTTTAAAACTATGAAAAGAGCTTGTGTAGGCTCTCCAAGAATACTAAGAAGCAGAGGAATCAGGAAGTTTGAACAAGGAATTTCTCTTTTGCTGAGAAGGATGGATGATGTCAGGATGAACAGCAGAGAAGACTGGCAGCACAACCGATGTTTGAGGCAGGCTGAACCAAGCACATGGATCCCTGAGAATAAAAAAGCAGCTTGGAACTCAACCCCAAAGCCAAAATGCTGCTTTGTTGGTGCCAGAAATTGTTGTTGAAGGCTCACACACATTCTCTGGCTAAGCCTGTTGACCCTTTCTTTGTTTTTTTGTTTTTTTTTTGTTTTTTTTTTTTTGGTTCTATCACTTCTAGCAATCTTAATTTGACTTCCAGGAGCAAAGATAGGCTCAAGAATCCAGAGTAGATGGTACTTTGGGACTAGGATGTCATTTATTTATCTTTATGTCATGCATCTGTAACAATACCAGTGGGAAGGATAAAAATTCCATGTGCAAACACACTGATCTGTTAGTGTGCATCAGAAAAAAATTACTCTCCCAAAGGACTAAGTTCAAAAAGAAAACAAATTAAAGATATTAAGCATGGAAATTATATTAAATAGGGCATTGCAAAATGTATTAGGAAAATGAAATCTGAAGCTCTCCTGGGAGCACTTGTTTATCATATTTCCAACCCAATTTATGGATCAGATAGTTATGGGCAGGTTCAATGAGGCTCAAATGTTCTTGCACTGTTTGCATCACGAGACCTTCAGACCTTCTCAGATCCACTGATATCATTAATCACAGTTAGTGATAAGCAAACATGAAAAGCTACAGCCCACTCTTTCTGAGTGTAGTCAGATATGGATTCAGATTCATTTTCGGTTCATTTATCCATATTTCTATGGTTTATGAGTACTTTTTTATGAATTGTAAAAGACAGCACATGAGGAGATGTTAATGCAGTCTGTCCAAAGCAAAGACACCTCTTAGGGAAATATTTGGCAAGAGCTACAAAATATTTTATGCTTGCAATTAACTTTGGGGTCATTTTCCCTAAGAGCAGGGCCCTAGTTTATCAAAGCATCCACTACCATTAAGCCTTTTTTGATACAATTACAGAATTTAAAGCTAGAACGCTCTGCTCATAGAATTTATTCAGTGATGCCTATATTAATTCCCTAAAATCTTCTGGTTAAACCTACTAATATAACTTAAAAAGCCTTCTAATCTTGGAGACTTTAGCTCGTGGAACTGATCATGTTCTTGGATAAACTTTAGAAATGCTAAATTAACCTTCTTCTTAAAATGTGTGACTCGTTTCTTATGTAAATTTGTCTGTCTTTGGAGCCCAGAGATAACATTTTGTTTGTTGAGTGATTCCTTTTGTCAATGCAGACATTTCCCCTCCATCCATATGGTGCACATCCATAAAACGTGACCAGACTGAGATCCCTTGGCTTCCCTGTAGGATATTTATGAGTAGATTACAATCTTGCATATGACAGGGAAATTGCAAGGCTTGGGTCTTGTCTTCAGGGAGACTTAATTGGTTTTTCTTATAGTTTCTTCTGCAGTAATACTGGTCACTATGGTAGCCGAGATAATGATGATTTCTGATGATGCTTAAATTTAGCATAAAAAATTCCTCGATTCCTAAGCTTTCCTGTACAGTTGATGGCATTTCTTTTCAACTATAAAGGGAAAAAAAGAGAAAAGAGCTCAATTTTCAGGCTTTAGCCATTCTTTCCTCTTGCCAGAACATTTGAGACTAAAGTTGTCTGAGGCAGATATTGCTTTAAATATGGTATTGTATTCTAATGTCACCTAAATTTCTAATTAATCCTGGTTTTATATATAATTTTTTTTTTTTTTTTTGGTAGATTCACCCCAAACTACCTCCCGAGAGATCAAAATTTATTAATGTTGTACATCTAGTCAATAAATCCTAGTGATGTATGGAATGGGCTTTGGATACAAGAAGGTTTTACTTTCTTAACATTCTTAATACTTTTTTGGCAAGCACATTCTTAATTTTTAGGTAAACTGTTCAAAGTCAGCGGCACTCTATGATTTATGTGCTTTGCACATTCACAACATTATGGATAAATATAGTTTTGAACTCATGTTTGTGTTCGTAACGACAAGTACAGCTGGAGTACACAGTGTGAAATTGTGAGGAATTTTGCTTATGGTTTCACTACATTGCTTTAATTAGAGGGAGTCAACAAACAGACAAAACAAACAAGACAAACAAAAAAAAAAAATCAAACAAGCAAAGATTTTAGACCAGAAGAAAGATTTTTGACTAAGTTTGTGGATTCCTCAAGTTAAAGAAACCAAAAGGTGACTAAGTCAAAACAAACCTTGAGTTTGTTTTATTTGTGGTCCTGAAAAACGTATTTTTTCTAGATGTCCTTGTTCTTGTAGCTACAACAAACAACTCCACTTGCGGAACAAACAGCTATTATCCCAAATTATGAAAATTGTCTGCATGGTGATGGAAGTTTTACAAGAATAGGACATATCAAACATTTCTGTTGTGTAGGCCTTTTAGTATCAATTTATTGGTCCTGATTGTTTTTACTCATAAATTAGTTAATAATTTATCCAGTACATTTTTACACACGGAAATACTATTCCATTAATTCCTAACTGCAAGATATATTTAAATCTAAGATTAAAAATCATATTTGTGAATGATTTTATGTAAATCTAGAATGAATTTGTGTTGTTAAATTGATTCCTTTCCTACCAAAACAGAAGAAAAGAATAAAATAGAACAAATAAAAATGAACAATAGCTTATACTGCCATTAATGGCTATTTACAAATTGAAGGGTTATGCTGTTTCTCATGGAAAGATTATTATTCTTTTTCTAATTCAAGATTTTAGTTTTAAATATGTTTCTCCAGCTTCTTACTTATATGCTTTTGGCAATGGAATAATCACCTGTGCAGAGCTGTGATCCAGCAGGTCGAGGAAAACTATTTGAGGTTTTTTAGGCCTTAGGTAAGACATTTTTGGCTTTTCCAGTGGGAAGGGTTTGAAAGGACCAGTTGAATCTGGAAAATGGTCACAGGACTGGTGAGCAATAACAATACTCACAGTTTTGCAAATTTAATGGAATAATTATCCACAGTTTCAGACTGCAAAAATGTAGGTACCCTCATGTGATTATTGCCCCTGCTTCACCATGCTCCTGGTTTCCATACATAGACAGTTATTTTAGTATATTGGGCATTTTTACATTTTTGTGATGAAATATTAAAACTTGAGGTGTTATCATCAACAGATTTTGTTGAAATGTCCAACAACAGTCTGGCAAACAAAATTAATAGGTAAAATTAAAATTGTGATTTTCTAACATAACTCATGTCTGGTTTTTATCACACTGAGAAGCTGTTTCACAAAGTTGCTTCTAAATAAAGTAATATATTATTGTTATTATTATTATTGTTGTTGTTGTTGTTTTTACTATTGACTTTGTTTCTCTTTCTTTGCATCTCAGTCAAGGTTTAGCATAACAGGAGACACCAGCCTGTGAATTAGGATGTAAATAATCACCACCAATTACAACCTGAAGGTGTTTTTATCGGAAATTAATTGATTGTTTCTGATCAATGCCTGATAGATCCAAATCCCCAAGACACAGACTGAATGCAGGCAGAAAACCTCCCTTGAACAGATTGAATGCCCAGGGATGAGGAGAAACTTGCACTTTCCCAGTTTCAGCATTCGTTTCACAGACAAATCCTTCAGAACTGTCAGCCTGGAAGCCCCAACCAGAATTTACCTCACTCAGAAGAAATACATATTACTCCTTTTTAATTCATTATCCCTCCTTTCAGCTGTGAGCTTTTGACTGCTTCACTGTGGTTAGATTGTTTCTTTTTTCTTTCTGATCTCTCACTTTCCCAGCCATTCACCCACTGCCAGTTCCATTTCTCTGTAATGCCATAGGTGAGCTGTTTTCATCTCCAGTGTTCTTAAGAACATTAGTTTGCAAAAGGCTCCTTGCAAGACAGAATTATCCAGACAGAAAAGAAGTCAGAAGCACTTACAGGAAAAGGAGATTACACTAGATGTCTTCATCCTGACACTTAAACAGAGCGTGACATTCCTAAAATATTAGTAGAACATGGGACGTCAAGAAAATAGTGAAATATTTGTGTTCCATTAACAAAAAAAGAGATGTGTAGATGCATACAGGGAGGTTCAAAGCCAGGAATGACAGGGTGGGTTAGGAGAAAAAAAGATCTAGTAAGGCAGCAATACTATCATGTGGAGAAAACAGTATTGTACTTTATACCAGATGAAAGCTCCTGTCTATGGCATGAAAGAGATAAAAAAGAAAAGCAATAAATACTGCATAATCCAAACTCCTTGTTCAAGCCATACGCTGCTCATTCCCTGCACCAGCCAAAGGATAAACATCAGTGCTATGTATGTAAAGGCTGCTTTCATAAATATTTAAAAAGTGCTACACTGAGTCAGTGCAGTAAATAATACCATTTATTAAAATAGATAGAATATGTGAATTAAGGTCACTTGCTGGTGCAAAGAATAGAGGCGTCAATCTAAGCCTGCTCAACCCTGGGATCAGCAAATTCAGATTTTTCCCACTCAAAGAAACATTAACTGAAATATGTAAAGAGAGAGCCGTTCAAGCCTGTGACCCTCTCAAGTGCTGCTTCTGGTTCAAGAACAGTTTACAGGGGCAGGGAAGTAAAAAAGTGAAATAAAAAATCCTCCCCAGATGAAGCAGTTCCACATTTGGTTCTTATTTGTTTCCTGTCATGTCTAGGGAATATCAAAAACCTCTTTTTCTCTGTGGCACATGAATTTCTGATCAGATATATAAGTAAATGAATGATAATGTATTTGTCTTTTGTGGCACTCAACCTGAGTGCAGCCAATTTTAATGGTTTTTACCCTGATGTAAATATACATATATAGCCTCGTAGGTGGGGAAATTGACTACAGGTAGGATTAAATTGTCCTTTTATTTTTGTGGGATTTCTTTAGTGTTGAACAGTATCTCAGTACAAAAGTAGAGAGAATGTAAGAAAGAATAAACATTAAAATAAATTCTTTATTTGTTACACATGAATTTTCTTCCATGTGTAACTTCACAGGCTGCAAATGAAAAGGTTGCATGCTGAGATTATTCAGATGCTCAACAGCAAGAGAGGGAGAGGGTCTTCACTGGAAGAGAATTTCACCAGTTAATCATTCTTTGAGGAAGAAATCCAATGTTTCAAAGTGATTCTGCTAGAATGATATCCACATTCCTTAATTTTAATTACTGCAGATGATGTTTACCAATATTTCTGCCTCCCAAGCCTATCTTACAAGACAGTTACTCTGTCTTGGAAACAAAAATCACATCCTCTGACGTTCGGGTATCATCATCCCCAATATGAAATGTCAGTTGCTATTTTTGGTGTCGTGGAACAGTAACCCCACAAAAAACCTGTATCCCTTACGACAGCTCCTTCATTGATGATGAAATATCTTCAACAGAGTTAACAATTCTTCTGTTGCTGCAGGTAAGGAGTGATGGAAAAAACCCGAAACCAAAGATATGGGCAGTTGTTCTTATGGATATAATGAGGAAAATGTACAAGGAAAAAAAGAAAAAAAAGAATTGGATTAGTAACAGGATATTGTATTTATGAACAGATATCTAACAGATATTCCACGTCTGCCTATTTATTTTCCTCCTCACCAGGGTGATTCCTGTATCAAACTCATAACAATTTGTAAAAGTGCGCATGCATTTCTTTTAGAAAATTACTGATTCCAAAATGTCAGGGGATGAAATATTCACTGTCCACCCAAGCATAATGTTCCAATGGTTAATTTCATTCATTCTTAAAATGTTTCCCTTATTCCTGTTCTGAATATGTCTCCCTCCAGCTTCCAGCCATAGTGTCTCATTTTACTTTTGTCTGATAGATCAAAGGGGTCCCTTCCCTCAGAAATCTTTTTATGTTAATACTGATCATCCATAATTCTATAAGTTGACTTTTGATATTATTGAAGCTGATTTGAGTTTTCATAAATTTTTTTTTTTTTTTAATTCTTGCACTTAACGAATGCAGGAGTGTTATGTTGCAATGCCTGACATATTTCATATTGCTTTATTTTAGTCTCTGCACCTCTTTCACAACCTGAATGACTATTGATAGTTTGGGGGATTTTTAAGTGTTCCAGACAGTATATTTATTTTTCTAAAATGTTTTTCAAAACCTGCAAGACCCTGGAAAATCTCTTTTTATTGCCAGAGCCAATGACCTTGTCATGCGATAATGTTTAAAATCCTCCTTTTTCTGCCTGAAGTGATATTATACTTTCAGAAAGGGATGAACTTCAGGAAAAAAAAAAGGTCAGTCCTTGAGACTGGGTATGTAACAGGACATGGAAAACAGTTTAAAGTTAAATCACATTACGAAATTTAGCTAGTCAGTATAATTTTAATTTTGAAGAAACTGCCTTAAGGCAACCTCGCACTGACCCACTTTCCTGCTGTCATTCCCTCAATAAAAATTGATAACACACTCTTGCCCTTGCAGAATTTCCATATTGGCAGAGGAAATTTAACTCCCTGCATGATTAATGGCCGAGGCAGTGCTCTATCAAACATGCAGCATGCACTGGGATATTCGGTGCCTCTGACAGCCCAAGAGCAATGATCCTCGGGAGGGTGGAGAGCAGACCGTGACAAAATTGCAGCTGCTGGTGCCTCCTGCCACATCAATAAAATGGCAGCGCACAACAAATGGGACTCTTGACCTCATAACTTACAGTGGAGCGGATCATTTGTATAAACAAGTTATTTAGGTGCTTTAATGTACTTTGTGGTTGATTAATAGGGCTTCCTTTCACCTTTGGCACGTCAGATGCTAGAGAGTGTTTGAGGAGGGAGAGAAGCAAGGCACAGTTCTGGGGGGTGAAGCAATACACTGGAAATTTCAATTCTGTGCAGAGCTTTTCTGCAGATCTTTAGCTCTAAATTGGGCACAGGACATATTTGCTAAGGCTTCACCTTAAGGAAGTGTCATGCATGAATATGCCTGTAGATACTGTAGAAATACTCCAGAAATGCCAATTTCATGGCAGACTTTTCGTTTGTGATAGTGTGAGACTTGTGCCAAGCAGCACAGCAACCTAATTTTTAAACCCACTCAGCTGGTATTTTCTCTTCTGACTACAGATATCTGTTCTCCTAGCAAACCATCAAATAGTTTTCATCATGCTTTAGGTAATTTTGCTCTTTTCTTCATCTTATTTTGGAATTTGAAAACATGGGAGAAAACAGAGCAGTTTCTGTTACAGGCAGAGCTGATCTGGAACGTTGTGCTGTGTGTATTCACAGGCAAACGAGGATTTGCAATAAAGGCAATGTTTTACTGAAGCAATGATTTAAACTAATGTTTTCCAAAGTAGCAAAGTGTTCTGTGCCCATCTGTTTAACTCGTAAGGAATGAATTTTCAAAGGTCATTCCAGGTATCCCAATATTTCAAGTTGTCATCAGTTTCTGAAGCATGAGGCAGGGAAATGATTCAAAGGCAGGGCTGTCTAATTTCTGGGTTATTCCCATTATGCAGGGAAGTCTTTCACTCCAGAGGACCCTGCCTAAGCCAGTTATGGGGCCACCATGCACCAGACAGCCTATGCCTCTTTCTTCTCCTGAAAATAACAAATGACTGAGTTTATTTTATTTTTCTAAGGAAATTTTAGGTTTGCTTTGCCTTGGGTTTGTTTTTTTTTTTTCCTTTGGTTTGGTTTCGAGTTTTAAAAATTTTGAATATCTGTTTCAATTTAGATCAAACCTATTTAAAAATTTTTGATTTTGTCTACTGAAAAGAATACAGCATTAATGAGGGAGATAAGAGCCTTTATTCACTTTGCAGTCTTTATTTCTGTCTTTTCCTTAGTCTTAGATTTTGAAAAGTCTGGCTAATTCTTTTGCTTTTGTCTTTCTTATGGTTTCTTGACACCATTCAAAGTCAAAGAGGACGTTGCTGAACAAAACAGCAAAATCTCTTCTTAAATTCCGGTTCCAACTAGAGAGAGAAAGAGCTTAGAAAACTGTCAGGAATACTTGTTCTTGACAATTATAAATTATAAATCTTGACCAGTATAATTATAAAGTTAATTTAAAAAAGAGATCGCTTACCTATATAGTACAAGGCATTTAGGGAGGCTCTTTGGATCCATATCTCTTAAAAGAGCTGCAAGAACCAGCAAACTGCATTCTGCACTCATGAAGCATTATTTTGTATATTTTCATATTTTGCTTTATTTTTTGTGCATTAACACTTACATTAAAGCAAGATTGAAACCTTTTGTATTTTTGCCTGCTTCACAATAATTGGATTATACCTGAAGAAATACTGGTCTGCAATTTAAGCTACTCCAGCTTATTCAGGCCTTCATATTCTCCTTAATAGTTTACCTTTCCTTCCACAACCCATGCAATGTGCTATTTATCCCCCAGCAAAATTCTCACTCCACTCCCCCGGTGTGTAATTTTCAAGGAAATGTCTCCTCACTTGATGGAAGCCTTATGATTAACCAATGAACCAAATTAACTGGAATGTGCCCAGCTTTTCACAGAAATGCAGGAGGAGAAAAAAAACCCAAAGAAACAGATGCTGCTTTTGGTTGAAGGAAGAAAAATGACTTCTGGGAAAGGCTGTCCATTCAGTGTTCCATTAAAATCTGTCTGTGTTCCCCCTCTGGAACAAAGCAAAACTTACCTTCCTCCTAAGTGCACAAGATATCTTGTGTCTGCAGCTAACAGGCTCACAAGGATCTTACTAATTATGGTGGTTGGCAGAGCTCTGAAAATCAAAAGTATTGCCTTTCACTCCTGTGCTCCATCTCTGGATGCCAGGGAAACAGAGGAAGAGGAAATAAGCGGGGTTGGGCGGCTCAGTGTTGCTCTGAATTGCTGCTGCCTTTGTTGCCGTCCATCCTTCTGTCCTGGGAGGAGGCCGGTGGGTGCTGGGTGTGTGGGGAGCACTGGGCAGGACTGACCCTCAGGTGCTCTGTTTTCCTGCTCCTGGCTTTCTCCTGGGTGGTGTTTGCACAACCTGTGCCTGACGCTGGACCGAACAACGCTGACCTTTAGTGCTCACATAAACACCCAGCTGTGAATTAAACCCTGCGAGTACTGCGTATTGATCTTTTCATCATCCCCGAGTGTTTGATCAGGCAGTAACATCACCTGCTTAGTGAAGCTCTTTGTCTTCTCCAGGGCTCACATTTCCTCTCCGTGTGGTGGCTAAATCGTGACAGGATCTAAACATCCTAGTTGCTGTTAGTGTGATCAATATTCTGTTGCACAGTCAATATTGCTGGTACTGCTGGAGTCAGGGGTCAGGGCTCTGTTCCCTCCCCAGGGCAGCTCTCAGCACAGGAGGGGCACTGCTTTCCTGGAATTGTCATTACTCTTCTCTGTGATCTTCTCATCAGGAAACTGCTGTGTTTCATGTTCCTGGCAGTGTAAGCAGAGAGGAGCTCAGACCAATACCTAGATGAAAATGAAACATAGAATTTTAGCTAAAGAGTTAATTTTGTTAACACTAGTGTGCCCAGCTGTAGTGCATTAATAATTAAACTAGAGTTGGGCCTTGAATAGAATTTTTTTGAACTGTGTTTGCTCAGCTCTGCTTAGGCCTAACGGAGATCTGAAGAAGTTTAGACAAGCATAAATTTTTTCAATTATAAATTTATTTAAAAGAATAGGGGGAGTAATTAAGGGGTTACTTAGGTCAATCTCATTGTGTTAAGCCACGGGGGCGAGGAAGGTCAAAGCGAGAAAGAAGAATACTTCATCCTTTTTAAGGACCACTACCAGCAATACAACCACAGACCCATTTTAAAGAACTAATCACGCATGCGTAATGGTTATTCAATTAATTATCATACGAAGCGGGGAGTGGGAGGTGTCAATGTTATGAATGTGCATTTGTATGGAATCTTTTGTGGATATATACCTTGTAATGCTTTGTGATTTCGCTCTGCGGCTTTGGAAATTATTCCACACAGTAGCGCGGCCATAATAAAGAACCTCCTTCTTGTCTGTCTTAATTAGGTGTTGATATTAGATTTATACCCTATTTTTGGTAAATCAAAAACACAGCTTGATTTTGCAGTTCATAGTATGACTGGAACTGAAACCAGAAGACTGTACTCTCTTTTAGCCCTCATCCCAGCTCTGCCTTTAGGTAGATCTTCCTGTTACACTGTGAGTGGATCTGTTAATTCAGTTGCTACAGAGAGCAGGAGATGTCTTCTGTCTGTCTATCCGCCAGCACAGATTCTTTACTGCAGTACCATCCATTTGAACTAAGGGTGTATAAATTAATATTTCTGATTCAGTTATGCAATCTTTGCTGACAAGAGCTGTCTCCTATTGTAACATCTCCCTTGAAAAAGGAGTACCTGGCTAAGCAGGGATGTAGTAAACACAGTCCTGCTGTCTGGATGTAGTTTAAAAAAGTTCTGACTGATTTACTGTGACTGCAGGTAAAGGAGAGAGAACTTTCAGCATTACACTAAAACTTTTTTTAGATTTGCATCTAAAATATGTTCTTCTCATCTTGCTCACAGCCACCGAGAACAATTATTTTATAATACAGTCATGAAGATTTGCTGGCAGTGTATCAGGTGCTTTGGCACAAGAAAATTGGTCCAGCTGCACTGGAACCATTTGCACAGTGTTGTATAGAACCTTGTGTAGAATTTTCCTGTTGGAAAAGAAAGAGGAAAAAATCAACAGCCTTTCAAAGTCTTGAAAGGGAATTTCATGGTTTGTCACTACGTTGGTGTTGCACTGTGTAAAGAAACTTCCTGGTGAAATCATTCCTGAGGATGGAGTGAAATGTCCTTTATTTCCCGTGATACCCGGCTCTGGCCCTGGGGAGCCTGCAGCTGCTCCTGTGCTGTGGAGGAATGATTGATCCCTGTACCAGTGGGAGATGTTGTGACTGTGTCACCTCAACCCTGCAAAACAAGTGATAAAGCTTGCTTCTCCAGCATGACCCTGCGTTTGTGACAATTTCCTCTTGCTGGACCTTCATTTTTGTCAGGGGTGAGTCACATTGTGTTTTTGTGAAGTTGCAACCACCAGCCTCAATAATTGTTTTTTCTCTCTGCCCTGTTTCTGCAGTTTTCCCATTCAATTTCATTAATGTGGTAATGAGGGGAAGAGGTAGGACAGGTTTTTGTGTACACTAGCAAGTTTCAGGGTAAGTCTGACTATTTTAACTCAGTCCTGCAAGTAACATCTTGCATTACAGAGCTCCTGTGACTTGAGTTACATGGAGGAGTTTCTTGTGCCGTATCAAATTCTGTGGAGCACTGTAGATGAGGAGTTAGAAAGGTAAATAAAACAAAATAAAAACAAACTAAGACAAAATAAAAACAAACTGAAGAAAAGAATTGGAACAAAACTGAAAACATAATTCTGTCAACATTTGCAGCTCTACTCACTTTTACAGGAACTGTGAGCAAACAAAATTTTAATTTGAAAAAAAAAGGAGGGGAAAACTAGGCACCAGGGATGAATGCACAAATTGGCATTTTAATCTGTATTCACATAGAAAGTGTTGTGGACCCTCTAAGATCTCACAGCCCTGTGGGAACCAGAGGCAACCGGGCAGGAGAGATTTGGCATAAGATGAGATGGAAAATATTAAACTCAGAGGGAGAAATAAATTGAAAGATGTTGCAACATCATAAAAACCAAGTGTTTTTGCATGTTGACTGAGGCACATCTTATGACATCAGTGTTAACATCTGTATACAAAACACGCAAATAGAAATATTCCTCAAATATGCAGGGAAAAAAAAGAAAAAAAAGAGAATTACCCTGATCTCTGGTCTGTCTGATATTACCTTTTAGATATTTACACGACTTATTCATAGCCCAGTGTTGCTTACAGGCCACAGCTTTACAGAACCCATCCTGAGGATAATTCAGTAAAGAGACAAGCAATTATCACTTTTCCATCTCCTTGAAAAGCAGGGCAAGAGCAGTTGTTTAATTTATAGCAAGGAAATTTTGGGTTAAATCTTAGGAGCAAAAAGAGTGTCAGGGCTGAGATACACCGGGATATATTAACCAGGCAAGCTGTGGAGTTGCAACATGGGAGACCATCATGAACAGATTATACAAACATCTCTCATGGATGATGGGAATAACTGAAACTACTTTAAAGAATACACAAAAATTGCTTTTTTTTTCAGCCCTTCCAGCTGTATAGTTCCATATTTCTGGCTGGCCTGGAACAAAATAGTAAATCATCTGAGAATTTAAACAAACAAACAAAAAGGCCAGCAAGAGCAATGTAATTTATTCTCAAGTACTTTTCTTTCTTTCACAGCCTCTTTAGCAGTCCATCTCCGTGAAAAGCCTATCTCTGCTTCATTTCCTACTGAGGACAAAAACATTAAGAGAAAGAGGTTCTGTTCCGAGTGTTCCTACAAAAAGAACACACAATCCATACAACTATGAGATTTCTTATTGTCTTGGGTTTTTTGCCATTTCTGTTTTTCTCAGTGTAGAAACATGCCACTATTTTTTGGTTTTGTTTTGTTCCTGTTCAAAGTTTGAAAGATACAGCCCCTGGATCAGTTGTTCATTTACAAACCATATTCCTTTAGTGCTGTACCTTCATTTTTTGCCTGTGTGACAGCAGATTCCTCTTTCCAAGGGAACTTTCTGAATTTTGGTCACTCTGCTAATCCACATTAGCAAATCTTAGGTGCTCTGCATTGCAGCATTCCCTTTTTAACCTCTCAGTCTTGATAGCTGCATAGGGAATGTGGATCTAAACTTTTGCTTTGCAATACATTTAAATTAATTACCTATAGTGTATGATGAAATCAGCAGTCTGGGTATGTTTGTATTAGAGAATTAGCACCTGGCATAGTTTTTGTGGGGGGTTTTAAGGGTTTCAGTTTTTAATTTAAGCTGCCACTATGAAAGAATGTGCATTTAACAATACGTATTGGACAAACAATTCTACATTTGCCAGTTCAATATGTTTATGCTCCCCAAAACACCCCTGCTTTCACTTATTTGTTCCCATGGGACTGCCTGAATGAGTAAAAATTTCTCATGAAATCACAGAATCTTTAAGGAAAAGATCTCTAAGATTTTTGTGTCTGACCATCAACCTAACACTGCCAAGTCCACCCCTAAACCCTGTCCCTAAGCACCACAAATGTTCCTTTCTTGAACATTCCAGGGCCAGCCTGTTCCAATGCTTCCCCAATCCTTGCTCACATGAGAAAGTTCTTTGCTCCAGATGGTGTCCATCCACACCTGCAGCTTTCAAATTGTTCCCTTGACAGTATTGCTGGACTCCAGAATTTGCATTGCATTTTTTCCAAGGGAAAAGGAGTGGGGCTGTGATTTGGCAGTTCCCAATTCCCTAAGCATCTCTGCCCCTGTCTTCTCTGGTTTCAGGAAAGATTTACTCCTGGGTTTCTGCCTTTGTACAACAGTGGCAGTGGAATTGATGTAGAAGAGTTCTAGGGTAGAAACACAACTATAAAATATTTCTCGGTCTTAGGATGGCAAAGACAAGACCAAGCCCAAGCCCAAGTCACTAAATATAGATAAGCTAGAAGAGAAAGATTAATTTCATGTAAGTTGTCTTTTTATTAAAATTCACACTGTGCTTTGGGTGTATGAGGGGAGTCAGAATGCAAGATATTTCCATCTAGAAATGTGACCAAAAAAAAAAAAAAAAAAAAGAAAAAAGAAAAAAAGAAAAGGCTTTCTCCCCTTCAAAACACTGAGGGTTTCTGTCTGTATTGATCCAGATTTACTGCTGTGGTGTGGAGCAGTGCAGAATCTTCCGAACACACTGAGTGTTCACAAATTGGCCGAGCGCATGGGACATCCTGCCAACACCTCCACTCCTTCACTGCAGCGCTCCGAGGCCAGGACCCATCTGTATTTCAGAAGAGTGAAAAAGGGCCTGGAATTCCATCACTCTCCAGGTGCTGTGGTGGGACTGCAATACTCACAGGGGGGATACTGACTCAGTGCTCACTGGTGTTCATCCCTAAATCACTGCCTGTGTGACTGGGAAGGGACTGTGGCCCTGTGGGCTGCCCTGCAGAGAGCTGCCATGCTTGGCTGCACATCATTAAATGTATGGATCCAACACATACAGGCTGGAGGCTTCACCACTAATTCAGAAAGACAACAATCCCCAGAAGGGGTTCAGGCTTGAAGCTGGGCAGTTGCCTGATCAATTTGTGAAATCACAAACAGGTGAAGAGAATTCTACTTTTCTTTTCAGGGTGTTTTGTTTGGATTTGTTCTGTTTTCATCTGCTGTACAGAGCAGCAGATCTGTTCTGATTGCATTCTTTCTGTGCAGCCATTCCTCCCTGCAAACACTCTCTGACTACTTGCGGATTTTTTGTGAACATTTTACAAGGGAAAATATGTCAAATGAAAATGACTTTGCAGCTAAAGCGATGTAAAAGTTAGCAGGTTGTGTTCACTGGGATGTGTGCATGTGTTGCATTTTGGGTTTGGTTTGCATGGATTCATGCCAGCTGAGCTACAGGTTCAGACAAGACATCAAAACCCACTCCAAACCTCCCCCTTTATTCTGGCTTCACAGTGCAACCACCACAAACACTTGGCTCCTCTATTTGAAAATAAAAAGGCGTGACTCACTACTGCTTTCTTCCAGCTTTATGCCATTTCTAACTCCACCGATTTCAGTGTCGACCTGATTTCAGAGAATTGACATAAACTTAAAATGATGCAACATAAAATCAGATCCCTCAGGCGTAAGAGATGTATTGCAATGATGTCTGTGCGTTGACCTTTGTGAAATGAATATGGAGATTTCGGTTCAGCTCCTGTTTGCAGCACTGGGGCAGCACTGAAGCCACCATCACTAATGCATGTCCTCTCTGCAGTGCAAGAGCTCAGCAGAAATACAGTCTTTTACTCCACTAGGACAAGTTTAAGAGACACTGTCATATATCTTAGGAGAAGAGGGCATCTCTGGGGTCATCAAACACTGCATTCTGCATCCATATCACAGACACACACACAAAAATCTCTTTTATGCATTGGAAACCTTTCCCTTAAAGAGGTGGTTTTTTGTTCCTTTTTGCTTGGCAATAATCATCTCCAGCTATCAGAAGGGTCAGTGAAAAAGATTCTGCAAGGACCATAGAGAATGGCTTTAGTTTGTTTTTTTCCACCTTTCAGTTCTCTGACATGAACAATAAAATATTCAGACTTTGAACAAAGAAACAATATTTCACAACTTGCAGGATAAATATGTCACAAGAACTGTCCGTGCTTGGGGAGCTACATCACCATCACAGCATCATGGAATGGTCTGGGCTGGAAGGGACTTCAAAGCTCATCCCATTCCAACTCCTGCCATGGGCAGGGACACCTTCCACTGTCCTGGGTTGCTCGAAACCCCATCCAACATGGCCTTGGACACTTCCAGGGATGGGACAGCCACAGCTTCTCTGAGTAAATAAGTGCTGAGACGATTTTACCTCTTCAAAAAGGAGTTTTATCCCCCTCTTACCCATGAAACCTCTCAGTGGCCACTCTTTATCCCCTCTAAGCAGCTTTGTGACAGCTCCTCTTAACCTTCCCTACATTAATGACTGAGATGTGCAGTCAGAGAACTCTTACACCCTTAATGTGTAACTACAACCATGCCTTCGTTGCTTCAAAACCAAGTTATTTCCATCTAATCTTGTTGGGTCAACAGCAGTTTTAAAGAAGAAGTAAACAAATTGCAAATCCCTTCTCAGACAGTGTTTCAGGCAGTTGAGGTTCCTGTGCCAACACACAGTGTTGCACCACAAAAAGCTGAGGTGCAGTTTGTACTTTCTGTGAAAAACTCGTGTGATGCCTGGGAAAGCTGGTGGGAGTCAAATGGCTTCATTTTTCCATCTTCTGCAAAACTTGATCAAAATGTGTTTTAGCTGGAATTTTCCCAAATCTCCATAAAGATTACATGCTTTGAAAAGTACTTTGAAGTTTGCTGATGAAAAGCACACCAGGCAGTAGCTGAACACTGTTATAAACACGTCTGACAGGAGATCTGTAAAACTTTTGTTATTTCCTGCTTTATTCTTATGGTGAAGACAACCCCATATTTCTGTTTTCATTTATCTTCTATTGCTTGAAAATGTCAAATCACTGTTAATAGTGAAAATGTGCAGTTTAATGCTTTTCTTACCTATGTATTTATCTTGGCAGACCACAGAGAACCTTGATTATTTTCACTGTCTCTAGCCAATGAAAATTGTCACCTTTTTTCCTTGATTTACACACAGAGCTCTAATCATAAACCATCTTAAAAAGAAAATGTGTGAGGCTGTCTGCCAGAGCTTTCAGAAAGAGCCTGTCATAACTCAGCAGCCATTCCAAGAACAATTTCCAAAAACTTAATTTTGTTGGCCTGAAAGATATTTGTGCTTTAAAACTTAACTATTAGTTCCACATCTGTGTTCTTGAGGGGGAGAAATGAGGAGCCTATGCTTTCTGTAATAAACTTACTCTCTCCAGAAAAAAAGGGAAAAGATGTTTTTTTAACATTTCTTTCACATGGAAATTCCAATTAAAAATTGGAAACCTAACTCCAGTTTAGTTGAGCAGAAAACTATGGGATATCATGGCTGAAATTTTCTTTTGTGAGGAGAATGAGTGTGAGTGGAATTATTCAAGACAAGATTATGGACAGGAAATGCTATTAGATGTACCTTACCCAAGTTCTTGTTATCAATATATATTTTCTATATTTTTATATATTTATATATGCACACAATCACACACATACATATGTATATATGTATATAAACCTATCTCAATATTTTATGTGTGTATTTAGCGAGAGAGACATGTATCTACAAAATTAATATCTAACTTGAAAGGTGTGAAAAAGATGAATTCTTCCGTGGCAGCTTTGAAGAATCCACAATACTCCATCATAACACAGACAAAGCACATTTCAGCTTTGCAAGTTTATTCCACAGTAATTTGCTCTCTCTGTGAAGGGATTCACTTATTGGATGAGGAGTTGAGTGTTCAGGAAACTTTTATTTGGAAACTCCTGTCTCCCCAATGATCCAAATTTTATTCACAAGTATCTTGTCCCTTATTACTTCCATTATTTCCTATGCTTTCCATGCCCTACTTTTGACCCCAAATATCTGCAGAACACAGGCAGGACTTACCTGAGCAAACTCTGAAATGTGTTTAAGAGGTATCAGACATCAATGAGGGAGGTTTAGACTGGATATGAGGAAATATTTCTGCACTGAAAGAGTGGACAAGCATTGGAACAGGCTGCCCAGGGAGTCACCTCCCCTGGAGGGATTTAAAAGACACATACAAGTGGCACTTGGGGACATGGTTTAGTTGTGACCTTGGCAGTGCTGGGTTAAAGGTTGGACTCGATGATCTTAAAGGTCTTTTCCCACCTACAGGATTCTGTGATTCAGTGAAGGAACTTCCCTTGTATTCTTAGCATTGCCTTTAAGTCATCAGAGTTGGTTTTTGCAAAGTGGGAATTTTTGTGCTTACACATCTCATGAAATTTCTACTGATATCACAGTTTCTTTGATATTAATAAAAACCAGTGTGCAATCTATATATTTCTGCTTTTCCAGTAGCTAGTGACTTGTTGGTACAACAATGAATTGATAGAATGATCCCTACTTTAATGCCACTAATAAAAATTGAGATGAAATAAGGCAGTATTTTAGGAACTGGTTGGTAGAATTATGCCATTTAATAGTTCAAATGGGATTGAAGTCTTCCCTTCTTTCCTATAGGATGTGGCAGGAGTAATTAAATATCAAACAAGTATAAGAGGGAAAGGTGCATGTGCAGCGACAAAACTTGAATTTACAAAGTAAATGTTTTGTTCATGACAATTATAGGAATAAAAGGAGACAACACATGTGACAGCACAGAACCTCTTTTCCCATGAGAAAATCTATCTGTTTATGGTAAACAAGATAAGGTGTTCAGAGTTCTTTTGGGAACAGGCGGTGAATGCCTGTGACCAACCAACCCCAGGGGGCGGACAGCTGTGGCCAATCCCAGTGGGCGTTCACTTTGTATATAAAAGCTACATTTAAATAAATAATGCCTTTTTCTTGGCAATTGCTCTCGTGTGCCTCTTGTTTCAATATCGGCTCAACAGCAACAAACACAAACAAGTGGGATAGGACCTATTCGAACTTCCAAAATGAACCAGATGTCCTAAGAGCTGGACAACTCTTGTTTGTGCAAATTCATAAAGCCTGGACAGTAAAGAGTGAGACTTAACTCTTCAACTCACAGAATAATTTATGGTGGAAAGGGTTCTTCATCTGCCTGTCTAAATATGGATTCCAGGATTTCTTATTTCAAAAGAAATATTTCATTTTTTTATAGATATCAAGCTTCCTTATACACAACATTACCTCAGCTTGGCTAAAGGACATCTTTTCAGGGCGGGTGATCCAGTTTCTATCTCCAAGTCGAGTTATTAGGTAGGATTTAAATCCAGGTATCAGGTAGGATTTAAAAATATCTATAAAATGTTTGACAGTTCTTTTGGACACCCTTCACACCCCCACATCTGCTCACCCATCACACACACTTAGGATGGGTGCCTGTCCTCGAGTCACCTGTCCCCCGTGATTTCCCACAGGGAGCTCTTGCACCTTGGACTAAACTCCTGACTTTTGGGAAACATGAAGAGTCATTGTCCTCAGTTTTGCAGAAATTACCACCCATTGGAACAGTGTTTTAATAAAACCACATTTGGAAATGCCAGAGAACATGAATTAGTCATCCAACATTTTATGAATGGGCTGTTAACTGAGCTTTAGGAAACCAGAATTCTGGTTATGCCACAGCTTTAATTTAGAGGCGACCTACCCAAACATTCTGCTACTTATGGAACAACCAGCTTGTGGCAGGACATCTCTCCCTCTCCCCACCACGGGTGGTTTGTGCAGGTGGGACAGATAACCCAGAGGGGCAAAGGACCTGCAGGGATCATCTCCTGGTGCCAGACGTCTGCCCAGAATCCTGGAGAGCAGATGTGGGGAGAGAGAAAAAGGAAATGTCAGTGAAAAAAAGGCCTGTTTTTACACTATAAAAGTCCTACAAACTTTCACAGAGTTAGAATGCTCTTGCACACTCCCTTGGAATATGTGAGAGGACTCCTCCCTGAAGTTTGGACACATTCTTTGTGGATACTTTTCCAGAAATTGAGGGAAAGGGTTCTTATGTGTACTCCTTCCGTAATTGGATGGTAAGATACATTGAATCCTAAGATGTACTATTTTCCTTTGCTAGCTGTAAAATTGGGTACCTTTATCATGCACTGCATATTTAACTATTAATAGTTTTCTTTTCCCTGTAGTAATATTCTGTTTTAAGTCTCTTGTCTGTTCGATTTATGTCTGTTGAATAAATAATTCTTTCTATAATAGACCGAATCAACCATTATTAAAAGAACTTGTGGAAGAGAGTGAGTTTTGGGGTGCAGACCACCTCAAGTAAGTTGCTATCTACTATCAAAGGCCTGGGCAGAGGTAGAAACTTATTTAAATCCCATAACATCCATTCATAATACAGCTCTAGCAGGTAACTTGAGTAATGACATGTCCAAACCAAAAAATGCTTCAGAGAGGGCACAGCAGAAATAAACACACGTGGAAGGAACACATCTGACTGCTGACAGCACAGAACTGATGTCACCCATGCTGTGCACTGCAATGTTCAATTGTCACAACGCTTGTCCCGTCTTGGATTGTTTTGCTCAGCCTCAGGCCAGGAATGGTATTTGAAATAATCTCAAACCTTTTGTCCTCACAGTCCTTTTGAAGCAGGCCAAGCTATTTTGTTTTGTCCTCAGTGCTTTCAGACATTTTTTTCTCATGAGATGAGCCACGAGTACAGCAGCTAAGCAGATCACAGGAGCACACATCCCATCCTGAACGTGGGCACTGTAATCTCTGAAGGTAGCAGGATCTCATAGCCTTTGTCACAAGAACGCTAAGTCTTTGCAGATTTCTTACTCTTCCATGCTGTTCTAATTAATGCTCCTTCCTTTAAAAAAAAAAAAATCCATTCAGTGTAAGTGGGCTAAGTGCTATTTATCTAAAAGCCCCTGGAAGCTGAAGTCTGGATTAATCTTCTAACCCAAATCAAATCATGTCAGCTTAGATCAGCTTCCTGGTATAATCTGATTTTTTCAGGAAAGTCAGCTTCTCCTGCTGTGTGTGACCTATGGCAGCAGTGTGGGGAAGGGAACTTGGTATCTCTGTGTGAGGAGGATCCTGAGACACTGGAATTCAGTGCAGATTTCCTCCTTTCCCTAGAATTTTACCAGTTTAAATCACCTGAAGATACGGCTTGAACTCTTGAATACATTTCATGGAGCATAAATTTTAAAAGTAGTAGGCCCAAAACCTTATTTTCCTATTTTATTGCTTTCTCTTGTGGTAAAGTTTTTCTGTGTCTATTCACCAATCTTAGCCCTGCACAATTTTTAGAATGGCAACATAAATTCTCATACTTGTTCTGCATATGTATATCCTTATATTTAGCTATCCTGGGAGCTTCTATGCTGCTTTGCAGCATTTGCCTCACAATCTTTATGCAGAAGAAAACCTATGCAAGCCTCCATTTATAAATGAAAAGTCTGTAAGAGGCCTGTGGAAATTGCAGTAAACAGCAAATGTTCCTGCAGAGAGATACTGACTTTACAGTGTGATTAAATTATATCCATCTCTTCTCTCTCTTTCTGTCACGCTTTTGAACTAGACTTCAGTCACTTTGGTTTAAATTCACAGTTCCAGGGCAATTCTTTTCAACAGTGACTATTGTTGATGATAATTTTATACTCTGAGCAGATTAATGTAAATTTTTTTTATTAAGCATGTTGTCAAGTATGGTGCATCCCTTGGCAAGTTAAGTTCTCATTCTAGCTTGACTTTTGTGAGTCTATTTATCCTTAATCATATTGATATTCTGAACACAGAGTTGCTGATCTGATCTACATTTTGGCCTACAGACTCAAGGTCAGTGATACTGTAATATCATTAGAGTAAATTGTAGACACAAAAAAAAAAAAAAGTGTAAGAAAAACACAGGTCTCAAAAATATTCAGATTTCTCTGAAATATCTAAAAATCCTGAGTGCAGGACTGGAAGGTGAAAGAACTGTAGACGGGAAAATTTTGGTTCACACAGTTATTTGTGTACTGAGTTTTGTTCAGTTTTGGTTTGTTTTTTTTTAAATTCTGAAGGACAGTGTTAATTCTATATCGGTCATAAACCAACTGCAAGTTACTTCTTTGCTGGCATTAATTTAATGTCATGTGTTATGGCCTTTCTGGCAGGAAGCTAAATTAGCTTTTTCATTATAAGTGAACATTTTCTCTCTTTCTCTCTCTCTCTTTTTTTTTTTTTTTATTAATTAATGTGTTCAGCATCTCTGACAAGGAGACACAGTCCCATCTGTAGATTGCTACCTGCATGTGATGTCAAAGTTGCTGCTTTGCAACCAGATTCCTGTGAGCAGCACAGCTTAATTGTAAAAGGAACTTATTTAGGGTTGAATCCATAAAGGAAATTAAAGTGTCAAGTCTGACTCCTGCATTCAAGACATCAACTCCAAACCAAGGCATCCACATCTCCCTAGGATGTTTCTCCCCGGTGTCTCCCAAAGTGAAAATCTGCAGAGTCTCGAGATGCAGAGGTTCCCCACGAGTGCCAGATTTCCTTAGGAGTGTTTCCAAACCCATCTTGTTCTTGATAAAACTGATTTTTGCATCTGTCAGATGCCTAATTCCCCTCCAAATCACAAACTGGGGTTTGTTATGCCTGTCACTACTGCCAGGAGTGGTGGGAACAAAATGCAGGATGTGGAGTTAATGATTTTTGACTGCCCAGGGACTTGAATGCCCTAACTCCTACTACCTTCAGGTTTCTTCTAATCACAGCAAATGAGCTATTCCTGCATGTCAGGAGGCAAATATCTTTGGATTTCCTTTAATGAACTCCTTTAATTTAGTGCAGAATAACTGAAATTTCTTTAAGTTAACAAGCAAACAGTGTTACTACGCCAGTGTAGGCTAATGGTTGTTGTATCTCGCTTGGAAAGGATGATTAAAGGATGAACCTCACTGCAGTGCCCTCTAAATTATTTTATCTAATGTGTATTGGCATGATTGCTATAAAATAAACCTTTTAATTCTATTGGTGTGATAAAGATGAGACTTTAAGACAAATATTCTGACTGAAAAGAACCTTTTGACTGAGAAGTTGCCTGTATATTCTTCAACACCAGCAAATTATTCTGCATGAGATCTTCATGGTCTCTTTTAAATATTGGTTATGCAAATTAGACTTCAAATTTCAAGAAGAACAGAGTAATGTCTGTTCATTTCCTGCAGAGATGTTGGCCTTTGGAGCTTGTGTTACTTGTCAACAAAATTGAAGAAGAGGTGGCACTAGGGCTGTCCTTAAACACTTCCTCTGTCCTCTACAGTGCTAAAGTGCCTTTTAAACTCAGGCATAACTTTTTTCTCTCTCTTTATTAAAATATATATGTAGATATATGTATGTAAAGATCTCTTACATTAAATATCCCAGATAGTAGAATGTAACATCAAATTCTTTAGATTATTCTGCTGTGGGACAGGTGAGTGGCCAGGCTGGTAACTGCACCAACATGAGCCACTGAAATCCCAGCGTAAGCACCTAAAGCTCTTCTGTTCTGGCTCACTTGTCCTCTGGGGAATTTTAGCTGGAGCTGTGTACCTATGAAAATAATGCCTCCACCTCAGAGAACAGCCTGTACATACTCAGTTTAGCCATTAGTTTTCCTGGAAACTTGCAGAGACACCAGAGCAAAGTGCTTTCTCTGGGATGTGCTGCTCGACAGCTGACATCCTGCTGCCTGCACAGCTCCCACCGTTTGCAGGTTAGTCCTGGGTTCTCTTTGCAAGCTCAATCTGCTTTTCCTGCCTTCAGAGACTCATAACTACACAATACTCTGCATTTTTAACGTCAGGGTTTCCAGCTGGAGATCACTGACTGAAGGAAGAAGAGAAAATCCGGTGGCACCCGTGGATGATACAGACCTTGCTGGTCTATAAAAACGCCCGTGGCACAGAACTGATGAGCTGCTTGAGAAAGAAGAGCAACCACCATTTCCTTAAACACTTCTGCTCTGCCATCACTCCCAATTTGTCTATCTGCTTACCATTTTCTCTTTCTTTCTCAAACAATTGGTACCTACTTTTCCCCTGCCAGCTGGGCTTCTGGCTTTTCACTTTACATTTACTCTGTTGCTTTATACAATAGACACAGCGCTACTTTCAGTGTGTCCCCTCATGCAATGAACTTCTATCCTAATTTCTGCTGTTCCTTTTCTAGGTTTTGATTTGTTAATCTATCCAGATTTAATTTTGATCTTGCTTCGGTACAATCAGGTTGATATCAGGAAAATTCCTGGGGAACAAGGAGGTCATAGCAAGAAGACTGGTACAGCTGATCCAAAATGAATGCACCAGGGCTACTGTTCTTCCAGTTTTAACATTAAAAAATACAGACTTACATGGGTATCTAAACCAAAGACATGTAGCTCATAGTTCCACGAGAAATCTCTGGTTGATTTAATTTTTTTCTTGTATATCTGTAAAAAAGGGAATAATTCCCACTGAAAACTTAGAGTGAAAGTATCTGTATTTAATATTAACAATACTGACAATAATTTAAAAATCATAAGAAAATAGGGTAACAATAATGTGACAGTACAGACTCCTTCCCTCAGGAAAAATGTTCCTGTCTGTAACAAATCTGGTAAACAAGATAAGTTGTTCAGAGCTGCTGTTGGAACAGGCGGGCAAACGCCTGTGGCCAATCAGTCCTGGGGGGTGGAGGGCTGTGGCCAAACCCAGTGAGGGCTCATTTTGTATATAAAAGCTGCATTTAAATAAATAAATCTTTTTACTCGGCATTCTCATCTCGTGTGCCCCTTTGTTCCGACATCGGCTCAACAACAACACAATAATTGTTCAACCTTCTCCAAGTTTCCACCATAACTATGTTTATTTCTATTCTGTTTACAGGAGGAAACAATTTGATTCCCCCCTTATTAGCCTTCAAAATTATTTGCCTCTTCAAACCCGGTGGAGTCTCTGATGAAGCAGCACATATCCTGTACAAATGTGAAGTGACCAGTGTGGAGGGATCTGGCTGGAACCTGATGAGAAATGCAATCCCAGAAAAGCTCTCTGTTCTGTATAAATTAAGGCAATTAAGGCTCATTGAACACTCCTCTGGACCCACTGTCAAAGCAAATAAACAAGCACCCAGCAGTGCGTGAATGTGTAATCAGATAGAGTCTGGTGTTCACTGAGACGTGTGCTTATGCTTTGGACACAATGTCAAATTCATTATTTTGCCTTAGACTCTTGTGTTTCTTATACCTCTGCCTCCAGCTCAATAATTTATCTATAACACATTTAAAAGAACACAAGATAAACAGTAAAAAAAATAGCTCACAGAAGCCTAGCACAGCTCTACACAATGGGAATTTAAACACCAAAATAAAATAATCTGTATTTAAAAGCTGGAAGGAAATAAAACTGTGATTCACTTAGACAGATATTATTAACTTAATGGAATATTAATAGGATATTCCATTTATATCTCCTGTTCTGTCCCAAAGTCTCCTGAGATATTTTTCAATGAGATTTTAATGATAATATAAAATGCAGCTACTCCTGAGATAAACATCTATTAGAAATTAGTAGCAAATGCATAATTTAAGAGCTGGGTAAGAAGAATTTGCCTACTAATTCCATAAATTGCAGGATAGGAAGAACACCAGGCATGTTTCTAAACCTTGCTCGTGTAGTCATTCAAAATCCACACAATATGGTAGGAGCACAAAATCTAAAATTACATTATAGAATAACAGATTCATTTAGGTTGGAAAAGCCCTCTGAGATCATCAAGTGCAGCTGTTCCCCCAGCACTGCCAGGGCCATCATCAAACCATGTCCGCAAGTGCCACATCCACAAGGGTTTTTACATCCCTCCATGGATGATTCCATAGCTTCCACAGGCAGCCTGTCCCAGAGCTTGATGATCATTTCGGTGAAGAATTTTTCCCTGATATCCAACCCAAACTTCTCCTGGCCCAGCCTGAGGTCATTCCCTCTCCTCCTGTCCCCGTTCCCTGGGAGCAGAGCGCGACTTCCCTGGCTGCCCCCTCGTGTCAGGGAGTTGTGCAGAGTCACAAGGTCCCCCCTGAGCCTCCTTTTCCCCACCATGTTTTCCATTTCATCTGGTCTTCACATTGTTATTAATTTTCTCATTCTAACTTAACCACAGAGTAGAAAGTTCCATACCCTATAGCTGCACATTACAACTGGAAAGTCTTCCCTTCCCTTCTGGTCACACTTTACCTTTCTGGTAAGATTTCTTTCACTAATTGACCACTTTCCCTGAGCTCTCTGAGGTAACATGGTGGAAAAACATGAAGTGATAGGGCAGCGAAGAGGATTTTTCAGATTTTTTTTGACACATTAAAAGAGATAAAGCATTTCTTTCTCTCTTGCATCCCTTTGAACATCTTTTTAACCTACATTACTAACAAGCCTTGTTGCTCATTATTAAGAAATGCCAGAGAAAGCTTAAATTTCTGAAGGGTTAAACTGACAGGCTCCAGGGACTTCAAGGTGGTCTATTGAATGTAAGACATAAATTCAAACTTGTTTTTTGCTTTTTTAAAGCATGCAGATTTGAACTGACTGGATGCATTATGTCACATTACATCCCTGCATTTAGCTGGTAAACACAATGTGTCTTCTAAGGATCCAAACCTCTTCTCATAACTCAGTAAAAACATTTTAATGTCATGTTGGTCTAAATCAGATAATCTGCGAAGTTTTGACTTGAAATATTTGGTCTCTGCTCCAGGTTTCTCCCCAAAATTCTTGATATTATGAAACGTTGGTGCAAAAGAATAAAGTTTTACCAAATTATGTGCAAGTATCAGAAAACATCCTTACCTCAATTATTATTATGGTTAATTTATTGAGGTAAATCAAGGATGTGTCAGCTATCCTATTTTTCTGCAAAGTTTTGAAGCCCATAAAAGGAGACAAACATGGATCCAAAACTCTTACAGGTAAAACATCAGAAAAAATTTGCCTTCTGGAGCCAGCATTGTCCTTTCTACAACAAATATCTGTCTGCATTGTAGCAGACAAATGACTCCAAGATGTCACTGCAGACAGGTCTTTTTGAGGTCATGTTCTACTTCGCTATTTCATGGTTTGTTTTAACAAATTTGGCATTTTTCTGTTCTAAAGGACCTTGTTAGCTGTCTAATCTGAACTGAGCAGTCCTCTTGCCTTTTATATAACACCCTACCTTAAAAATTTAAGTTCTATTTGTAATATATTTGCAGAACACTGAATAACAAGAGATAATTGACTGAGGATGTTCCAATTCTCTCAGAACTGAAGATCCTGAATTGTGAAAATTAGGAATTACAGCTCACTCTGATCCAACTGTTGGCCTGCCTGATGCTGCTCTTTAATTAAAACATTCATTACAAAGCTAGCAAAGGGCTACAATAACACCTCAAAGCATGATTCTTTAGTCACCCTTATCTTCCTGGCTTTGTGCCAGGTAATTTTAAAGGGGGACACACCTGAATAATGTAGATTTAAAACAGAATTCTTCTCATACCAGATGCTGTTTCTCAGAGTTATCACCGGACTGCTGAGAATTAGTATAACAATAACAGTAATTGTCCAGCCCTACGAAAAAGTTTAATATTGTAATTTCCTGCTCCTAGGGTAAATTCCCATATTTAAAGTGGAGCTAACTCTATTTGTGAGGAGTACATTGAAAAAACAAGGTCATATATGATAAGGAATAGGATATGAAAGAGGCCAGTTGCAAAGAAAGGGGATATGTGTTGTTTGCCCAGATGTTTCATATCTATCTTTGTGTATGTGATTACTCTGGGTTTCCCTGTTGTGGATGAAAACAACGAAGGAAACAAAAGAAAATCTTAATCAGGATTTGTTTACAATGACTTAATTAATAACTTAAATATAAGAAGAAAAGAATCATACATGTTTTTCTGAATGGCAGAACATCAGACAATCAAAGATATGAGAAGGGGAAAAACTGTTTATTCTTTCCTCTGGACCCTGAAAAATTGCTTCCTAAAGTGCATTCCTGATTGCTTTCAGAAATAATCTTTTTAACTCCCATGTACCATTTTCTGCCTTGATTTCTCCTTGCAGCCTGCAGTATCCTGTCACTGTACATCCCACAGCACTCAGGTCTGAGTGGCATGGAATGGAACCTGGCTCTCAGCAGTTCTGTTTGGCTCAAATAACTCAGCTTTTTCTGAATCTGTGCCACAGACCCACCAAATGCTTTAAGTCTGCTTTCAAAGAGATTCCAGCAGGAATCTGAAAATATGGCAGCAGTGAACACTGCAATAGTAACACTGTTCTCAAAAGGAACCAGTGTTTGTTAGACAATGAATTTTTTTAGTGAATAACAATGGGAAACACTAATCAAGAAATTTAAGTTTTCAGAAAGTTCAGTATGTTTGAATTAGACACAAGATTTTTAATTTTTACTGTCAAGACCATTGGTCATTTGAGAACTCTACGACTACAGGCATTGTTCAGACACTGACATCTGTGTCTCCTCACCTTCAGCCAAGGGATAAAGTATAAGATTCATTTCAGATGCATTCAGGAATTTGATGTTAGGAAAAATATAACTGTGGAAAGATATACTGCCCATTATTTAAGTCATCAATAGGAAGCATAGCTCTGTCTCCCAGCAAAGCCTTGCATTCTGAGATTGATCAAAATTATGTCTTCTAGGACTGAGTTCAGGAAGCAAATGCTAATTTAATAGCAACACCAAAAATTGAAAGCTCCAGGAGTTGAAAATACAGATTTATGTTAGCCTTGAAAGGTCTCTAATATTCAGTAACCCTTTGGAAATGCAGATCCATCTATCATTTGCTCTGGTGTACATTAGGAGTAAATTATTGAAGTCCCCATTAGACAAGAGGCCAGGTTGTGCCCCTGGTCCAACAGGCACCAAGTTTGATTCCACCACCAACTTTGGGATCAGCGCCCCAAGCCCATCAGTGTTTTAGAAGCATTTGGAAAACGCCTGTGACATTAACTTTTCGTCAGCCATGAGTTGTTCAGGCTGTTGGAACATTCTGTTCTCTGACTTCATGCCCTCAGTCCCTGCCCTGAGCTTCAAGGGTTGAGAGATGTGGGAAGAGAGATCACTTCTGAAATCAGTGATGAACACATTTCTCCTAACAAGGCTGTGTCCCTACACAAATTACTGTGCAAGACTGAGAATTCCTGTTGATTCCTATGGAATTATCTCCTGAACTGCTCACCACACCTCTGATAGGACAGAAATATTAATCACATTAAATGCATTTTGGCATACGAGGCTGGGTGAGATCAAGTCATCTATCATAGGATGTCATCTATCAAAGGACCCAAACAATTCAAGGGTGCTCTTGGTCATGAAGAAAACCTTGAAGGTGAACAGCTTATTTTACACTTTTTTTTGTTTGTTTGCAGTTTCATTTGTTTTCACATGCTAAGTCTGGAAACTTTCTGTAATTCGATGGAGATGATGGGGTCAACTTTTAAAGCTGAGACACAAATCCTCTTATATATTCCTGGGATTTCACGGTCTGTTCCTTTGAGCACAGAGTGCTTCTTTATATGAACAAACAAACCCAATGAAAGAACTCACCTTCTATTCAGAAAGTACAAAACTAACAGAGCCTAATCTGTCCTGCATTTGGATATTTTAGTGGTGTCGAGGGAAGAGTGTGTGTGTTCAGCTTTGCTGAAGAGGGAGGAATGAGACATGGTAAATACACACTCAGTGCTTCTTGCAGGGAGATTTGGACAGAGAATGCTAATGCTGGAATTCACAGCACTGAACTCACATCAGTGGAAGCTGACAGATAAAACATGAGTAACACTAATTTAAACCCATTAAACAGAGTCACAAACCCGTGTTATCATTTGGGAAATTGATTGTGAAATGTGCAAAGCTTTGCAGCAGGTTAAGGACGCTTGGAACTCAAAGTTTAGCAGTCTAAGCTCTCTAAGTGTCTGTGAAAACTCTGCATGTATCAAAAAGTGATAATTCACTTAATATTCAAAAACTAGTGGTACTTTTTGTGACCAGCATGAGTCCTTTGCATTCCTCTTACATCTTCCCCTGAGTATTTTCACTGACATATTGTGGGTTTTCCCCCGGCCAGAATGACAGAACATGCCTGGCAGTACCTCTGTCTTCCTTTTCCTGCTTGCTGACAGCCATGGGCAAACTGAACCTTTCACTTTAATGAGAAAATACCTCTGTTCTTAAGATATGAAGGTAAGACAGGGAGTGATAGTTTCTACACTGACTTGTTTGAAATCTTTGTTTTTGCAGAAGTGCTGTGCTGTGAGTGTGAAATGCACTTGACTCCACTTTAAACACTGTGTAAGCTTAAAGCACAAAGTAAAAGGGTTTTATTGAAAAAATGGGAAAGATTACAGTTTTGTTTATAAAGTCAGAAACACATTTACATAAGAAACACATAAAACCAAATATTGTGTGCATACTGATATGGTAGTCTGCTTATAGCTGTGAATTTAGATATTTTCTGATGTGTCTAGCAGAAAGTTAAAGCTCCTGCTTGGTAGGGATTTACTACCAAATAAAAAGAGCAGGTTTTTTCAGGGTAATTTTCAATCTCTGAATTTCCACTCCTCAGTTTTGTTTCATAGCTTTACTTTTATCTTGTCTGCTGCAGAAAGTAATTTAAATTTCAGAGCATGTCCCTCATTTTTTCTATTAATATCAGGAACCTTTCTTACTGTGTTCTGCTTTTCTGTTTCTGTTGTGAAGAGTCTAACAGAATAATAATTACAAACTCTAGAACTTATCTGTGGGAGACTGTCTTATAGAAGCAGAGAGACCTTAGAGCACTTCTTGTACACTTTTTTAAATTCTGCTTTCAAAACAAGAAGCTGACTTGTACTTTTACGCTGCAATTCAGCACAAGCTTTTCTGTGCAAATCAGTTGGTTTGGCACACTGTTCTTGCTAAGTTTTTATTCTGTCATGCAATAGTTTATCTTTTGGATCAGCAGAACCTTACATGTGGTTTTATATGTCACTTAACCACATTGCCTTCCATGTGCAAGGTTTTATTCCTTCAGAGAGTGGAGCTGGGACCATCTCACCAGCACAGACAAATATTCCCCATCAGTTATTTTGCATCTGCTGTAAGACACTCATGTACACACCTGAGCTTGGCACACTACAGAGCAGCCTTCAGGCTGTTGCAGCTGATGTTTGTGAGCAGATGGATGCTTGGATGGGACCAAAATTAAATTAGTACACTACAGGTGGTGACAGAACAAATTATGCCGAGCGTTATTAGTGCAGAAATCCAGCAAACACTGAAGGCAATTCAAATGAAATTCATGTTTCCAGCAATGTTATGTGCAGATAACTCAGAAATTGCTAAATGTAGTGATTAAAGGTTAAACTTAACATTTTTGTCATTAGATTTTTCTTGGACACACATTTCAGTGCTTGCATAGTAGATAACTCTCCAATCATTTTCAGAGAAACTTTTAAATCTCAATCAAGGTCATCCTGAACTGTCCTTTGCCAGTGGTTCCTCCTTCATGGTTAGGACACACAGATCATGAGCAACTGCTGGAAAAGGAGGTTCAGAGAGGGGCACAGGCACTGAAACCTTAATTTAAATGTCTCTGTGACAAGAAATCTGCATGGGGCAGGCTGGTGAGACGTCAGAAGAGCTGTAGAACTGAGATATCTGGATTTCTCCCTCCACATCATGGTGCAGCAGTGTTCTCATGGAGGTTTTAGTGAGGAATGGCTCACACATGGAATATGAGGAACTGGCGCCAGGAAGGTGAAACTGAGGGACAAATGGACAGAAACACACTGGGACTCCCTGCTGGGATACATTGCTCTGAGGGAAGCAGAGCACAATTTGTCTGAGGAGTTGCACTTGTGAACATGCTGGGGATAAGGCATCAGAACTGAATTCACATCATTTTTCTCTCAGTGAACCCTTTCTAGGTGGTAGAGATGAGGCAATTTTGTGTTTTTCATTAGTTCAGTGTCATGTAGGATCATGTACATAGGAATGACCTTCAGGTAAAATATTCTCTTTCCAGTCATGAGAGAACATGATTTGCTAAGATGAAAAACACTTCAGGAGAACAACCTGGGCAGTATAAATGTTGAGTGCTGTGTCTTTTTTACCCAAGAACATTGTGCCTGATTTTGAAGCTTCTGCACTGAGGGCACATGAATCATGTTAGGAACTCTGATAAAGCTATTTTCCTCTACACGGGCCATCCTCGCCCAACTTTTAGATAAATTTCTTCAATAGCTGTTATTTAGATCCACATATTTAAGAGAACATAGCAGTAAGAGAGCCAGAAAAAAGGGCTTCTGAGTGTGTGACTGCTGAGGTTGTGCAGGCAAGAAGCTGGACACTTGGTGGAAAACTTTGAGGTCTCTCTGTTAGTCCAAGGTTAAGGGGTCTTTTTTGTGCTGTTTTGGTTTGTTTATTTGTTTTCTAATTAAATGAATCATAGCAAATGAAGAAATTCTGGATGTAAAATCACTCCTGTGTGGAGGTCACCTCTTGCTTTGGTGAAACAAGAGCACCAGAAAATGGATAAGTCTCAAAATTTTTATTTTGGCTGTGGGATCTTTTAAGCTCCGTGTTTCTGCAGTGTGAGACCTCCAGCTGTGAAAGACAGACTTGCACAAGGATAACATTCTGATTTAGGATGACCCTGCTTGGGTGGGGAGGTTGGACCAGATGACCCAATGTGATCCCTTCCATCCTGACCCATTCTGTGATCCTATGAGATTCTATAACTTAAAATTAGGGGAAGAAAAGTGAACAAATACAAATATTTTACAAACTCACTTCCAAAGGAATTGTTTTTCTTCACTCCCCCACAACCCATTACATTTAAAAAACATATCTTATAACAGCATTTTAGACAGGAAATAAAATGTGTAGCAAACACCTCCTCATATCATTAGTTAGAAATTCGTCCTGATAAACAACATTTGTGGTGCCATATTTTAATATCAAAACAGCTTCACAGGAATATTATCAGTGTCTTTTATCATCTAAATAATTTAGTTGCATCCCATACATAGATAAACTTTAGGTTTATAGTTTTAAACACACTGTTCCTGTGTGTTTGTCCTCTACAGATTTGTATTTGTATGTTTGGTTTTGGTGGGTTTTTTGTTCTGTTTAAGGGTTTCACGGTATTTTAAATGCAAGATTTTTATAGAAATCTTTCTAATGGCTTCTGCTGAAGAGTCAGGCAAACTGTGCATCAGGCTGATGGGAGCTCCACTCCTTTCAGTGGAAGTTTTTACTATTTTAAAGTCAAGGTTACTATTTCAAGTCCAGGCTTTCTGACCATTACAGTTGACCATAATGAGATTTTGGTCAAGGCTTGAAAGAAACAATTTGCACAGAGACTTTAGGAAATCATTATAATACTACTAAAACTAGAATTTTTACATTAGTTACCCTGCATATTCCCCCACTCCTTGGCATCTGGCTTTTTCATGTTGTAGGTGACTGAGCAGAGGGAAAATCTCCTCATGTCCATGTTAATACTAAAATTTATAATTTCTCAGAAGTTCTATAAAATAAAGCTGCCCTGTGCACCACCAAAGAAGGAAGGTGGGATTGAGAAAGATTCCCTGAGTTATTAAATACAATCCTTTCCTTTCATACTCAATTAACCATGTCTCCAGAGATCTTGCATTCAAAGTACAGGACAAAAGAAAAGACTTGGGAGATCAGAGAAAGGCAGAGCATCATTGTTAAGAGGTTTTTTTTGTATTTTTTTTAACTGTTAGTTATTGGCAGCTGATAAAATGTTGATGTGGTGGGTCTGGTTATCTGATTGGGGATACCTTGCTGCCCAGTATGAAGGTTCAAACCAAATGAGACTAACCAGATCCTGACTATGTCAGAAATAAAACCACCACCAAAAAAATCCCATGAGTATTATTATAAAAACACCTGTCAAGCTGCCTCATTCAACTTTTAACAGGCAGAACAGAGCTTAGCAATTAATGTCACTATCTGTTATTTTCTTTGTAAATTATGTGGGTTTTTCTTCAAATAGTCCCTCCTATGCACTAATCTACTTCAGTAATACCTCAATCCCTTCCCGTTGGCATAAAGTTCAATTCAATTCCTTTGAGTGCGAAGAAATGTCATGAATCTGTCCTGCATCTTGGGAGAAGCAGAGCATGCCAAAATATTTCCATCACGAGGTCACTGAAATCCAGAGCTGGGCATGTAAATGAAACTGGTGCCCTTTATGAAAGAGACATGACATGCTCTGACAAGGGCCATGTTCACCTGGATTCAATTAGTTGACTGAAGTGTGGTTTAATTTCTTTCTTTAAGCTGTCCCTAGTATTGATATGCATCTCCAAATGCAAAGCCATGTTTTCTTCCCTTCCTGACAAAAAAAAAAATAGGAATTTTGTCATTCTAGTCAATAATATGCATGTGATTTTTACTTGTCTGTGGAATGCCTTGCTATGTGGAGAAAGGACAGAGATCAGCCAAGAAGCTGTCATGTACAAAAGTACAGAGTATCCTACACTCAATGAAAATGTTTCAAACTCAATATTTGCAGTTTTAGGATTTAAAAATACCTCCTTACTTTTTTGTGCCTCCTTGCTTTTCCTTCACCCTTCAAAAAGGATGTGTTCTAATCACCCTGCCTCCTGACTTTCATTTGGGTAAATGAGTTTCCAGGAACACACATGGTTTAAGACACAGGCAATTGCCTCTAGATTGGCTTGTTCAAGATCTGTCAAGATCAAGTCCCTGATTAAGATGGGATGTAAGTCTACAAAAAGATAATTTTAACTCATGATGATTGAGCTTAAGAATATAATCAGAACATGTTCTGTTTCTATTTCATCTCAGTACATGGTGGAAACTGAATTGAATGGCAGTTAAAATTTTAGAGAAAGTGGAAAGAGTGCAGGAAGTCAGAAGGAACAATCAAAGACAAAATGAGGATTTAATTTAGTTCTGAACAAAAGTAGGAATAAGCATTATCTCCTGCACATATTTAAACTCCATCTATGTTAGATCTTCATCTAGTTGCCAGAGGATCATTGTAATTTTCACTTTAAAGCTGGCAGATTGTGACAATGTTCCTGTACTCGAAAGACACTGTGCTGTAGCAGGTTCTGCATGCAAGGGCTCAAATCTCAGATGATTTTAGAAACTGAAACTACAGCAAACTGCCTGTCAGTTTTCTCCCTAAATGTCTCACAGGGTCTGCCTATTTCAGAAAACCCTTCTCTCTGTGTCATGGGATAACTGGCAATCAGCTCATTATGAAATCTCTCGTGGTTATGAGCACAAGGAGTTAAAGGGGGAGACAAATTGTACATCCCTGCTGCAATCCAATAGCTCTTATTTCATCATATTGCTACTCAGATTTTTGTCTGAGAAACAGGGTGGGTTTGGATTTTGAAAGCTGTGATGTGTGGTCACAATAAGTGTATCCTCTCAGCATCCTCTCAGGGTGGTCCTTTCTTACTGACTTTGTCATTTGCCTGGAGGTTTGGATATAGCTCATCCACTGCAAGCCTCTGGCAGGCATTTTCTTAGTGCTCCCTTCAGATCAGCAAGGCTTGTGATGATTATTTAAGTTCACGTTGTGTGCAGCACTGATTTTTTTCACAAAACTCTTCTAGTGCTAAGGTTCTATATAAAAATGCTTGTAAAATTGGGATAATTCTTTGTTGCACTGAGGAGCCCAGAACTGGATTGTATGACCTGAACCACACAAATGCTGTCCAACCCAAGGGAGGAGCAGAACCACAGAATCACAGAATGGTTTGGGTTGGAAGGGACCTCAAACCACCCTGTTCCAACCCCCTGCCCTGGTCAGGGACACCTTCCACTAGACCAGGTTGTTCCAAGAGCTTTATTCTGCTGTCAAGGCTGGTCTAATCTGCTGCTCTGAGAGCAGGAGATGGGAACAGAGGGCATGGCTGGGAACAGTCAAGGCACTGCACTGTAAATACATGGAAAATAAATCAGTTAACGATCCTCACACACATTTCTCCCTCTCCTCAAGCACAGCACCCGTTGTAACCCAGTTAAACTCAACAGTTCACAGCTCTTCAGTGGATTATACACAAACCCACTTTTCACTTTAGGCTGCCTTATTCTTTTTATTGCTATTTAAGTTTTATGCATTAAGAAAAAAAAATAATAGAAGAAACCCCATGGATTAAACTGCAAATGAAGAAATGCCTCCAGATAGGATTTGGGGGTAATTTTAAAGCATCTCTGCACATTACCCTATAACTCCTGCTGCACTACCCTACAACATTCAAAATTTAAGAAATCTCATATAATGTATTCAGCCTGAAGACTCACTTAAGTAGAACATGCATTTAGCAAAAGAACCATGGAATTTGGTTAAATTATATAAAAATATATATATATTTATATTTTATGGCAATTCAAAATATTTCTTTGTCACATGGTAGTTTTCTCCTGATCTGCCTGTGCCAAAGTCATGGCAGGTGCTGACATCCCCTTCCTATCATTCCACTCTTCCATTCTCTGATTTATTTAAAGAAACCCAAAAGGCTCTGTGGATACTTCTTTACTTGCAGCTTTTATTGCTCAGCTGGCTGCACGCATTTGGTAGAGAGCTGCTTGCTCCCTGAATTTTTAACCTCACACATTGAATGCTTCCCCTCACATGGACCTGGTACCATCTGCTGGCTGATGATGTGATCACCTTTGGGGTGCACCAGTGTGGAGCCAGCAAATGATCACGGGATGGTTTTGAATGCCATATTATCCTGGAGAACCTTTCCATCCAGCTTATCTTAGGAGCCACTACACTTGGAGACTCATTATCCATAGCCAGCCGAAGGGGATAATCAATTACCTTGCCATGGATACAGAGGACAAAGCCTAAAAATTAATTTTTAAAAATCCGTTTTTAAAAATGCATTTTTCAGGGATGCACTTCACCTAATTTCAGGCTTCAAAAATTTAGTTATCTAGAAAAACATCTACTTCTGGGATGATTTTTTTCCATGTAGCCTAGACAGTTGTTTCCCAATGACTGAAATCCCTGACTGTAAGAAGGAGCCCATATTTGTGTGGTTTGTACGAGATGCCTTTTTCACTGATTCACACAGAATCCAGGCCTTTGAGATAATCTTTGTGGCACAGAACATCATTCTATGGGTGTTCTCATTTAACCTCGAGTCTTTGGAATCGTGACAGGGTTCTCTCACTGGGAGAAGTGATTCAGTCAACGCAGAAAGGTCAGTCTAGATGATCACAATAGCACATTTACCTTCTTATCTTTACATTTTATGAAGATTTAGAATTACCTACCCTTCGTCTCACAACAGCCATTGAGTCACTGACTGTAATGATAGAAGTAAAGAGAATTTATGGGCTTGAAGTTATTTTGTGTACGTTAAGAGTTTACATATTCCACAACGAGAACCCTGAGGTGGTACCAGAACACAAAATAAGTACAGGTGACAGCGCATGAAGGGTATGAAACTTCCAGCTTTTTGTTTTTGTGTATCACTTTGATTCAGGTTTGTAAATGAAATATGTCACCACGTTGAGTCTCACTCCACTGTTTCATTTCATGCTGTTCCCATTGTCACATGTAGTGCTGTGCTATTTATCTTCCTTCCTTCCCTTCCAAACAAGGAAAATTGTGCTTTTGAATTTCTGAAAAGATACACTTTTCAAAAACACGTTCGACTCACTGGGAAGAGAATGGGGGAAGGAGAAGTAACAAATTAAGAAAGCACTTTAGAATAAATTTTCGGATCTGGGTGCTGTTTCTTGGCAGATTTCTTTTGAAGAAAACAGTGCTTTTTGTTGTTGATGTGCATCTAGATAACAAACCAGAACCATTTATAAATTCCATATCCCTAAGAATTCTGATAAATAACACAAAACTCTTTTAAAAATCGATACATTCACTTTAGACAGAGCTTTCTCATCAAGTGATGGGAGGGGATTTTTCCCCTCTACTCAGCACCAGTGAGGTGCAGTTGGATTTCTGTGTCCATGCTGGGCGTCCCAGCATAAGAGAGACATGGACATACTGGAGTGAGTCCATGGAAGTTCCTCAAAGGTGATTAAAGGAAGGTTAATTTCACCTCACAGCAAAATCTACCAAAACCAGCCCAGTTCACAGCAGAGCAATCTGAAAGGCCGAAACATCACTTCCAGATTTGTTTCTAATAACGAGTAGATGTCCAACTGCCTTCGCAGGGTTTCCAAACAAACCCATTCTTTCATCAGATGCGTTGTTGCAACTGGATTTGGAATGAAAAGCCACGTTTTTGTGCACAATCTATCAGTCCTTTGTAAGTTGACTTGTGAGGGCAGGAAGCAGCTCTGCTCAGTAGCTGAAGGCATGGCCAGCAGGCATCACTGTTGAAATAATTGTAGCCTTGAGCCTCGTTTTGCATCAGCTCAGCAATTATCCTTCCTTCTGCCTTCTCCAGGTTCTGAGAAGCCTGAACAGTGGTGTGCACAGATTTTTTTTGCAAGGTGATCCTTTTTTTTTTAATTTTTTAAATAACATTGTGTGAATGCTGTGGAGGGCAGAAGTTATAGCTCTGCAAACTCGCTCCATAAAAAGCAGATGTTGGATCTATAACTTGTGTTGCATACTTAACGTCTGTTTGGGTTTTGTTCTCCAGGTAACAATAAAACAGCAACAAATTTGACCATGGAATTGATGCAGAGATTTCCATTGATGACAGGAGTTTAAAAACTGCAAAAAAGAGCATCACCAAGAGATTCAGTGATGAGGGTCACTGATGCAGAGGAGCAGGGAAATTCTTAGGTATCAACCTGCAAAGGAGTTTGTCCTTATTTTCAGCTAAGTTTAACCCCTACCTGATGGATGTAAGCCAGTTAATGGACCAAGATGGAAATGCTGTATTTGTAAGATCCCTCCCTGTGGAATTTCAATTGGTCCCTTTTGAATTCTGGAACTCCTTCTGATCTCTCACACAGACACTGCTGAATGCCTGCCTGCATTTGGCCATTTGCTGCTTTCTTTTTGACACCTTTTTCGGTTTTGCATCACGGTTTTTGATGTAAGCAGGGATAGTACTCAACACGTGACCACTCTCAGAAGTTACACAACAGCTTTCAGGTATTTCCTCTTTGATTTTCTATTTCTTTCCAGATAACCCAGCATCATTTTGCTTTTTGGCTTACTTCTGCTTATTAATATTTTCTCAGAGTTATCTCAAGGGATTCTGAGATGTTTCTCCAACGTTCTTCATTTATCAACATCTAATGTCATTTTTTATTTTCCTGTCACTCAGACCCATGATCTCCATCAGCTGCTGTTACAGCCAAGTGTCTCTTCACTCCTTTGGCTAAATTTACTAATCAGTAACATTTCTCAGCTCACTCTCTGTATCTTTTCTATATTACCTATGCTGGCAACTTCCCTTCATTGTACAAATTTTAATTATTTCCTACCTTTTCCCCCATTCATTAATTAGCAGTTAATCCATGGAACAACTTTTCTTTTTATCCCATGACAACGAAGTTTCTTTTGAGGAGAAGTGTCTTCAAAAGCTCTTTGAAAATCCAGGTTTAGTATTTATATATGAGTTTAAGAAGTGTACTCTTAAAGGACATGTTTTATGTATGAAAAAGTGACTTTCATGTCTTTTTTTTTTTTTTGTGGCTGTGATTACTTCTTTATGTTTTGTTTGACATTTTGATAATATTTCTGTGAAACATCATGAAAATTATAGTGTCTGAGGAATAAAATTTCATTAATGTTCTATGCAATATAATGAAGTAATTCATTATATCTTTCAAGATAATTTCATGGGGACCATTTTTGTGATCTTAATCATATATTTTATTAAACTTATGGTTAGAATACCTTCTTTAATCTTTATGTAAAATTCCATCAAAATTTAAGAAGACCTTGCCTGAGCATTTCATGAACTATTTCATAATTATTTTTATGCCTTTTTTTTAACTCTAGAGAAGTTCACTTCTATGTTTGGAACTATAGCTGTATAACAGGCCTTATTTGAAGCATTCGTAAAATCATAACTGATCACACTGCAGTATAAGCACTAATATTTAATGTAAATTACTCTCTCTCCCTCAATCTTTATCACAGATTCATGGAATTGTTTGGCTTTGAAGGGATCTGAATATGGTTTCCAAGCTTGCTTACCTGCTCATGGTGCTGGCCTGCGTTGTATCCAGGGATGAAGAGCAGACACCCATGGATTCATTTCCAGAAGCCAAACTGTGTCCTTCCCTCAGCTGAGTGCTCAGCAGCTCTGTTGTCAGATGCTGCCTGTAGATGTTGTGCTTCGGAGGTAAAAGATTATGAAGAAAATCAAAGAATAAAAATGTGAACACTTTTCTCCATCGATTCGGAAGTGCCACTTTTACAGGTTTTTTTCCCACTGGGAACTGGGCAGAATGGGGCTGAGGGGATGCTTTGCATACTGAGTGTTAAATTGGCCTTCTGGGGCGATGGCAGCTGGGACTGGCAGAGGAAAAGTAAAGCTGTCTAGACCTTTCTTATGGTGGCAGAGGACATCCCTAATCAGAGGGAACAAAGAAAAAGACTTTTTTTTGTAGCAATCTTGAGAGATGACTAGAAGTTGCTTTGGCTGTCAGATACAAAATGGTCCCTAATGAGATCCTACCAGGATACAGCTCATCTATTTGATGATCTTGGAGATCTTTTCCAGCCTTAATGATTCCAGACTTTATGCTGGAAAAAACAAGCAATGAACATTTTTTCCCTTCATCTTTCGTGTAGACAAATGTGTGAAATAAATGCTGCCAGAAGCAGAGGGGTCAGTGGTGTTCTAAGGTTCCTCCCTCATTTGTGCTCTGTTGTATTCCTCTACTTTCACACGTGTTCAAACTTCCCCTCTGAAATATTTCCCCTGAAGAGTTTACCTGCTGCTAAAAGGCTACACTTTGTATTGGATGGAGTTCTACATAAATGACCTCAAAACACCCACGTTGAACTGTGTGATAAAATGCTATAAAATACACCCCACACGGGGATGTGATACAGCAGCCTGAAATGTACCTGATCACATGCAAAGAGAAAACACCACGGATGACATCTCACACTGTTCTGTGATAGGGTGCTTTGAACAGCATTTCACAGAGAAATTCCACAAAACCTGTTACCTCAAGCAAAACACTGATCAAATGACAAGGGAAATTAATTTGGATGGTGTCTGGTTTTTGCAGGATTGCAGTAGGAGTGTTTCTGGTTAAGTTTTTATGACTGGAATCGGCAGGAACAGCGGGGGACTGGGCAGTAGAATCACAGAATGGTTTGTATTGGAAGGGATTTTTTTCACATTTTATCATACCAAGGTTTACCTGGCATAAAGTAGATTTTTAGCTGAAGCCATTGGAGCTAAGTTCTGATCCTATCAGCTTTGAGATCCATTGTTTCCATATATCCTCGCATATGGATGGAAGTATAATGAAGAAATAAAAATTCCATTTTTCTTCTTCTCCAGGGCTCTAACAGAGCCTTATTCCTGAAGGCAATGAAGTTGTGTTCATTAACAACTTCTCATATCCCATCAAACAGCCTGAGAAACCTCAGGCACCCCAGGAAATATCACACGATGGTTGAAGCTGATTTTCTACAATGCTATCAAGCCCCTGCTTGATTTAGCCACTGACAAGAGAAATCCTGGCTGAATGAATATTAAAATCCACTTCAGGGTGATCTGAAGAGCTCCCTAACCCCTCTGAGTGTACTACCAGGATACACTGCATGTAGTAATCACCCAGCCCACACACTGCTCCCACACAGAGATTCCTGGATTCAGGCATTTCAAACAGCAAGTGGAATCCTGCTACTAAATTTTGTAAAGCTGTCAGGCAACTCTGCTGCCTAAATAGAAGTTTAATTCCAATTAAGTGACACTGTGCCCATCTAAGTGGAGTTGGAAAATATGACACTGACATTTTATGGGACTTTTCTCAGCATTTGGTTGAAGGTCCTAGAGATAAAAGAGAAATCTTAGTGCCAGATTCTGTTGCCCACTTAATGCCTGGGCCACTGAAGACTTTGTAGAGAATCTGAGGTTTCCAAGTGGAGCTGACAGGATTCCTCTGTCTTTCTGGAGTGGCACCTGATGTCACTAAGCACTTTAATTTAAGTTACTGCTCACTGAACCAGTGTGACACTTTTCTTTGCCTAGGTATGTTCAATTTTTAATAATTGTGTAGGCTCCCAAATCCTGATTTCTGAAAATTTCATGCTGCTGCAGGGAGAACAAGGTATTGAGTGCATGTCCAAAACAAGAAAAACACTGTCACACACTTTCCTAGTATTCACAGAATACCTACAGCTGGCTAAACAATGTAGTTATTATTTCCATTTTTGAACTAGTTACCTTTAAAATCCACCTGTAGCTGTCACTTTTTGGATCAATCATTTTTTGAAGTAGAATAGGTTTTGTCTTCCTCTTACATTACTCAAAACAGACATGGGTGAAAATAAAACAATTCCACACCTCCTGAGATCTAGACAGTAGGAATTCATAAAACATGAGTGTGCCATCCACTGTGAAGCTAAGAAAGAGAGGTGTGTTTAATCTTGGAACTGATTATTAACTCAGTATCTGTCCTTTTTGCTTGTCACACTTGATCAAAAATAGCTCCCTAGCCCCCAATTCGTGTACTGACAGCTCACACCACTGCGTTTTAGCACATGCTACTGTGATTTTTTACATGAAAGATTCCTAAGATGCGTTTGAGGTGAGATATCTTAGTTTCATGTTTCTGTGTCAGAATGTCACGGCAGCAGTGACTGCTCAGATCAGTTCCTGTTTAGCTGCCATTATCCACCACCCAGACTCTCTCCTTCAATACAAGCAGTGGGCTTTAATTTGAAGCAGGCTGGTGAGACAGACAGATTCTGGCATTTTTGGAATGAATATTTATAGCCTTCCACTAGGCTGTGAGTCACCCCTGCAGAACAGAAATCTCTGGTTTGGAATAACAGCACAAGGACAGAAGCGCCAGATTTGGAGTGAGGGATGGGATGTTGTCATCTCATGGCTCGTGGGCCAGTGCTGCTCACAGTCACAGGGCCGCCAGAGATTCTGTATTTAAAGAAAAGAAAAGCCACTGAGAGGCATTAAAGGACTTCTTTCGGGAGAGTTTTTCTTACCATCAGTGCCCAGAAGCCCAGGGAAGTTGGGTATCAGTGGCAGAGGGTTTCCTGGAGGTTCAGCAAACTTGACTAACTCCATGGAAGTGTCCACAGTTGTAAGGATTTCAATGAGTTTCAAAGGCAATTCATCCTGACTATGTTTAAAATTCATCATAAATTTGTCCTTCTTGTTCCACCTCACTCCTCTGGGCAGGCCTCTCCTTCTGCCTTAGGACCTTTCACACTGGGATGTTTGTAGTATTCTCTTATTTTTTATCATGGAGACTTAATGTTGCTCCTGTTACTTACAAAAACCTACACTTTGTCTCCTGCTTGTAGGGCCAGGGAAGAGCAGGAACCATCAGCCTGTTGGTCATTAAGTTGGAACAGCAGCAGATTTCAAATTCTTTGACAGAGTATTTCCACAGAGAGTGTGGCTTGGGGATTACAGAGAAACACCAGCGGAGGTGAACCATCAGCTGCACCTTGGTAAAGAAATTTTCCTGCATCTCCCCAATGTCCGCCATTCAATCATGGAACTGCAAACTTGTCCAGCTTAAAGCTCAATTTTGTTCTGAGTACTCACAGAAATTTCACAAATTCTTCTGGCAGAAGCAGAAATAAGGTGATGAACTTGGAGAAACAGCTTTCTTCAGCTTCCAGATGAAAATCTTCCTTCTAAACTGAAATCATCACGTCACCTAAATGGAGCCAGAATCACAGAGTGGAACATAACACAAAATAAAATCACCAATCAATATACATTCCTCTTAAGTAAGATGTTTATAGTGCATTTTATCTTCTGCATGCAGAAAATGTAAATATATAGGTAAAATAATAAAATGTTCAAAGAATATATTCCTTTTGTACTGGTCTGCAAAAAAGAAAAAAAAGAAAAACTTTGTTATTAAAATTATTATTATTATTTATTATAATTAATAATAATATGTGAATTAAAATAATTAATAAATACAATAAAATAATTACATTTCTAATTAAATACATTTATTTCTTAAATAAATATAGTAAAAATAAATAAATAAAATAAAATAGTTAATAATAATAATAACAATAATAATAATAATAGTAATAGTAGACTCTCCAACAAATCAATGCCTGGAAAAATAAATCTGCTATGACAGTAAGTTACATACTTGCCATCTAAACAATTGCAATGCAGCAGTTAATGAGCAGGGAACAAAAGTAGTGGTTTTTTTCTTTCTTTCATAGCTGTGGAACAGAAAAGAACCCATAAATGTAACTTGAATTTAATAAGGTCTTGCTTAATTTATTGGATTAATTTTAAAATACACCTCATAATGACTTTATCCTCTGAGAAGTTTCAGGAGCTTTTAATGCTTAAAAGGCCAGATGCCGCAGCGTGTGGTGTATGTTCAGGCATAGCGGGTCTTAGCAGATGAAGAAATAACATCCTTAAAAGGGTTTTGTGCCTCAGAAAATGCACACACGGGTAATTTGCCTGACATTTTAAAAATTTAATTTAGGGTTCTTAAGAAAGAGACATAATCATCAAAAGCAGCTCACTTTCCATCCACAGAAATTCCTTAATGGTTCGAAATATGTGCATACTCTGAAAAATTACTTGACTCACAACCATGAACTTTTAACACAATTAATTTAATTTGTAAATTGAACAATATGCATCATTAATGACTCACAATTTCCAATTTGCTGAACGGTTTCTGCCTCATCTCTCAGGCATTTCGGCCAAGCCATTTTCTGCAGCTTTATGTCGCCTTTAGGTTCTGTGCAACTTTCCCACCTTAACTCTGTCCTCTCCAGTTTGGACTTGGCTGCTGAACACTGTTGGTGAAGAGAGGGGCCTTCTTGAAAGCTATTCACACAAAATGAGGAGTCTTGATGCCTTCTCTCTCTTTCCAGCTGATGTGTGGAGTAAGATCTTACCTGGAAAATTGTTCCTGGGCTTCAGCATCCAGTTGTGTAAAGGCACTTGCAAACAAGGTAGGTACCTATGCAAAGTGCACCAAATTTTAACCAAAATATTCATATTCACGCAATGCACACAGACTGGTGGCCTGCTCCACCACTGACTTATCACTGCATTTGGGATTCGTGATCGAATGATGCCTTAGAATCAGGGAATCACAGAATCATTTAGGTTGGAAAAGATCTCACAAAACCTCAAGTTCAGCCATTCCCACAGCACTGCTAAGGCCACCAGAAAACCATGAGAACAAGTGCCACATCCGCAAAACTTTTAAATCCCTCCAGGGCTGGTGACTCCATTGCTTTCTTGGGCAGCCTGTGCCAGTGCTTGACAAGCCTTTCTGGGAAGAATTTTTCACTAATATCCAAACTAAAGCTCTCCTGGAGAAGTTTGAATCCATTTCCTCTTGTCCTATTGCTTGTTACATGAGAGAAGAGACCGCCCCCCACCTGGCTACGAACTCCTTTCAGGGCGTTGTAAAGAGCAATAAAGTCTCCTCTGAACCTCCATTTATCCAGGCTACACAATCCCAGCTCCCTCAGCAGAGAGTAAAAGAGACCTGTGAGATTTTTAACAGCCTGATAATACAAAGGGTTTATGGAACAAGGGAATCAAATTGCTAATTTCTAAGGCATTAGTCAAGAGTGCCTAAAACTGCCAAGCATTTCAGTCAAGTAAGAAAGGCAGGTGGAGGAGTTTCTGGTATCATCATGGTATAATGAACCCCTTTGGGGATTTTCTTCTTCAAGAGTTGTGCCAAATCATGAGAATGATGAAACTGCCCCTTGGAAAAATGAAGCAGCAATAGGACAATGAGTTCTGGCTGCCTTTCATTTGAAGTTTTGATTGGGTGTGGATGTTCTTTGAACACACCATGGTTTGGATGTTTCAACAAGATGAGGCAGATGGTGTGACATGCCTGGGAGACTGTGATAACTGAGATCCCTTATTTATGAGGCAGCTTGTGTTGAAAGCCATGTGCCCACTGTGAAGCCCAGGAGAAGATGAACAGAAAAGGTTTCCATTCAACATTGATGTAAGGGATACTGGATCAAATAATTCAGCTCTTCAGCATTTCAGGATGATGGACCAACAGGATAAATGAATCCTCCAGAGTTTTAAAAACTTTATTTTTCTTTCCATATGTCTCTGAATTAAATATAAACAGTGTATCTGTCAGTAGGGTGATACTTATTTTCATAGTCATATAGCCTTACTATCACTAGAAAAAACCCCAAAAATGGTGATTTCTGTCTCAACTCACATAACTTGGAAATCATTAAGTACTATATAGGGTGGAGTTATGTGGTGGCATTGATCTATGTGCTTAACCACTGTAAAAGAGACAATATAATGTTTGCCTTTTATATTTTACATAGCATAAAAGAGTATGATAAGGAGAAATTCAACAGAGAATTTAAAAGGCAGTGGGATTTGCTGAAAACCATGCACAGCTGAAGGCAATTGCCTGAGTTAACCAACCCATCTTCTCATAAAGACCCCACATATAAAAGTTGAGTGCACCTGACTAGGAAACCCACGTAGGGATTGAGGGTTTGCATTGGTTAGGTGTGTCTGACCCATAGATAATAACATCAGATGAAAATCTGGGAATGAAAAATATCCTTTATTTGGACATGATTTTTTTTTCACTCAAATCACAGATTCTAAATTACAAAACAATTGTTAGATATTTAATGTAGCAAGAAATTACATTTCAGTAATATTTAAACACATATTTCAAAATTTGAAAAAAATTGAAACAAGCAACAAGTTTTGAACTAAACAAAAAAAGGAAAAAACTGCTTTTTAAAAACTGTTTTAACAGGTAATGACCATCACAGCTTTCTTCATTATTACAGTCTAGTGTTGTTTTGTGCTGTTTAACTCTTCAAAGAAATTATTTTCCATGCAGGAATCTACAAAGAGAAACTCTGCAGAGAAATTAATTGGGGCATTAGTGCAGTATTAATATTAGCGACAGAACAGACAGGAGTATTTTAAGTTGCAATTAAATTTCATTTACTGATCAGAAAGTGTTTTGAACTATGCTAATTTCAGCATTTTTATATAAATTGCATAAGGTGGGTACATTAGGAAAAAAATTTGAGAGTATATTGATATTGAAATAAAACGCATTTGAAGTAATTACTTATAATAAACTTTACTAAATGTAAATCAGATGTCAATTGACTGGACTAAATAACCTGGAATACTGCATACTACATCAGGAACAGAGAAATATGAAAGGAAAGGGTAGGAAATTAATCCCCCTGTGGTTCCTGCTTTTGTGTCTGCAAATACCTGCTCACTGTAGTGATAAAACAATGGAAAATGGATTCAAACTGAAAGAGAGGGGGATTAAATGGGATATTGGAAAGGAATTCTTCCCGGTGAGGATGGTGAGGCCCTGGCACAGGGTGCCCAGAGAAGCTGTGGCTGCCCCTGGATCCCTGGAAGTGTCCAAGGCCAGGTTGGATGGGGCTTGGAGCACCCTGGGACAGTGGAAGGTGTCCCTGCCCATGGCAGGGGTGTCATGGGATGAGTTTTAAGGTCCCTTCCAGCCCAAACCATTCCATGACGTCCCAGTTACACAGAAGCAAAAGTCATCACTGCTTTGATATCAGCTTCATTCAGATAGGTTTAACTATTGTAAACTTCTTTTATCTCACTGTACTTATTTGCCCTAAGCCTCCCTCAAGCAAAGCCAAGGACACAGTAGGAGGTAGAAGGTCTATTTCACTCATGCTCTGGATGATTTTTCAGTAGATAAAACCTTCTTGTGGAAGGTGCCAGAACTTCTCAGTCCTCCATAATATGAAATCCTTCACATTGGAAGTTTAACCAAAATGGATATGCTGATGCAAGTTCACTGAAGCTTTTGTGCAAACTCTTTGGGGAAAGTTCTGATTATGCTGTGGTTTGGGTTTTTTTCCAATGTATCACATTTACCCTTCCATCCATGTAGAAGAATATTGTCACTGGTTTGCTAATAGGAAGAGAATAGGACAGACCTAATGCCCTAACAATTCAACAGAACAAACCTCTGTTTATTTTTCCCATTTCTCTCATGGCTGTATAACAGTTTAGAAGCACTGACACTAATTGTCTATCTTCTTCCTTGTGAAAACATGTTATGTTTGGGTCTTCACTCAAGGCAGGAAACTTCCCTGTCAGTCTCTGTCACGGCAGTTCTGGAAAAAGCTCTCTTGCATTGGTTAAATTAATTTAAGATTGTTTTTATTCATAAAAAAACTGCTTAATTTTCTGATTATCCTACCCTGATGTGTCAAAATGATAATGTCACTACATATCAGTGAAAAGGTCAGAGGAAAAAAATAATTGCAGCTGGTATTATATTTGGTACTGGGAGAACACTGTAAGTGGTTTAAATTACATGGAAACCAAAGTATGTTGTTTTTGGTTTTATTTTTTGATGAAGAGAAGTCCACACTTTCGTTTTTTCATTGTAAAATAATCTGTGTCCTGTTGTCTGTCTTTTCTTTTTACTGATGACAGCAGGACCTTATTAAGAAAAAGAATAACTGGCCTCTTTCAAAGTGTAGTAAGGCTCTTGAAAATGTACTCTAAAACCCCTCAAGTGTGATGTCCTTTTTGAAAAAAAACCTTTCAGAATTCTAGAACAGAGCTACAATTTCCATTAACATATTCTATAGAGTAGTTAGGGTGAGAGAGAATCAGTCTTACTCCCTTCAGTTGGATTTCACCATATAGATAACATATATATATGCTTCTATGTAGAGAGAGAGGATTGTGTTTGTGTGTGCATCAATATATTTTAAGTCAATATTTGGGTTACTTCAGTATCTGACATATCTTGACAGCTCACAGATATTCTACTTTGTTTTTCTCCAGCTTTAAAATCCTTCTTGTTTATGAATTCCATGCACAGTGCCCTGCTGGAAGCTTATTCAGTCCAGAATACTTCTGTTAAGTTTGGAATAGCTTATACAAGAGCAAGGCAAAGCAGATTGTGTTATTTATTCTCACTACTTATTGTTGTTTCAGCCCATTAAAGAAATATTCCCTTAGTCCCATAGGACATATGAATTCTGTTGGAAATGTATTTTATTTTAACATACAAGAATATATATTGAACTTCTAATGTAGATTCGTGCTAATGAGAAAAGAGAGATTGGTAAATAGAAATTGTGCAACTCAAATAAAAATTTTACAGGTAAAATACATCTCGAAAATAGAAAGATATGTGAGAAGCAGAGGTGGTGTTCTTCTTTTTTGTCACATATAAATAAGAACTATATACTCAATTTGTACTGGGCTTCTCTTAAATTTTTACCACAATTTGTATACGAGCTTTGAGATCTTTATCAATTCAGCAACAGTTAACATGTCTCCACTTTCAAGACTGTGGGCAAAGAAGGCTTTTGCCTCATACTTGTATGAAATTGGAATTGGATGGACTGTGCTAGAATTAAATCAGGGAGAGGAAAAAAAAAGCTTGGAGTCACATTGAAATCTGCTATGTCTCACTTGACTAATAATAAAGCAAAGAGTCATTCCCAGGCCATGCTATCACCAGTTTTATCTGCCTTATGTGACTTTTTAATACTCCTTATCAAACCTGGTTTAAATTTCAGCTGAAGAGTTGCATTTACTGTAATTTCAACTTCTTGTTAAGAGTTTCCATGTTTCAACAGAGAAAGATGGAAAAACAGCTCTTCCTTTCTTTCACCACCTGCAGAAAGAAACCCAATGAGTTCTGAGTGAAATTTGCAATCTAGACCTGGCTTAAATTCTGGGGGCACCAACTGGAAGCATGTAAGGAAGGAACATCACCCCATTTTTAGCCAATAATCCACTGTTTTAGGCACTCAAATGAGAGATAGGGCAAGAAAATTCAATTTTCTTCTCTACCTGTGGAGATTCAATTGCAGATCTCTCATTACTCACAAGTGTATCCCAGTTAACCTGCAGTGTGTGATTATGCCTTTCTCTGAAGTGATCCCACTGACAGTGTTCCACTTACTCTCGGGGTGCTTACATATTCACTGGAATTAGCTCTCAAATCCTGGCACTCTAGATTAGCTCCTAATCCCTAATTTATGGAGTTATTTTCCCTTGTTCTCTCACACTGGCTTAATAAATGGCATTGACTGGGAAGGCTGTGAGTGCCCTAAAGTAAAATATGCTTCACTATATGAACAAAGCACTCTCAGCATGATGGGAATACTAAACCTTGATTCTCCCCTTCCCAGGTGAGAGCCTGAATGGTGGGGCTCTGCAGCACAAGGTAGTGAGACAATATTACTTCATTTTCCATGGTGGGACAAGTGCCTACGACCAGCCCTTCATTGTTTTGCTGGAGAGCTACAAACATCCAAGCATAAAGCAACCCTCTACAATTTTATGTGAAAATAAGTAACCACTGAAAGAATCTGCCTGGGGATGTGGCTAGTTTTCTGTCATGTGAGGTTTTGAAACAATTCTTCAATAGACTTTGAAAAGAGAATGTTGTTTTATTTTAACATATTTATGTTTTATTTGAACAACTAATTTTAGGTTTTATGCAAGAATCAGTAGGTGAAATTTGAAGTCTCCTAAGATGCAAGGAAATGGATAATATTCATCTCTTCCATGTCTAAAATCTATGATTTTTTTTTCAAATGTTGCCTTGGGGTTTTTTTTTTTATATGGTTATTTATTGTCCACTATTTTTGTCCCTTGTTCATAATTCTGAAGAAAACCACTACATTTTAATTCAGTTAAATATATATTTAAGATCACCTAATGTATTCTTGTACTTAACATTTCAATGTTTGTTAACAGAACGGCACTTAGAGCATTGGAAGCTGTAAACTACTAATTTTTAGAATAACACAAGTTTCTGTATTTGATTAAAATATTCCACAAAGCTTTTTAACACAACACTAACCAAGAGAAGGAAAAGGTCAAAAAATGATTTAACTGATTGGTTCTTTAGAAGGCCAGTGCAATAAGTCAAAATTAGGAGTCTTTCAACAGCCTTGGAGGGAAATCAAAATTCTATAAAGCTGCTTTTCCATTAATAGATTATCTGCCATTTTCACTAAATCATGTATTAATGGGAAATACAAATAGATTATCTTTTACATTTAGATTTGTAAGTAATATCCAGAATGAAGGAAATATACCCCATTGTGTGCTGGGCCACTAAAGGTGAGGTAGATTCAGCGCTCTCCACAGAGGCAGCCACAGAGGTGTTTCCTTTTTCAAAATTATATAATTACTTTCCCACACAGAAAGACCATGCACAGGAAGCAATGGCGTAGGATTCAGATAAAGTTTATTATAAAATCACAGAATAATTTCATTTTTAATGGACTTGTTGTCTGCTCCAAATCCCTTGAAATCAAGTTCAAACGCTGCACATGCACTTGTCCAATCAAGCTTTGAAAGATCTCAAAGGATACATATTTTTACAGCTTGTCCTGGGGAAAAAGTTTTTCCTCATATTTAATTAAAATTTCCTACATTTCAATTGATATCTCTTGTTCCTTTTATTTTCTATGTGCTCATCCAAGAAGATTCTGGCTCTGCCACCTCCCTTTTCTCCAGTCAGGCAGTTCAGGACAGCAATATGATCTCTTGTTAGTTTTCAATTCCTAAGGCAAAATAAACCCAATTCACTCAACCTCTTCTACTCTGTCCTCCACAGCAAAGTGCTGAGTACATTTGTTTACAGGGCCACAGGACTTGCATCTCCAAGTCACTGCAGATGTAAAGTTGGTTTTACAAGAGAATTAGAATGGCTGTTGTTCTGGAAAAATCTCAGATATATTTACCAACCACGTGTCATAGAACAGGGCAGAAAATTCCCATTTCTGCCCCACCAGGACGGATTGAGTGTTCTGAAAGCACATTAATGAATTCTGCTCAGTGTTCTGAGGCTGTTAATCAGGGCCTATTGCAGTTTTGGGTACATCTATGAGAGTAGGTGCCAAATACTGCAGATAATGGCTGTGCTAAGTTACTGTCAAACTAGTGGCAGTAGCCGGTCACTAAATCTTAACTGGTCATTTACTGCAGCTGAAACAAGCCAGGAATACTGAATTTTTCCTTTCTGACTAAAAAAAAAGGGTCTGGAGTTCCAGAAATACTTCAAGTAGGACAGAGGGACGGAGGTGATACGTGCAGAGTTTAAGGGTTCAAACAAGGGTTTTAAAAAGGAAAAAAAAATCAAGGACATCACAGGGGTCTCTAGAAAGCAGGTAGAAAGGCACAGTCCTTTGTATTGGGAAAGACTGATGTGGTGGCAAGACCATCTGAAGTTAGGGGAAATACAGTAGAAAAATTCCTTGGTGCAAAAAGAAACTGCAAACTTAGAGCATTGCTCCCTTTAACTGTGAAATACAGGCCAAAAGAAGCCTGTAGCACAAACCTCCCTTGGATCAGGACCTCACACATCCTTGTGGGAAGTATCTGGCAGAAGAAACATCACAAGATCTGTTCCAACCCATCCTGCCACCCCTAATGGGCAATAATCAGTGAAGTGAGGGAAAGGGAACTGAACCACGTCTGTTCCTCAACTGCTCTTTAATCCACCAGGAAAAGGGAGATCAGGATTCAGTGGGTGAAAACTGAATCACAGAATGGTTTGAGTTGGAAGGACCTTAAAGATTATCCCAGTCCCACCCCTTGCCACAGGCAGGGACACCTTCCACTATCCCAGGTGGCTCCAAGCCCCATCCAGCCTGGCCTTGGACACTTCCAGGGATCCGGGGGCAGCCACAGCTTCTCTGGGCACCCTGTGCCAGGGCCTCCCCACCCTCACAAGGAGGAATACATTAAATTCTCCTCTGGTTTAAATTAAAGTGATTTTCCCCTTGATTTCTCTAAGACGTAATTTCACCAGATACCTGCAAAACTTTATTCCTGGAAGTGCTGGGCTGATTTTTATCACAAGCAGAAACTGATGATGAAATTAAAGGAAAACATACCCTCACCAAATCAAATTACTTTGCTGTTGAATGCTTAGAGCTTTAAAATAAATAGTGCTTAGTAACACAGGCACTGGAAGGAAAGTCACAAAGTAAGAAAGATTATTTTGTGAAACAAGCCAAAAAAGAGCCACATAAATCTGAATGAACTGCAAAACAGAAAGGTATTTGTTCCATTAACAGATTTTACATAGGTATTAAATAAAATCCTGTGGTTTTATTAAATAAAAAAGGCTATTTCAATTCATGTCAAGCCAACCCTATTTCATGTTTCCTGAACACCATCTTTATAAATATTTATTGATTTGAGGTGATGGTTTATTAAATTAAAGACACTTAAAAAAACCCCAAATACCTAGTTGGGTAGAACACATATTATAAAGTTTAGCCAGTTAATTTGCCTCAAATATGGCTCCATCAAATTATGTAAACCTAATTTCAGAACCCAACACTTGTTAATTAAATGGAGGAAATACCTTTTTAGGACATAATCCCTTTTTTTTTTTCTTTTTTCCAGTGTGTATGGATATTTAGACTAAACAAGCGAGGAGGAAGTTAGAAAAAATACTTTAAAGGTTCAGTGTGGGTGCTGTTTCAGGATAATTTTGGGAAGTCTTGAGCTGACCTGAAATCAAAGATTTATCTTCTGGTTCAGAATAAATGATCCTAAATATGGGTCATTTCATAACAGGCCATGACAGGGCTTTAATTGTTTACTCTGATGCTGCTGTGCTTTCAGATGAAAAAAAGTATAAAAGATTCATGCCAGTATAATCTAAACTTCTGGTAAATCTTCTATAGTAAAAACTGATGATTACAGAGAAAAATGTCACTGGAGAGTACCACTAGAGACAAATAATGAAGTCATATACATACTGCAAATGGGAAATTACATTAAATGTCAAAGAAACTCAAGTTTGGTGCCTTACATAATCAAACAGAAAGTGGGTTCTAAAGTTTCTTGCTGGGTTTTTTGATGTTTCTTTTTCCCCTCATTTAATTCTGTCTTCAGTGATATCCAACACATGAAAAGAAGGGCCATGACCAATTTTCAGCACTGAATCTCACATGTATTATCAGGCCCTTTGAACGACTGCTATGATTCCCACTTCTGTACAGTGTTAAAAATTAATGATCGAGTTCTTGGTGTCACAAGCACAACAGTCTTGAAAAAATGATGTAGACTATCAGTGCCTCACTTTTCCTTTGTTCCCAGTTGTGTGACAGCCAGTACAGCTAAAATACCATTAAACCATTGTTTTGAGTGCCCTTATGCTCTGTTTCAAGGCACGTACCAGAACGTTGATAGCAAACAGGTTTGCACATAAAATAAACTGGTCTGTTGGCCAGTTTAATCTGTGAGCTGGACCAGCTGGAAGGGTTACTTTCTCATGGTTCCAAATAACTTTTGAAGTAGAGTTGGAAAAAACAAACTCTTTAGTGAATTCATTATCTCTCCAGCCTTCAGCTTTCCTCCAGCCTTTAGCATATCCATGCATTTCCCCAGGGTTTGGCTAATGTGTTTCTCAATTCTTGAAGTGCTTTAACAACAAGAATCGAAGACGATAACAAAATGAATTCCCAAACCCATTCAGAAGCATATGAGTTTTGAATTTTAAGTATTTTGTTGTTTCAAGGCAAGCCCTATAAACTGCATTTTCTGAATCAGGTAGAAAAGCTTTGTGAAACACCTCCATGGTCTCTTATCAGCCACCAGCCAAATAATTTTATACCTGTGTCACAAAGAACAAATCAACAATGGCACCTTTTAGACAATTAATTAAGAGCAAACAACTGGCTATTTTAGGTGGGGTGTAACACGAGGGAGATTCCAATCATAAACTGTGAAAAAAAACACTCTAAAGAAAACCAACAAGAACATGTATTTTATACTTCCTGCTGTCAAGTATTTTGGATTCTTGTCAAGTCTTTCTGTGACATTTTATAAACAGAAAAATTGAAAAACAAATAGTAGTAGAAGGCTGGCTCATTTGTCAGATTAATGACACTGGGACTCGGTGTCCTGGTAATACAGATGGTATTACACTTTTTCGGATTCTGACCTCTCAAACATTTCCCAAGGAAGTTGTAGTGCCTTGTATGACTCTACAGACATGAGGCTTGATTTTCTCCTTAACCTGTCACAGACCCTAAAGAAGCTTCAGTGTTTCACGGGTAACAAAGTAAAAGTGACTGATTTGCTCTAAAAAATACATGAAGTTAAATAACAGGTCTGCCTTGGGTGACCTCTTGATTTCCTCTTGCTTTAGGTGGATAAACTTTACAATCTACTATAATTTAGTCATATAGGTTTCTTTTAGTGCCAAGAAAAAGAGATCTCAAGACATTTGATATCTCAAGGTATAAAAGCCTTGAACTGATCTAAATTCAATGATACCACAAAGAAAAACAGAAATTTCCTGGGTCCTGCTTCAGCCGTTTTCCTGTTGGGAATTCTTTAAAGAAACCTCTCATAGTGCACTGCATCTGGGAGCCGAAAAAAGCCAGTTTTTCATAGGTGCACAAAGAATCATAGAATTGTGAAGGTTGGAAAAGACCTTCAAGATCACTCAGTCCAACCATCAACCAAGTTACTGACACTGTCACCCCTAATCCACTAAATCACATCACCCAGATCCAGATGCGTCTTAAACACCTTCCTCGAGCAGGACAACACTCCCACACAATTTACTGAAGGTATCCTCAATTCCCACAACCGATCATCAGTAAAGATGTTAAACATGACCTGCCCCAAAACTGAGCCCTGAGGAGCCCCACACGTGACCAGCCACCAACTGGATTTAGCTCCACTCACCACATCCAGCCAAGATTTTTCCCATCAAAGAGCCCACATCCATCCAAGCTAAAGGAAGCCAATTTTTCTAGGAGGGTGCTGTGGGAGAAGGTGTCAAATGCTTTAAGGAAGTCTAAATAGACAACATCCACAACCTTTCCCTCATCTATTATGTGGGCCACTTTTTTTATAGAAGGAGTTTAGGTTGGTCAAACAGGACTTTTCTGCCTTTCATAAATCCATGCTGGCTGGACTTGATTCCCTGGTTGTCCTACACGTGCCATGTAATGGCACTCAGGATGATCTGTTCCATAACCTTGCCTGGAACAGAGGTGTAAAGCCCTGGTCCCAGCAAGTTTATTTAGAAAGTGCTTAAGGTACCACTTTTCCATGAGGTGGCACAAAGGAGAGCTCGACAAAAGTCCCTGGGAGGTTAAAAAACAAACTTTACTGGCAAACTTTGGAAGACTGGGAATTTGGCAAAATTTAAAGCAAGCATTCAATCAAAATAAAGCATTTCACAAAGCATTGGCTTAGCAAACTCTAACCCATCCGACCCTAAATTATCCAGATTCCAAGAAGAGGAAATTAGGAGTAAGAAAGGAGAGAAAGTGAGAAAAAGAGAGAGAAAAGTACCCATACTACTGAGATCACATTAAAAGGGTCATGAAAATATCAGTAACTTTTTTGTGTGCTTTTATAGACACTACATGTGCCAGTTTTATTTGTAGGGAATGATCTCTTGTTGGTCAGAACAATCCCTGCCAGCAAGACTTGCACTTTCATTTTGGCTTTTTTTACTGCAAGATGCAGGTTATCACATCTGCCCTCTTGACCACATTAAACACTTTCAGTTGATAGGATATAAAAATCTATTCTTCTGCACAGAGTGAAACTGCCCCTTATTTCTCTTGTGTCTGTCCTTTAACAACGTAATAAATACCAGTTTGTCACCCAGAGAGAGGCCAGATGTGGAAGTCAAGCTGAGTTTCACTGTCCAAAGGGAGGAAAGATGACTTGGAGGCAGAGAGGGTCAGACTCATGTGGGTCTGCTGCTTGACCTCCCTGAACAGGCACCTGGGCTCTGCATTTGCTTTGGGCTCCCTTTTCAGCAGCAATGAGAACCAGGGCAGTTACAGGAGCAGCAGCAGAGGAGGTGGAGAGATCACAGGTGGCAACAACACAAGGCATAGAAAGTCTCACAAGGTGAGAAAGGAAATGCATAAATCTGTTAATAAAATGCTCTTTGCAAAAAATTTCTGCTGTTTCAATTTTTTTAAAATGTAGTTTTGTAATCATAATTAACTGATTTTTTTAAAAAAATACATCTCAGAATATATAATTTAGTAGACTGATCGTCTTAACGACAGCAATGAAAGTTTGCAGACTTTAGGGAAAAGGGGAACAACTTGTGTCCCTGAACCTGTTTGGCATCATAGATTGAAATGTGAGGAATGAAGGGTAAGGATTCACCACCAACTGAGCAAAAACTGCATAAATCAAATTCATCTCAACCACAAGCTCTATATCTGCTTACACTGTCTTTACAAGCCACTATAACAACACATTCTTTTGGGGCAGTTTTTCTTTTTAATGTATTCAGTAAACCAGAAAAGACCTCACTTGGGTGTCTTAGAGTTACTCATTAGGCCACAGTAACTCAATAACTTGCAATTATTTCTCCTTATCCACACTGAATGATCTGTGAGAGACTTCAGAGACAGCAGAGAAAAAAAGAAGAAAACAAAGAGCACAAATAATGGGAAACAATCTTAATAATGAATGTTTTAAAGGTGAGTAACTGTTGAGAAACACGTACAGTGTTTTTATTACTCTTCTGGCAGTAAGTCCACCCAGTCAATGATCAGTTTAAAAAAAGGATTAGAATTAGAGAGTGGTTTTGTTGGAACAGACCTTTATGATCAGAGTCCAACTCTTAACCCAGCCCTAAAACTAGGCCACCACTAAACCATGTTCCCAAGGGTCACATCCACATGTCTTCTAAGTACCTCCAGGGATGGTAACTCCACCATTGCCCTTCCAGGGCTTGACAACCCTTTCTGAGAACAAACTTTTCCTAAAATCCAAGTTAAACCTCCCCTGGTACAACCTGAGGCCATTTTCTCTTGTCCTATTGCTTATTACTTGGGAGAGGAGACTGCTCCCCACCTGGCTCCACCCTCCTATCAGGGAGTTGTAGAAAAAGCTGTTTCCCTCTAACCCTCCTTTTCTCTAGGCTGAGCCCCCCCCAGCTCCCTCAGCTTCTCCTGGTGCTCCAGACTCTTCTCCAGCTCCGTTCCCTTCTCTGGATTTGCTCCAGGCCCTCAATGTCTTTTAACATTTAGCCTGACTCTCTGTGAGCAATCCATGCAATGATTTCCTCACAGCTTTTGAACTAATAGAAGCAAGTGTCTTGTGAGGAAAATGCCATGGAATTTTTGTTGGAAGACTTCCATAATGTGAGCACTCCAGCAGGTTGCAAAAGCAGCTGTCAGTTTTGACATTCAATGAACTCCAAGTGCCTGAATTTACAGCCTGAGGGAGTATCTTGTGGAAGAGTTTTTCATAATTAAACATCTGAAGGGTTTTTGGTGTGTGTTATTGCATCACGTGGCCTCAGAATGGTTCCAGTCTGGGTCACTGGACAGACTGGAGACCTCAGATCTATAGAAGCAAACATCTGTCACTTCAACTGCCTCAGTGACAGACAGCTGTAGGAGCTGGTTTTCCATCACATGGCCAATGACTAGGAAAAGAATCATAATCTAGCTTGATGGTGGCATTTACTGACATTGACTGACAAAGAAAGAAAAACCAAGAGAATGAATTCTGGAGTTTCTCCCAGTGCATCATTTCCTAACACTCTCTGTTTATATTTTTCCCTGATCATGACAATATATTTCTCTGTTTCCATTCCCTCCCCTTCAAATACTTTTCTTCAGAGTACATCTATTCTTATTCTAATTATACCTTTTTTAATCACTCTGCGTGCCATTGTAACACTTCGTTACCTTTCTCGCCATTTTCTGTCTTCACTTTACCCTTTTTGGTATTTCTATATGATTGGACTCTAAACACCTTTTTCAAAAAAATCTTTCAGTCCTCTCAATCCTGTTATTGGAGAAGGTTCAACAGTATTAATTGGAAGTTTAAAAATCACATGTACTGTAAAGCAGATGTTGGAAGGATACTTTATGTTGAACAGTTTAAGCTCTAGAAAATGATAAGCCGTCAAAGTATTAAACTTCATTGTGTAGCTGTTCTCACCAGGAAACCCCCTAATGACTTGATGTATGGGTTTTTTCCTCCTGCAACATCCATCCCGAAGGAATGCAGACAATACAAGTGATATCCTGTGTACAAGAAGTTCAAACAATCTTAAGAGAACATATTCCTGTTTATTTCCATGTTGATAAGCCATTCAAATGCTTCAGTACCTAAGTTCTAAGGCAGACCAAATGACACTTGTTTTGTTCCACACTGTGAGAGCACAGAACCTCTTTCTCATGAGAAAATCTATCTGTTTATGGTAAACAGAAGATAAGGTGTTCAGAGCTTTGGGAACAGGCAGTGAATGTCTGTGGCCAACCAGCCTCAGGGGGAGGATGGCTGTGGCCAATCCCAGTTAGCGTTCATTTTGTATATAAAGCTGCATTTAAATAAATAATTCTTTTTCTCTTGGCAATCGCTCTCATGTGCCTCTTGTTTCAACATCGGCTCACAGCGACACCACACTAGAAAATTAGGTTATTGTTTTTAGTCAACTTTTTATGTCCCTCCTTTAATAAACCTCGTGAAACCAGTCATCTCCTATGCACCGAAGAAACCACTTATCTTCCACACAACCATGAATGGAGCCTCCAAAAATCCTACTTTGAAGGTTGCAATGAGTCAAGTTGTGCTTTTTAAGGGAGAATATGATTTAAGTTCTGTTCACTGTACAGACAAAACAGTTTTTAGGAGGACTTGTCCTTCCTAAATACAGCAGCTGGAAATGCCCGTGAACAATTCTCACCACACTGACAAACGGAGCAGAGCCAATAAACTCTGTGTTGGGACTCCATGCAGTGGTGATGATACCTGGTAGATTAGTGAACAAGCAGAGCAGGTGGAGTATTTCCCCTCCAGAGTGCACAGGCTACAGATTTATCTTTCAGAAAACAGAGCCATGTTTTCTCTCATCTTTTCTCCAAGAGATGGGAGAAAAGTATTTGCAACCATGGCTGTGTTAACAAGAATTACAAACCTACAACACTAGAAACAACAGCCTTTTTCCCTCAGGCCTCAGAAGAAAATTCTGTGTTTCACCACAACTTAGGAGAAATAGATGTATTTTTTGATATGGAATAATGGCTGCTTATTTCTGATTTCTGTACAAGCGCAGCAGGATTTCTTTCTTGGCACTGCAAACAGTGTTTGGATCAGGTCTGTAGGTAAGGCTAAGGGTGAAATCTTTAAAGAAGGAATCTGCAACTCCTAAGAGCCTCTGGCAGTTAGCAATAATTAGTAGAACTTAGTTATCTTTTTTATTTGGCATCCATGGCAAGGTGTGGAGAGCAGGCCCTGAAGGGCAGCTTCTGTCAGGAGAGCTCAGGGGCTGCCCCATCCAGCTCCAGGTGGATATATGTGTATATATGTAATATATAGGAACAAATGTATTCAGTTATACATCAGATAACTGCAGTATCACAGTAAGATCTTATCTAATCTTACTGTGAGTCAAAAATGTGACATCTCATAGAGCAGCAGGAAGCTGATCCACACTTTTCATTGTTTAATATAAAAGTCATAATTAAAGACTGCAACAAGTAAGGAGTACTGGCTGTGTTGTGTCTTTTTTACCTCAAAATGGCATCTCTTCTGCTGTGTGAAAGCTATGAAAATCCAAAGCCTACTAAGATTCAGACAGAATTGCTAACTTTTCACAGACGTGACTGATTGGCCATTGCAAATTGTTGAAAACCAACTGATTAGGCTTTTGGACAATCAATTGCATAATGATGGGCAGCAAATGAGGAGGAACTAAGAAAATGCATATGCTTAGAAACTAATGACTTTTAAAGACTCCAACTCACACATGCCAGGCAATTTAATCATAAGGAGTGCAAGCCATGACCTCTGAGTGGGATGTGGTAGCCTGCCAATCAGGAAGGTGGCAGTGGCATGATGCACTGGTCTTTCTTTGCTAGACCACCAAGAAATGATGAGATCATTTGTGTAACTTGCAGCACCTTGAGTTCGTAATTGACCCAACCCTTTTGCTGTTTCAGATTTCAGCAAACCCCTCTCTTGTATGTTTATTGCCCTAAGAAATGCGTAAGATTCGGAAACCTGCATGCCCTGTTATAGCATAACACCCCACAAAGCCTGGTGAGTTTTCTCTTACCCACTCTTCCTGTTCCTCCTACTTCTTTTCAAAAGATGTGCCTGAACCAGTCCCAGAAATGAAGAAATATTTCAATTCTTAGAATGTTTTGGTTGATTTGAAATGGTTTGATTGATTAGGAATGGCCTTTGTTCTCTCACCATTAGGATCTCCAGCAGATCTGATGACTGAGTTGTGAGTGAGTGCTGCACAAGACTTTTGTGTGACCCATGCAGGAGCCAGGTTTTGGTGAAGGAGTAAAAGTTTCCAAGAAATAGTGAACATGATTTTTGGCATTGAAGTTGCTGAAGGGACAGATTTGGAGATTTCCAAGTGAGTAAACTGTGGCACTTCTATATGTACATATTATATATATCTGTATAAAAGGTATATGTGCGTATATCTATAAAAAAGGCAGGGAGAGTTTATAGTTCACATATATATATTTAATAAGATTATATAGCAAATCAGATTTATATTTCCTACTCATTCTGCTCATTTCTGGTCAGTGGCTGCTAGCCCTGCCTACTAATATCAACCAATACAAGGCAGCAGATGAACATAAAATTAATGACACCCATTGACCCTTATATTTTTTAGCCTTTAACTTTTTATGAGAGGATTTCACAGTCATAAAATCTAGCACTGTTTTTCATTACAGATTTCTTTTGCCAGATATTTTTATGTACAATAAATAAGATTCTATGGATTGATATGTTTGTGACCACATCAAGCCATATCTGAGCCAAATTCTCTCAACTTTCACTGGAAAGGAGAAATCCAAACACTACAAAAAGACTTATTATGGAAAGCAGTAAAATAAAGTGTCCAGCCAAGGGTGCCAATTCCTTACAGTGAGCATCCTTTCTCTAACCGTTTGGAAATTGAAAGTGGTTCCGATTCCTCTGAAATAAACACATTTTATTCCTCTGTTACGTGTCAGTCCTGGGTTAGTTATCACATTCAGCTGGACTCTAATAGCAATGCACTACCAAGGATAATCTATGTCTTACTGGATATAGTGATAGCACAGTTAATTGCTCTTTATAGATGAAATCTATTTCTTTACAGTAAATACACTGGGAAGCAATGACCATTAAATAGCTGCTTTTATAAATATGACTTTGGTGACTACTGATTACTTCATATCACCAGTGCACTTAAAATAAATAAAAATATTTGCTTTCCCTGTTTCTTTAATAAAAAAAAGGAATATAAAAAGTGAGAAGGAGACTATAAATGACTGCAAAGCATGTATGAAACATTAACTGTTTTAAGAAGCCATTCCTATTCAGTTATCTGGCAATATCCTGTATTCTCTTGCTCCTGGAGGACATTCAACCAAATTTTAAATAATTGCATTTTCTTTTGCACTGAAAAGGACCAAATAAAACATTAACAAGATCAGTTATTTGGTAGTCAGGTGAGAAGGTGGTTTTTTAGCTGAGTGCTAAACATTATTTAAAAGGTGTCAAGTGTTTTGCCAATGAAACAAATGACCATCACATTGAATATAAAAGGCTTAATCCACTTTTTGCAGAAGTTATAGGTTCAGGTATGGAGCTTTCATATAGGGCACCCCATCTATTGACCTTGAAACACTCTGAGAAGAGCTGCACAGTCATGAACCTTCAGTCCAGGACAAAGGGCTCAGAACAGTACACCAAGTCCCCTCCTAACTTACACACCCATGGGGCTTGCTTGGGATTTATTCCCTCACAAGCCACCCTCTGTTTACAGTATTTTGCATATGGGAAATGGAGCAAGGCAAATGAAGTGCCTTGCCTCAGGCTAGGTAAAAAGGCTGGAACAGAGCAGGAGTGTCCTGCCTCCAGGCAATGTTGCTCCCTGTCTTCTGGGGGGGGTGTTTGATTCACAGCAACTGGACCTGTCCAATTTCCTGTCCCTGTGCTGAGGTGTTCAAAAGGCACTGGCTGCTTGAAACTCTTTCAGTTATGAAAAGTGAATTAAATATTTACCTGGATGATCAATTGGTTCATATTAATTGTGGGGGTTTTGAGCAGCCAGAATATATAAAATGAGGTGCTCTTAAGCTCTTGCATCATTTTTGTGAGCATGTAACCACAATTCGCATAGAAAAAGTTCACTCAAACTATAAACATGTGTACACTGGGTACATGTAGTATCTGTAGCCCCATACTGAGTATCTACAGTAGTCTAATTCTACCCCACAGCAAACCAGCCCTTGGGGAAGCACAAAGTAAAAATACAACCCCACATGAGCCTAAGCCCGTACCAGTCTAACTCCCCCCCGTTCAGCCAGCACACTGGGAAAGCTGGCTGCTGCCTCTCTCGGATCAGGCAGCTGCCTGTGCTGCCTTCCTGCACTGCCAGGAACATCTCAGTGCAGCTCTGCTGCTCGCAGGGGCTGCTCACCAGGAACTTGCAGGAGCGGGAGCAGGGCAGCAGCATCAGACGCCGGCGCGGCCACTGAGGCAAACGCATCCAGGCTGAAAACAGCAAGTTTTGTACCCAGATGGAGACTTGCTCCAGGTGTAAGTAGGAGCCTGTGCAGAGGGTTTCTAGGAGCAGAGAGCTGTGATCCCTCAGCAGGTCATTACCCCGGCGATGGACAAAACACAAGGAATATCCCATCTGCTGCTCCATGGAGCACGTGCACTCCAGCACCACACGGATGTCAGAGCACCCCTCTGGCTGCTGCCCCACGGTGTCCTGCTCCAGGATGAAAGAGTGCCCAGGGGGTGGCCGCAGGAACACGAGCAGCTGGTAGAAGATTCAGTTCTCGTGGATTCTACAATATCTAATAAATATTGACAAGCAGCAGAGACACTGAATTGCCTGTTATCTTTATTACTAAAGCTGTGTTCCTAGAATAAGGAAAGACTTTCTGTAATAGATAAGACAATGCATTAGTGATGCTGTGGGATGTGGAGATGCAATGCCCAGCTCTGCCTTGAGCTCAAAGACTGAAGTTTCACTGACACCTGAAGAGGTCAGTGGCAGACCCTGACTGTCCTGAGGGGACAGAGCAGACCCACACAAGGCCTTACTTTGGTGAATCTGAATTGTTCTGAATTGTTCTGGCCAGGTGCACAATAGAGCTTACAGACAAATGTCAGGGCTTTTCTGTGGTCCCACAGAGATGAGATTAGTAGAAGTTTCTGTTTTTGCAGATTGTTTTTAGTCATAAAATAAGTAGCTCACACAGAGACACATGCAGGGGACTGTGAATGTATCAGCCTGGAGATAACAACATTCACAGTACGCAGAGACATCACAGCTCAGGGACAGAGGATGTGACCTGAGTACACTTGTGATTTACAGCTGAAAAGTCCTCTGCACATACAAAATCTTTTCAAATAGAATAAAAATCCATTCAATTTAACATAACTGGGATGTTTCATGTTAGCACCTAGGACACAGCACCTAAAGTGGCTCTGGGAGTGCTGCTCCCACTGACCAGGGGGCCTGAAGGCCTCTGCTGTAGATGGCTCTGCCTTGCCTTCAGTGCTGTGAGCACATCCAGGAATGCACAGGAGAGAAAACTCCCTCTGCCCAACACTGAGACTGTAAATCCAGCTCTGCAGCTCAGTGGGAACAATCTGCAGAGGAGAGAGAGTCTGCACTGTGCATGTTTTGAGGGATCACACTTCTCACTAGCTCTGCTCTCTCATTGCTTTGCCCTAATGAGGTCATAAACAGATGACCACAAGCAATCAAGTTGATTCTTCTCAGATGAACAGTGGCACAAATATTCTGGGCACACCATTCCATTGCAAACACGGAGCAAAGTCTGCCTTTCCCTTATCTGTGGACTTGGAAAAACAGTTGTGGAATGAGAATTCAAGTGGCCCACCAGGAAATCTCAGCATCCAAATCCCACAGTTGCCGAGCTTGAATGAATCTGGTGAATTATGTTGTTAAACCATGAGAGCTTGTTTTTTTATGACTGTCTAGATGTAGTTCTGAGAAAAGTTGCTTTTATGCCCTGAAATGTACTGTTTATTCACAACTCTCAGTACTGAATTAGTGCATGGCTGCTGGCATAGGTCCTCTCTTTTGACTTGGCTTTGAGTGAAGTTTGAAGTCCCTGATATTCCAGCTAATATTAAGCTGAGACTTAGTGCATTCTCTGTCCACTTCCCTATACTGAAGGATGTCTGAGGTCTGCTTTCATATGTTTTTATTTGGGGAGAGTAGTTCACCTTTTCAATTAATTTTTCAGAACTCCACTTACAGAAATAATTTAATCTCACTGTTCCTCATGCACAGAATTAACCCAGGGGCTTGGCATGCCTGCAAACACCTGTCAGACCTCAGTGAGATGGCTGCTAGTGGAAACAGGAGCCAGGGTAATGTCAATTTTAACTACAAACTTTATTTTCAAATGCAGCTCACTCTGCTTTTGTGATAAGGCTTTCTTGGTTTTGTTTTCTTTTCAAAAAAACACCCCAGTGCCTCTGTCCTTTTAAAAGCAATGACTGCTTCTTAATGCAATGAGATTTTTCTTAATAATGACACAGCACATAATCCTGAAAGCCTGGGGGTACAGTTTAACCATTTGGAAAAATGACCTTTTGTACTATTACAAGAACTAGCTAGCAGGCTTTGGTGCCTGAATTTTGTTCCCTCTGTATGACAGAAAATAATTCAAAACCTGTTGCTCAGTGTGCTGGTTTTGGCTGGGCTTGAGTTAATTTTCTTTAGTGACCAGAGTGGGGCTGTGTTTGGGATTTGTGCTGAAAAGGGTGTTGATAATCCAGGGATGTCTTTCTTGTTACTCAGCAGTGTTTGCACAGCATCAAGGCCTTCTCTGCTTCTTGTACTGTCACGCTGGTGAGGGGGCTGGGGGTTGGCCTGGTTTAGGCTGGGAGAGACTTAACATCTCCTCAATAGCTGTTACAGTACTGTGTTTTTTATTTAGAAGGAGAATAACGTTGACAAAATACTGATGGTTTTGGTTTTGCTAAGTCCTACCTATCCTAAGTCAAGGAGTTTTTTTTTCGTTTGAGTTTCAAGCTCTGCCAGTGAGAAGTAAAGAAAAGAAACTGGGAGGAAGCACAGCCAGGACAGGTGACCTGACCTAGTGTTGTGGGTTGACCCTGGCTAGGTGCCAGGTACCCACTCAGTCGCTCTATCCCTCCCTTTCCCACTGGGGCAGGGGAGAGAATAATATGGAGGGAAAAACAACTAGAAGGGTAAGATAAGGCAGTTTATTACAGCAAAGAAGAAGCAAGCAAAAGTCTGCGCGCGCAAGAGCTAAAGAGGGAAAAACCAATCAATCTCTNATCTCACCCAGCCCTGTCCCCTTTGGTGGGGGAAGGAATGTCAGAGGGACAGCACTGCTTGGCAGTAGCCAAAACACTGGTCTGTTATCAACACCAGCTACCAATGCAAAGCACAGCACTGTAAGGGCTGTGAGCTTTACCTCAGTCAGACCCAATACACCAGGACAGGTGACTTGAACTGGCCAAAGAGATGTTCCACACCATAGATTGGCATGTCCAGTACATAAACTGGGGGAGTTACCTGGAACAGGGCCTGATCTGGGTTCAGAAAGAAAGCTCTGGCATTATTGCTCAGTAGCTAGCGAGCACTTGTATTGTGCATCACATGTTTGGGTTCTTTTTTCTTTTCAGTTGTATTATAATTACTAATATTATTTACCACTGTTACAGTATTTTGCTTTGTTTTCAGTTATTAAGCTTCTCTAAATGATTAATTTTTAAACTTCTCTAAACCTACAAGTTTTACTTT
>VZTJ01003858.1:0-228887 GCA_013397795.1 Orthonyx spaldingii
TTTCAGATCTAAAGGACTGGCCTCATTGCAGCCAACTGCCTGGCTCAGTGCTCATATGTGGGTAGCCCTATAGTGCAATGGTGCCTATAGACAAAGCACTTAGAGCAGAATTATGGATGTTTAAAAAGGACGTAAATAAGATTCACTTCACAGAAAAGACAGGAGTTATGTATAAAACCTTTAATCTTATATTCTTTCAGTCTAAAAGTAAGGCCAACCCAACTCATATTACAACTTGTCAGTGTCTGAACAATTGCAAGACTGGAACAAGCTGGTATTTGCAATTTATTTCTACAGTATGTTGCTAGTCACAGAAAATCTACAAGAGGCTCTAACTGTGATTCTTTATCCTCTCCTGTAAGAGAGGACATGGTGCCTAAGACAGTTATAGGAGAGTCCACATTGCTCAAGTACTCTCAAGTTCTCAGGACCTATTCAAATCTCGTCCATCTAGAACAGCTTCACTGGATGATTTATGTGATAATTCATAACTGCTGGCCTCTCTCATGTTGCAACCCCTGAGAAGTGAGACATTCACTGTTCTGGGGTAAAGGAATAGAAAAAAATCTTGGGTGTTTTCTGTGTAACACATTTTGCAAGTATTTTAAAAATCAGAAGTTTTATTAGCATCACCTCTCTCAATCCATAAAAAACCACAGACCACTAGTAAGATTGGCACTGAGAAGCTGCTGATGCAATAAAAGACCGTAACTTATGTAATTGAAGCTGTGTATTTTAAAGGCCAAAGGTATCAATAACGCTGAACTGACAATAACAAAGATTCATCAGCCTTTAAAAGACTTAAATCTATGCAGTAGACAAGCCATAGATTTTTCAGCATTTAATATAATTTTAAGAGCTTAATGATTAACTGACAATTAATTACAGCATGTTCAGTTGCCAGTATGTTTATCAGGTCCATGCCTATAAACTATTTGTAGCAGTCCAAATACCAGTTTACCTGGACTGTAGCCCCAAAGGAATAACAAGAACCTCTGCAATGTACAGATCAGACCCTCTAGATACCAGGGCCAAATACTACCCACCTGGAATACTACCCACCAGGCATCTTCATCCTGCACCCAAGGCAGAATAGGATCCACTACTTCCTTCAATTCAGCTACCTAAGTAACCAGAGGAAGTAGTTTGATACAGATAAATCACACTTTTGTGCCTTGAGTCAAAGGTTGTTTTGCTTTGCAATTTAAGTGCCGGGGGGGGCTTAATGCACAAGTACAGCAAGAAGCTGCAGACAAAAAAGGAAAGAAACAAAAAGTTCCTGTACTTTGACAATGTAACCAGTTCTTCACTGCTTTACCTTGCATTTTCTCTGACTCCTCAGCTCATCCTTCCCTTTAGTTCAGACCCCTCACACCACCATGCCACATTTCCCCCCCACTACTTACGTTATGTACCACACCTGAATATTCCCTGGCTTCATCACCGCAGGGAAACAGAGTAACACCTCCTTATCCCGCTCCCACAGGTAGGATGTACTAAATAAGGTTTTTTTCCTAAGCACAGGAATTCTCAGAAGCTAACTAAGGGTAGTTAAGGGCAGGCTATTCTTTTATAGTGAAAATCAGGTTTAGGATTGAACAAGGACAGAGTCCTAAAGGAACGGTTGCAGAAAGGATGCTTATAAGTGATTTGGGGTTGAACAGTTATGAGTCTGCTCTAACTGTACCTGGCATGGGTAAAAGTGTAAAGAAATTACTTATAGGCTCCTTAGCCCAGAAGAATCTCTCAGGTGATGTTTATCAGCAACACTGTTACATAACATGTGTGCTATTATTATTATTACTATTGTTTTACAGTGTTAGGTTCCTACAGGTTTATTTTTATGCAAGAAGAGTGAAATATTAAATCCAAAATAATGCCAAAGACAAGGACACTAATGCCTTGTGATATCAATTTCATTACTTGATTCAGTATTAGGTTCTAATCAGAATTACAGCTCTTACAGGCCCAGAGCAGGCCTCTTTACTCCAGCTGCATAAATTCAGGATAATGAAAATTAATGATTTATAGTTATAAAATACATATAAGATCAAGTTCTCTGTTGCAGGCAACAAGGAACAGTGCTGTTGACTACTGCTGTTGACTTGAAAACTGTAATATTACAAATACCAGTACTAAACAGCTGGCAGGTGCTTTACAAATGAATTTCATAAACGTAACCCAGATATCATTCAGATTATGTACCATGAATTTGCTAGAAGATGCACAATTCAGTAAACAGTTTTACCAGGATAGCAGTGTGTCTACACATTAAAGCAGATGCAAGACTCAAATTTGCAGATATCCTTTGGGAAAGGTTATTTAATTCTTCTCTAATTTAGCTAACAATTTGAAAAAGGTGCTAATTAAAACACGCCTGGGGCTGCCACCTGCTGCCAAAATTGCAGAGAGGCTGCCATTGAAATGTTTCCACTTGGTTATTACCAAGCATTTAGACTGGTTCAAGCGAACAGACACAAACTTACCATGATGTTAGCAGAACTCACTTTAGAAACTACTAAATCCGATTACTGCAACATTTTGGACAGTTCTGCAACACTAAGTCCGTGATTAAGTGGAAGTGACACTTCAGTAATAAAGGTAGCAGAAAGTGCTAGATCCTCAGTTATTTCTTTTTAAGTCAACACTGCCTTGCAGGACTCTATCTTTTCAGCAATAATGGAAGTAATTGATTTTTATCTTACTAGAAAAGGAAGTGAGAGAAATTAGAAATTACAAGCATTTAATTTCCTGCTCCAGTTGCAGCTGTTACTGACAGGACTCAGGAACACTGGCAATTTTGTGTTGAAAAACTGTTGGATACATTTGTACCACTTGAACAGGTGATTCCCCAAATCCTTTTCACCAACAAAGAGTTGGAGCATTACTGGTGAGACAAAAAAGCAGAATATTTGACAGAACCTTACTATTCCTTCTGCAGGAACAACAACAAAAAAAATTCTTACTGAGAATGCTGCAGATTCAGACAATAGCAAGGAAGGTCTGCAGCTTCTTCATGCTGTGAAAAGCAGCTTTGCCCTGTTCCCACTTGCATGTGAGGAAGATCATGCACTCAACCAGTGACGGGTCAAAACAGCTTCTCTAGTGACCAACACTTTCAGGCCGTTCTCAAATCGCCTTTAAAGATGAACTGTTTGCAGTTCAGAGACACAGTCTCTGGCTCACTGAATAGCAGGTCCTATCAAGGTTCCTCAGCAAGACTGAAACAGTGGAAAGTGCCAGATCCATTTAAGTTTCTAACACAGAGAGGAAAGATTTGCGAGGGCAGAAAGGAGGAAAGGGGGGCATTTAAAAATATTTTCAAAAGAGTAGTGACAAGATACATTAAAAACCAACCAACCAAACAAAACCACTTTGCAATTTTAGCTTTTTGAAGTTCAAGAACAATTCCCATCCCTGTAAAACCTTCCAAAGCTGATTTTCAATTCTGACATATCCAGACTCCTCTGGATTCTTTTATACTCAAGTTATTACATATTTAGAGTATGTTTCTAAGGCGCCCTTTGAGAAAGCACATGCCGCCAGCGCGCCTGAAGCACACGGCTCCTGTACAAATCAATGACATATCTGCTTTAGCACAGACACTTGGCAAAATTCAGGAGACCTCAACAGTATCACAAAAGCTTAACTTGAGCCAAAGGGAAATGTCCTATTAAATCTGAAGGTAGGAACAAAAGTCAAGCAGGGGAAAAAAAAGTTTAAAAAGCTAGGGACAAGAAGCTATCTTGCTTTTCAGTGGTAGGAAGGTTTTCTCTGCCTGTCCAGCTCTGTCCTTTCAGCTGCTCACTTTTTCCTACCCATCAAATGGTTCTCACCCTTATTTATAAGTGTCTCTCAACTTCTCACAAATTTTTAGAGTTTTATGGCAGGAAAAATCTGAAGAAACACCTTTAACCTCTCAAACAAAAGATGGCATTCTGGTGCACACTCCTAGGCAGCTGGGATTCTGGACCTCAGTGGGAACAACATGTAATGAAACAGCTTTTGTACCAAAATGCATATAATGGTAGCAGAACTGGGGTCCAGCTCAGCCGATCCCAATCATGGTTCATGATCCCATTACATGGGATGGAACAGACATCCTGAGCCACAAATGGAGTAGAAGGTGTATTGGAACATCACAGTAGGCAAAGGTTTCATTTACTCCATGTATAAAATCCCAAAAAGGAGCATGGGCCATGCTTCACGAACTAAGTGCAGATTTGCCAAAACAAAGTAAAACAAGACTTTGTCATGAAAGGGGGACTTTAAATCAACATTCTGACACTGCAGCCATGCAGGGATGAGCTGCTTGTTCATGGTTACCAAGCACATTGTTTGCTCTGTCATCTTGGCTTGAAGCAGAAGGGACACACGTTCAGTACACTCTGCTTGGAGTTTTTGCTGCTGCTTCTGTATCCAGTGTATGATTGAGTCTTGTGTATAATACATGCATCCATTGTATGCATCCAAACTTTTGAAGGCCATTTTAAAATGTCTGAACACACACACACAGAACACCTGAAAAATGTTTCTGCTGACATAAAATATTCTTGCTATAAAGTGAAAATTATCACTTCATTTTTTATCAAATTTTGTCCTCTGGAGAAAAAAACTCATCTTAAGGTTAAGAGTATTTCCAATTTTAATTTGCCCCCACCTTTTTCTTTTTAATCTGAAGTGCTAATTAGTATTTCCAGAACTACTACTAGCATTTTTTTAAGGAAGGAGTCAGTGATTTATTTGTTAATATACACAAAAATCCTCACGTGGAAATTACAAAGTTAGGCACAAAGCCTGTATCATCAGCTTCTATTTATCAGAGTAAGACAAAACAAACTGTTACAAGCACTGCATCAGAGAAACTAGTAAGCATTTGATTTTTCTTTATATCTCTGACTTGAACAGCTGATGGAGGAACTATTATTCCTCTGTTAACTTCCCCGTATTTTTTTTTGCTATGTAGAAACCTTATCTTTACACATTTTTTAAATCTGAAGTATCATTTAGTAATTCCGTTTTAGTATACTGCCCTTGTTTCTCTCCTTTTTTGTCTATCACTATACAGACACAAATCTCCCAAGTGCTCTTTCAAATAAAATTGAGCACAAGCTTTTTTTAAAAGGTCCTCTTTAAAATTATATACAAAAAAAATCCAAGACTGGTAAAAATCTATTTTAACAGCACTTTTCCCTCATCCCCACATTTCATCTCCACTGAATATTAAGCAGCACAAATCAAAAGATGGGTCTTGTTGACTGCTTCAGACTAGAGACATTCCCTTTCACAACCACAGCATTAAAGTCTGATCTAGTGGCATTTCTATAATTATAGAGGCTAAACCCCATGACACGGACCACAAGCACTTCATCATTTCCTTCTGACCCCCAAATCTGAGCTATCATTTCCTTCCTAACATTAATAATTCCCCATTTATGTTCTTCTCCTGCATCTGTACAGATACTGAAGAGGGAAATAATCTTTCTTCATATCATAAATCATGCAGATGTGCTTATCAAGTCCAAACAGAGTCTCTGAATTGTTTAGGGGAATGAAAAGCTAAAATTAATTTTTAAATGTCAGAAGCGCATAGATATTCCAATGGTTTCTCAAGATATAAATTAATCAAACATGTTTATGATAATGTAGAATTGAAAAAAATAAAAGGTCCCATATATCTTAGCAATTTCTGAAGACTGAATTTTATAGTTATTTAGTCATCCAGCAACACTGACTGTCAAGAAATGGAGCATGAGCATGACTTCAGTCAATGGGGCTATTATGCTTCTGCCTTTAAAAATCTGAGAAGGCAGCTACCTGCAGCACTGTTCAACAAGGATGTCCCTTCACCTTTCCCACACCCTCACCGTGCTTTCTCCTCTCTCTCTTCCTTCTCTACATTATTCCCTTGTTTGGGCTGTAAATCTCTGCTGCTGTGTGGTCTTTGTTCTCTGCTGTTTTCTGACCCAGAGCATACTCAGATTCCCACTGGCCGCAGTGACCCATTTGCCTCACATACATAAGTCCACAAGCTGCCACCTTCCCAGTTTTCTTAGTCTTTTTCTTTGCTTTTGCTGTCTCTCTGGATAACCATTTGCCCCTTAAATTCATGAAGGAAAGCCAGATTGTTCCCAAATGCTGCTCTTGCTCAAACAGTCCATCCCTCCCAAAAATCCCCCGGGGAAGAAGCCAATATTTTGCCTTGCCTCCTCCAGTTCAAGTGCCTCATAGCCTGCCACAAGGCAGGTTTTAAGAAATCCTGGGCACAGCATTGGCTGTGTCTTCTCCTGCCCACCCACTCATCCCTCTGGCTCTTCCTACAGCAGAGCAGCTCAATTCCTGCTGTCCATCATGGGATGTGTTGGGATGGGAAGGAGATAGCTCAGCAAGAGTTCATATCCCAAAGTATCACTTTTTTCTGCAGCCACAGGAAACCTGTTAAGACCACTACAGGTATTTTCTTCTAGCACACGGGGAGTAATCCTTCAAACAAGACAACCAGACTGGCAGGTCTCTCCACTCTGGGATGCAGAGAGTGGAGCACTGTCCCTGCCACTTTGCTCTTCTTCTTTGCCTGGGGCTGGAGCAGTCAGGGTAGGGAAAATGGGGTTATACCCCACAGGGAAACAGGGAAGCTTGGACACCTGTTCAGCTACTGCTCTGTCCTTCCCAGCCCTCTTGGGGATCACACATGTGCCATCCCACCATACACAGGCTGAGTTGCCTCTCATACTGAAGACTGTGTCTTTTCTCCTCTCAGCTGATCCCAAAATTATGTTTGCTGCAGCTGCTGGCAGCCCTCTGGCTCCTGCCATCCCACCATGTTCTGCAGGCTGCAGTGGGATCTGTGCTGTGGCAGGCAGACAGCATAAAAAAGGAGAGGCTAAAGAGGTGGCTGATCTCACTCTCCATGCATAAGTATCCAGATCCAGGGGGATGGATGTCAAACAACAGTCTAATGTACCAAAAGTTAAAAGCAGATATTTATCTTTCATGTCCTCCAAAGGACAAGAAACAAACTACAAACCAAAATGTGCAAATATGCAAAGTAAAACTGTCATCAAAAGAACTCCCTCATCCTTGGAGCATACAGAGGAGGAAAACCTTCCCACCCCCTCCCCTCAATGTGGCTCCAGTTTATGCAATATTCAGAAGCAAATCAGCACTAGCACACTACTACAGAGGACAACAACGGTCTTTTTGACTGCTGAGGGAATGGATATGTACTGCTTAGATGTTGCCATAAAAGCAGACTTGAAAAACTGCCATGAAAATTCACCTGTGCAAGCACACCACTTTCTTCCCCAACCTTGCAAGAACCATAAAGATGTAGAAACAAAACACCCTAGTAACTCTAGCTTTCAATGAAAAAAAATACACATGCTGAGGAGATGTAAACCTTTCCCTATCTTTTGTAAGTGCAGATGGCTGCAAACACTTTGTAAATATATACAGAACAGTAACATAGATGCCATGAAGACCAAGTCTATGTAACAAGGTATTAGTTCAAGGACACTAAAAACCCCATAAATGCTGGAAAATACTGTGAGGAGAACAGCAAGTACTTTTGGTGCACAAATCAGGACTCTGCCTCACTCCTAAGCTGCTGAAGTCCAAACGTGCAACCTGGCAGGCAAAGAGAAGAGCTCATTATGGCAGAGTGAAGGAAGGTGAGACAGGACAATTGATGCCTTCTACCCCACCCTAGAGAACCCATAGTACAAACTCATGATAAAGCCACACATTGTTAAGCCAGCAAGATGTGCTATGTTTCTCCAGAACATTTCTCCCCAGGAAAAACAACTTAAAATAGAGATTTTTAGGGGAACAAAATTTTATTTCAGCAAATGCTTTTTAAAATAAAAATCTAATCCAACCAAAAGTCTGTGTCGTGAATTGTTTCATACACGTGTCTTCTTTTTTCAGGTTTAATTTTTTTCCAGTCAGTGCCTTTTGGTTACATCCACTGTGGGGATGGTTCACAGCAAGGCTCCTCACGCAGCACAGCTGGAAATGTGAGTTTCCTCTGTTGGTAAAGTCTCTGGCATTTATCTGTTACACTGAAGGGAAAAAAACCAAGTAAGACAAAGCCCACCAAAATGCCTCTGCATATGGATTCTCATTCAAAGGTTCAGTAACCTACTCTGTCCCATCACACACTGTGCACTATGGCTATCAGGCCCTTTGTTGCTTTCCTTAGGGATCTTCCTCTCCTCTTCCTTCCATCCTGGCAGACTGGTGACTGGCCTCAAAAACAAGTGACAAATTATACACATATCTGCTGTGGGAGGCCTGACTGGCACTCTAATCTTTCTGTGCTGGTGTGCCAATGGAAGAAGTCCAGCAGAATTTGGCCACCCCAATTACAGCCCCACCTGAGAAACAGTGCTGCTTGAGTTTTCATTCAAAGCAAAATCCAATCCAAAGGCAGACTTTTGGAGAAAACTTGTAGAGGACCTCAAGCCAATAACCCTCCAATGCCAAGTAGAGAGCTCATCTCTGAAGGAGATCAGGAATACTGAGGGACCTGCCCTTTGAGCAGAGACAAAGAAGGTGGCTGCCAAAAAGCCCATGGAATGACCAACAACTCCCTACTGTACTGTACTGTGATGGTACTTTACCTGTAATGAAGGCTGTCAGTAAAAATTTAAGCCCAGAAAATATTTTGTGCACACTTAAATGCAACAGGTAATTGAGATCAGCAAAGCATTTGCTAAACTGGCTGCAGAGGACCCACAGTCTGATGAATAAGTTTTGGATATTCAATATAAACTCAAAGATGCAGTCAACTACGGACAGAACTCTAGACCAAAATCAATATCATCAAAAGCAAAGTAAGGATAAATAAAAAAAAGAAATCCATGTTGTCTTTGTTCTTCCTTTGCCTGCTACAAGATGAAGCAGCATCTGCCTTTAGGCAGTGACAGCCTCCTTTCCCCCTCATACAAGGGAATGTCTTACACTACACCTGTGGTTCTGAAATGTATGGAGCTTTCCCACCTTTGAGCACTGCGTACTTCTCTACACAAGAAAAATCCTGTGTTTTCAGAGGTGATGAACTCCCTTGGCTCACAATGGCTTCAGCATTCCTGCAGACCAATAGGTCTGGCTCATGGGCAATCAGAGCCTTAACAAGTTTTACATGGGGTTTTTTTTTTGGTTGGTTGGGTTTTGGTTTTTTTTGTTTTTTTTTCTACCATCTCTTCATTAAACAGCATTTGTTACAGGCATATTCAGAGAATCAATTAGGTGGGAAAAGACCTCTGAGATCACCGAGTACAACCTGTGACTGAACACCACCTTGACAACTAGACCATGGCAGTAAGTGCCACATCCGATCTTTCCTGAAACACTTCTAGGGACGGTGACTCCACCAGCTCCCTGGGCAGCCCATTCCAATGTCTAATCACCCTTTCTGTGAGGAAATTCCTCCTAATGTCCAACCTAAACCTCCCCTGGCGCAGCTGGAGACTACGTCCTCCTGTCCTGTCGCTGTTTGCCTGGGAGAACAGTGGCACCTTCTTCCCTTTATTTCCCGCTCGAAGGCTCTTAGACCGCAAGGCTCCGAGGGCACAGAAAGCAAATGCCCTGCAGAGGCCGCAGAGGCCGCAGAGGCCCTGTCGGGGCGGGTGGGCCCTCACGGCTATGCCCGGCCCTGCCCGGCCCCGCCCGGCCCCGCCGGCGACGCGGGCGGAGCGAGAGGCCCCGGAGACCGGAAGGGAAAAAAAATCCGAGTAAAGGCCCGCCCTCAAAAAGCTTCCTCTTCCACCGAAAACCCGCCCCGCCTGCCGCGGTGGCGTGACGTCCTCCGCCACTCAGTGCGACGTGTCCCTCGGCTGGCGGTGAGGCTGGCTCGGGGGGTCCCGGTGTCCCCGGCCGGGGAGACGGGATCAGGGATGGGGGCTGGGAGCGCTCGAGTGTCTCCAGCCGGGGAGACGGGAATCGGGGATTAGGGATGGGGGATGGGCAGCGCTGGGGGCCCAGGGATGGGGAGATTGGGGGGGCTTTACTCGGGACTCCGGCCTCGGCCGTAGCGAGAGGGACGCGAGTCGCTGCGGACGCGAGAGGGGCCGGCATCATGCCGGGAGCCTCGTACCGGGGAGTCCGTATGGACTAATGGGAGCACATCCCTCCGGTGGGTGCCCTGCGTGCGGTGGCAATGTCGGCACACGCCTGTTGTGCGAGTAAGGCTCGGCCACAGCATTCCCTCCGTGCCCACCGACCCCCCGGCAGCTTTTGGCGTGGGGGTCTCCTGAAACCGGTGACTTTTGTCTGTTCTGGCGTCTTTGGTGGTGTTCTCAGAAACACGGCGTAGGACATAAGATGAAAGCCAAACTGTGATGGAGTTGTTGTTCTGTGCTGAAAGGCGTAATTTTCCATGTTTTTTTTCTTTTGCAGTCAGGAATAGGCCCTCATGTTTATTTGCTGATACAGTGTCTTAATTTCCTGCAATATGGAAGTATCTTAGGTTGGAATATGACATTTAAGGTTATCTTAAGCTTTTAACAAATGTAGGTAACTGCTACTTCTGTAATTAAAAAATCCTGGTTCTCAGTATATATGTGGAACCATCAATGCAAAATGTGTTTGTCTTTGCAGGCAGTCATGGATCAGGTAATGCAATTTGTGGAACCCAGCCGTCAGTTTGTAAAGGACTCCATACGACTTGTTAAGAGATGCACCAAGCCTGACAGGAAAGGTAAAGCACACAATAAACCAGAACACAATCTGTATTTCATCCTGTATCTTAGCACGTGTCTTCCCACATGTCACTTCTGTTGATGCATTTGCTGTGGATGTGTCTCAGATGCCAATATGATATTTAAACTTGAGCTTTAGTTGTCCAAATGTCAGTGGGTTTATGGTTCTGGCTATAATAAACTTGAACGTGTTCTTTTCCAGTACGTAGGTGTGTGAGTGGTACTAAAACTTACCTTAGGAGAGAGGTTAAGTAGCTGAAATTCAGTGCTCCACAGTTGTCAGTCATTGCCTGATCGGGACAGGAATAGTTTCATTGCTGGGAGTATGGAAGATGAGGTATTGGACTAGAGAGGCCCTGGAAAGAAGCTACAACTATAACCAGAATGCAACTGGTCCTCCTTACTGATAAGTACAGTGCTTTACTCATGTACTCAGGGTGAACAGGTCTGTGACTTAAGTTTGCTAGTAACTTCTGAGATCCGTAAGGAACTTCATTCTTTGTCAGACTGGCAGGTTTCTGAGGGGCTGTTGACCTTCTTAGTCAACTTCATGGTTGCTGTCCTAAAATAATTGAAAATATCCCAAGTATTTGATTTTTGTGGGGACTTACGGTGCTGTCCTCCCACTGATACACATAAATGCAGATTTTCCATTTTGGATGCTGCATAAGGGATTACTTTCAGGGCTTGTAGGGATGTAAAGGAAAGGTAATGGGATAAATTCATATCCCATGAATTGTCATTGTGGGTATGTCTGATTCTGCTTATTTAAAAAAGATTGTGATCAGCCATTCTTTGTGGAAATCTGCATCTTCTCTGTGAAAATCTCATCTGTCTTCTGAAAAGTGGATTTGTTTCTCAGCCTCTGTGCAGTTTTTGAAGGTGTTTTGAGTGTTAACACAGTTCTGCAAAGAGAGATCTCTCCTTTGGTCACTGCAGTGCACGTTTGCATGCCATACGTGAGCCTTCCTGACAAAATTTTTTTTTTGTTTTTTTCTGCAGAGTTCCAGAAGATTGCCATGGCAACAGCAATAGGCTTTGCGATAATGGGATTTATTGGTTTCTTTGTCAAATTGATCCATATCCCAATCAACAATATAATTGTGTAAGTGAATATGGTCTCAATTTCACTTAATTTTTACCTGTTCAGTTTTAGACAGAGGACATTAGTGAGCCCTGGGGGACCCATGTTGCTTTAGTGTCTGTGCATTTCACATGTTGGTGTAATATGACAAGTATTACTTGATTCAAAGGACTTCATGAACAAGTAGGTTATTAATTCAGCATGCTGCAAATCATTAGATCCATAGTTTTTAAGGTTTTTTTCTGAGTATTCTGCTTCAAAACTGAATGTGAAATATTTTGATTTCCAGTTCCTCAGGGTATGTTTGACCATAGAACATTTACCTTATTTGGATCTTATATACTCTTACTGATTCCAGTTTATAATTTGGGTATCCAAAGTAAATGGATGGATGGTAAGGTAAAGAAGACCGGATGGGTGTGCTGTAGGATGACAGGGCATGGAACAAAGTTGGTCTTGTTTCATTTACTGAGTACTAGATATATTTGAAACTTTGTTTTATGTGTAACTGCATCCTGTAAAATCCCATTTGGAATGAATGTTACATCATGAAAAACTTGAACTTCAAGTTGACTGGCACCATGGTACTGACATATTAACAGTGCCAATTAAAACTCCTCATATTCTCCAGAGCTGATGTGATCCCTTCTCTAGCACTGGACGGGGTTAAAGACCAGTCTTTGTCCATGATGTGTGACCTGCTTATACCTGCAAGAGTGGTCATCTAGGCAAGGAGTATTTGAAAATGGGAGATAAACTGTAATGTCCTAACAGGGCAGTGGTGGGAGGATAAGCTTGACTTCAGGTGGAACCACTTGATCACACTTCATTAGTTGAAACTGATTACTTTGCTCTCTCAACAGAGGTGGCTGAATATTCATCATGAAGAACATGAAGAAGACAGTTGTGACACCTGCTGCAATGATTTCACAGCTTTAATTTGTTTGATATTAAACAGGCTCAGTTTGGGTTTTCAAACACTCTTGTCATCTTGTTTCTCTTTTAAAGTGTATGTGACCATACATGTGTACAGGCTTTCTTTTTTTTTTCTGTAATAGTAGTTGTGTGTTTTACTTGTTTTGTTCCTTCTTTTAACTGTAGTAGAACCATTCAGGTGGGAAGGAAGCTTGGAAGGTTTCTAGTCCAATGTCCTGCTCAGAACTGGGTCAGTGCAGCACTCTAATGAGGTTGCTTCAGGTTTTGTCCAGTCAAATACTGAAAGCTTCCAAGGGGGACAGCTGTATGACCTTTCTTCAGAAGCTGTTTACAAAGCAATAAATTAAGCTTTGCAACAGCATCATTCCAGCAAAAGCAGATAGCAAGAAAACAGCATTTCTGTATCCTTTCAAGTGGTGATGTAAAAGTGTATGGGAATTCCTGTCACTGTTTTCTGGAATCACCATAATTATCACTAATGCCTTTCTGCATTTGGAAGTCCTGCTAAGTTATAGTATGTACTTGACAAGAAAAAAACTCTATCAAATAAAGAAGTTGCATTGCCAGTCCTTGTTCTGATGGCATAATTAAAAAACCCAAACATAATTGATTACTGAGATGTTCCATTTGAGGATAATTTAGTTGTCAGAGACACTAAGAAGTCCTTCAGCAAATCCAAAACTTGCTCACACTGTTGGATAGGACATATGCTCATTTTGGATCCTGTCCTGTACATAGAATTATAAAGGCCTCTGCATGTTGACCTGGAAGTTTCCATTATTTTAAATGCATATTTTGATTTTAAGAACTAAGCCTGCAAAAACTCTGGTAGATGCAATGCTCTTCTTGCGCAGATTTAGATTCAGACATTTAATTAACTCCAAAAATCTTACTGTAAGCGTTTGGTATTTGCAGAAGGTACAATGGTACTTCTCTTACAGACTTTAAAAGCACTTAATACTGGGAAATCTGATACTGATATTACAGCAAAACTGAAGCTCCTTCAGTACACTAACTTGGTTCCTAAGTAGAAAAGTTCAATTATTATTCTTCTTGAGAAATCTTCACCAGCACCTACATATGTGGTAGGACAGAAACCAGGACAGAAAAATGAGATTAGTTAATCTTAGCGCTGTCACCTTGTGATACAGTTTACTATGTGCAACTGGGTACTGTATTTCCTTTTGGCAAGAGAGGAAAAAAATAGTTCAGTATTGGAATAAAATTCTTTGTAAAAGTAGCCCGAGCTAACCAGATAAGCAGCAGCAGTTTCTTTACATTCATTTCTGTTTATTATTGTACTGAGTGGCTGCTCATGCATCTTCTAATTAAGTAGTGGGATTTACCAGAATGAAGTACTCTATTACTGCAAGTAATTTTGATTCAATCTCAAGTGACTTTTATTTCAGACTTGTTTTCCATTCAATACATAAAATCAGTGCCTGCTTGTATCTTGCAACAGCTTTACTGTCTTAATTCAGCGAAATTTTGTAGTAATTTGAGTCGTGTCAGATCAGAAAATGCAGCTGTAGCTGATTTTATCTCTTGATAGCCATTGTCCACAGCAAAGGTTTGTCTGTCTCGATGGTCACAATCCCGGAGTTGTCATAGGTGTTGGAAGTACTGACGAGTGTTCCAAACTTCAGCACCTGGTTAGCTGTGAAAAATAAGGAAGAGATTGAGTGGTTCTCTACAACAATAAATGCACATCACTGCATTTATTTCTAATGACTGCTGCCCCCACAAAGAACAAAAAAAGTATCTGAATAAATCTAACCTAGATAAACATAATCTAATTAGAAGGCTTGTATGAAATTTTTCAATGACCTGTAGAGGCAAAAAATTAATCCCCAAATTAACATTTAGAGTTTACAGCAGACTATTACAAAAGCAGTTTGTTGGATAGTCCTCAGAGTTTCACATCTGGAAATTTGTATTTCATTAGGATCAGTTCAAGTAGTACTAGAAAAGGTATTTAAAGTAAAACAAAGAGGATCTTACTGCAGTTCCAAACTTGGGATTTGCTTTAGCTCAGCAACAAGCCTACAATCTTAAAACGTAAACAGATCTGGAGCAATGGCCAGCAGTTGAAAGTGATGCTATTTAACAACTCTGAATTAAGGTACTTGCATCTTTTCTTCTGTTGCATGCCTAGTGAGGTAGGTGCTCATGTACATTAGAATCCAAGTGGCATTACTCAAACAAATAACAAAATATGCAGTTGAAGTTTCACCTTTCATTTCTTCCCTTTTCGAGATAGCATCATTTGCATGTTGCAAACATACTGACTTCCTCAAAGGCACTCTAGAACTACTCAGTTCTGTGTTAGTCCTTGCTCATAGAAAGGTTCAGAGCAAGAACTCGAATACTATGCTTTGCTTTAGCCTGTAAAACAAGCCAAATGACAGCTTTTACTCAGTGGCACCTCAGAAAAACATTTCCATGGAGGATACAAGGAGAGCTGCAGCTGGGGAGAATTGTTCAGGAATATCAGCAAGTCTGTGTGACCTATCAGAATTGCCAAATTGTGCATTAATACCAAAGTAAAAATCCTCTGGATTTGCTATTAAGTGACCCGCTGCAAAGGGAGATCTTGTGATCAAAAGGGATGCAAAACAACTTAGTAAGCTCTATTTTGTGATTTGCACAGGAGACGCACTTTCCAGCGTTGGATATGAACGCTGGCTGTAGTAAACTTGGGTGCAGTGCATTACTATAATGCATGGTATACTGTCTACCCCTTGCTGGAAGCTGCACAGGACGAACTGATTTTGTCAGACTCTACGGCTTTAAAAGGAAGGACAGTCAGACAAAAGCCAGGACATGTAGTTCAGTGTGTCTTCTGCCAAATCTCTGCTTGCTGCTACTTATTCCTGCTCCTACGCTTGTTACTAGCTTGAAGTGAACTGAAGAGGAGGTTTCAGCTGCTAGGTGAATTTGTTGGAATGAGAGAGTAACACCCAAGTTTCACTACTGCAAATGGAGGAGTCCTGCCATTTGAAGTTCAGGAGCTGGGAGCATAACTGCAATGCAGTGCAGAAATTCAGCAAAGAGAAAAGAGAAAAAAAAAGATTCTACTGTACTAGATCAATTGTGTACCTAAAATAAAGGTGCTAGATTCTGTCAGGATGCTTTTGGACATGCAACAGTACCAGGCAGGCTCCTAGACCAATGCCAGGATGAATGAGTTTTGGTGTTTGCCTTTGGAGACCCAGCAGAGGCCACATGGGCTATGTCTTGCCAGAAAACACAGATTTCACCATTTGCAGGTAGACAAGTCATTTAATGCTGAGGTAACAACAGATGGGTAGAGTTCCCCATGTAAAAATACTCCAAAATACTGTGTTGGGTGCTGTGGTCAAGTTATGAATGTTTCCAGTCAGTTTTAAGTAGGAAAGAACCTTAAATACTTTAAAATATTTATTGACACACAAATGACCTTCTTTTGATTACTGTATATTGAAACTTGAGGGAGATGGGGAGGAAGAACTTTGTTGATAAACTGCTGTATAAACCCACTCATTTAGCATCATTTATTGTTTCTTGCTCAAGACTCAGAATAATACTTAATGTTTCACAGCTTTGCATATAAAATAATGGCTCTGCAGAAGGCAAGAATTAACAACAACATGGCAGCTTAATGAAATAAAATCTAAAGCTGTATTTCTTAGTGCATAAAATCAAGTGAAAACGAGAGCCTTTTTTCCCCCCTTTCGACAGAAAATTCTTGTCCACTAGATGGAGCCTTTAACCTTTATCAGATTTTCTGCTGCGCAAGAATCACAGTTTGAAATCCTGAAATGAAAAAATGCAAAAACTATAAAACAGTGCTGCTCATTCACGTGGCTCAAATGGACCAATTCCAAGCACTTGGTTTCACAACCAGCCAACATTTCAACTAACATAATTAAAAATGCATGTTTTCCATTCAATAAATGAACAGTAATTAATGTGAAAAACTAGGTTTGAGCCAGTAAAGGAAATAAGAGGATGTGCATACCTACTGCTGCTAGGCAAACTTCCTGCTGTGTCATGCATTCTGATGGAAGTCTACAAGGTCAAAGAAGTGGGAAGTTTTATCAGTTCATATCTGATCCATTCCCTTTTTAAAAAATGAATTTCAGTCTTATTTGTTAAGTCCAAACAAGAACTGACGTCTCGGGGAAAAAAAAACCCCAACTATTCCAACACCCATTTTCACTACTGAGATTACTTTTCAAGAAACACATTCCAAACACCTATTTTCTAATATTTAGTATTTATAGTTTTGCTATAATTGGGTACCAAATCCAATTTTAATAAAGGATTTCACATTGTGATTAAAAAAAAAAAATCTAAATCTCAAAAACTCTGGAAATGTTATCATTTTCTAATTAAAAGAAATCTTATTTTGGATAATTGAAAGATTTCTTTTTGATCAATAGTAGTCTCTTGTTTATTGTGAGAACTTTAAAGAGTTGATTTGGATAAACCCACAAGTGATTCATTGAAATACCCCCAGCATTAGAAGTTTTGTTTAGTGCTTTGGTTCCAGTCAAACTGTGTTTACTGATAATGGACTGTTGATGAGAAAAATACTCTACCCAGCTCCTCCATTGTAGCTATACTATCTTTTCATTACTCTCCATCTCTAAAGTCAGCATGGACTTCAATACTAAAAGCAAATGCTGTTCCTGCCTTTTTTGTGGGTGGAGAAAAAACCCCCCACCAATTCCCTACCCCCCAAAAGTCCCCACTCAACAAAATCTATCATGAGACAGCTTTTTATGGTGTGTGCTATGTTCTTATCAGTAACAAATTTCTGTCTGATGGATTGCATCATACCACTAATTCAGACCTAAACATGGGCATGGAGAGGACTGACTTGGATTAGGTGGTGGGGGAATGCTTTTCTAGAAGTTTTTGTCTTGTTTAGATGGTGTTTCAATCTGCCAGGGTTTGAGAATGTTGGACATAATTTAAGAGAAGAAAACTGAGCGGGCATGTAGGTGAGCTTCCCAAAGGAGCATAATCACAAAGATCATTACTTCTTAGACATCTGTTTTGCTGATCAAATTATATGACAAAAGAGGTCTCAGTAACCCTAAGATTGGCAATCTGCACTATTTTATTGCTCTTACTCTGATAATTTAAAATAAATATACAAATCCTAGGATGCTATGTGAAAAATGTTAATCTTGGAGGTAAAATTTTGAAAATTCATGAATCTGAGGGTTGTGAGAACATTTGGAAATGTTAAAAAAATGCACCCTATAGGTAATTAAGTTACATAGATAATAAAAAACTCCAAACCTAAAAAATTATTTAAAAATCTCATCCTCTTTATACATCTACCACAGTAGGGAGTTATTTTTGAGTGGCTGGTACTGAAAATTAGACCTAAGCCTTGCTTGCAATCCTTATGCTGCCAGCTTTCAGCCTGGAAACTGAGAAATAGTGTGGCCTAGTTATAACTGAATCGGATGTCATCATGTTAGGTGCTGCAAAAACACTCTCAACATCAGGTAATTCCTCTTAATGGCTGTATTCATGATCAAGTAGACTTATAAACATCATTTCTATGTTCCATTGTACTATTTGGGACACTTAAAGTTCATTCCAGAGAAGAGAGCTTATATATATATATATATATATATCTATCTGTATCTCTCAAGGTTTCATGTGCATCTTATAAGCTGTACTTAAGCAGAGCTTAAGGGAGGCATATACAGAGAAAAACTTCATCCTGAATGTCATATATGGCAAAAGCAAATCGTGTCAGGGTCTCACTACTGTTACCACAAATGACTGAAGACAAAATACTATCATGTTAAAAATGTCCCACATAGACACTGTCATACTTACTTTATGCTTCCTTTTCTCAACTGTGTCTCAGTTACTTCCTGAAATATGTAAAATCACACCCTGCTGGTTTCCACCACTTAAAATAGAAATAAGGAGAGGAATACAAGCACATTGCCACTGCTGGCATGGATGTGTGGAATATTAAAATAATTTATTAATTAAAAACTGTATTATAGTGAATGTAATCCTCTTCCCCCTAGGCAAATGCTGCATCAAAATGATAGAAAATTAAGATCAATAAACTGAAACACAAGCTAAAGTGAAACATTGAATCACCATTTGATATCCTATTACAGTTTATCTGGAGAGGATTTCCCCGAAGTTCCGTGTTAGGAGCAAAAATCTGCATTTAAATGGAGATACATTAGTAATGCATGAGCTAGTACTTTGCAGGTCACTCTGTGTCTGCAGAACAGCAGCATTAATTTTGCTATTTAAAAATAAAAACCCAAGTAGTTTGTAAACTGATTTTCCTTTCATTCCTCCTAGGTTTACACTTCTGGTAAGACTGACTTCACTGGAGTTAATCTTGATTTACACTGATGGGTACAAAGGAAAAATTGGGTGCTTGATCTGGCAGTGGGAACTGCAAAACTGGAAGTTGCAAATGACAGTAATTTGCAATAAAACATGAACTCTTCTCAATACTCATACAACAGAAGTACCCTTTATAAAGGCTTGCTGAGTCTGATTGGAGGGGCTGACTAGCCTGGTACTGCACAGATTCCCTCAGGGCCAAAAGGAGTTTTGAATAAGCAGAAATTGCACTGGGCATTTTTTATAACTATGGCAACTTTGGGTACCTGGTTTTGTGGCACAGAACAATGGTTTTATAATCTCAGTGCATTCACACAAGCTGACTTATGAAAGCATTGGGAGGATATGGGAGGAAGGGGGCCCAGCAGGCAGGGCAAGGTGGTTATTCCACTGGTTCAGGTGCTGGCAAGGACTCTTGGCCAGGGCTTTGCAGCACAGACTGCCTGGCCTCACACTAAGGGGATTTTAGGAGGTGACAACAAAAACTTAAAGGCTATCAAGACTTCACAATTTCATCTAAAAAGAGAAAAAAAATATTAACAGAACCATGCGTTCTACCCTGGATAGAAACCCCCCATGTAGAGGGAGCCTTCAGAAATGCAAATGAATGTCAAAAGTTTTCAAATTTATTTCCAGCATGCATTTTTTCCCCACATATTTTTTCCAGCTTTGTAATCGTGGTGGTACTGTAAGAATAGATCGAAGTCTTCCTGTCACATCACCTGCTTGGTGGCAATTTAAAATTATAAGCTGATAAAAATGATACTAAGAAACAGAGTACTTTCTACACTGAGGTCTCTGCTGCTACTACTGTTTCACCAAGATCAACAAGAATCATTAACTGTAAGGAGTTTCTACAGCTATTAGCAGCATTTTAGCAGTACCAACAAGATCTGCTTCCATGTTTGTTCAAAATCACTTAAGTCTGAAGTTAATTAAAGTGGCCCGGAAAGTTAGACAAGGAAACTCTACATGCTGTTTTCAGTAGTGCCTTTCTGGTTTAGATGTGATATACTTGTAATGGGAGTGATTTAGCAAAAACATAAATACAAAGTTAGAGAAATAGCTGTCTGGAAGACTGGTTCACTAAGCTAAAGGCAAAGCCAGGATATGAAGTAATTTTAAGAATTGAGTTTAACCAGTAAGAAGTAGGGTGTTTACTTAATTTTTGATGCTTTCCAATAAGTTTGTATAATGTTTCTCAAACTACTTACAACTCTGAGGTGCTGTACAGGTGACAGGTACTATTAATAATAGTGTTAGAGCACTGAAGAAACAGCTGCAGAAATAAAATGTAGCTTCAGTTTGACAGTCACTGCTGTAGAGATTTTGCATATAAGCTAGACAAAATAACTTGTTGCTATTTTGGTCTGTCTCTACTTCATGTTGTGAGATAAAGAACACTATTCTCATGAGAAAAAGGGCAAGAGTAATACTGAGATGCATCAGCTAATGAATTGTCTTACTGCTAACTTGTCCATAAGACACCTCATAGCACACATCATCCTATTACACTGTCATGCTTTACAGGCATTACTTAGTCACACAAAGCTGAGGATGGCAATCTGGTGCAACACTGAAACCTGAGATTAGCTAAAAACAATGGTGTTCTGTCACAGCATTTAGGTCTGAACCTCTGGTTTGACATGACAGCAAAGAACCTAAAAATACTTGCTATTTTGAAAGCTGCTACACTGTCAAGTTGATATGATGCATCTAATGGTGAAATCTACTGAATTTGTTAGAGAAAGGTATCCAAATGATCCTAGCTATTGACCACAGACAGTGCTGCAGAAAGGAGTGAAATTCCCCCTCCATTCCTTATGACTGGGCTGTTGGAGACAGGGAAGAGAGATGGGAAGAGGAAGGAGAGGGAATCTTTTCCTTACCCAAATCTCAGGGCTAGGTGACTACATCCATATACTTAGGCTTCAAACAGCTTAGCACCAGAAAGCTTTTCAACATAACCAGATCCAGGACTGACCAAGATCAACAACTCACTTCCAGCTACAGTAATTTTCCAGCACTTCATATAAAAATGAAAAGAAAAATCCCTCTCACAAATGCCTATCTATCCTTCAACAGGTTTTAAAATGTGATATTAGTTAATTAGAACACTTTAATTATTTTTCTTTTCTATTCTTTGGGCTCCTGATAAATCCTGTCACATTTAGAGTAACGTATTTGCAAGAAGAAATGGTAAAAGAGGATTTTAAAACACATTCATAACACAGGTTTTTTGGCTTCTGAATGCATACCATTGTTCCCATTGTTTGCAAAAATGTGCAGACACAATGATTATTTCTGTATCAATCAAACTGGGCCTGTAGGTGAAATTGGTATATGGATATTTGCTCAGTAAATACCTACACAGCTTAGGTGAAATGGGGATCTCATTCATCTGCTCCATGGAGGAGAACAGCAGCAATGCCATAAATATTTCACAACAGTCTTGGGCAACTGCTTATATCACCTACCACTGTGTAGGAAGAATCCCCAACAGCAAGTCTTTCAAGAATTTAGCACTTCTCTGCTTTCTGTGATGGGGATATGATTTTCCTAAGGGAGTTGATCTACAGCCAGTTCCTAGCCAGCCCTGAAAACCAAATTTAAGCAAGTTGTCTTCTTATTGCTGCTGCCAGCACTAGCTCAGCACCATATCCAGAGTCCTGTTTTGCTGCACACACTGCTCTATCACTGGGCTTCAGTGCCAAAATTATATTAAATATGATTTGACAAAGCTCTGTAAAGGCTCAGTCCTTAAGTCCAATGTGCAAAGGTACAATAGCAAAGATCAAAGTAGATCTTCTGAACTCTGGGAGGGTGTATTGGGTTTGTGTGGCCAGATTTTGGTAGCGGGGTGGGGGGGGGAGCTGCAGGGGTGACTTCTCTGTGAGAAGCTGCTGGAATCTTCCTCCATGTCTGACAGAGCCAACACGAGCCAGTTCCAGAACACATCCGCTGCTGGCCAAGGCTGAGCCAACCCGAAATGACGGTAACGCCTCTGTGATAACAGATTTAAGAAGGGTAAAAAAAGTTATTGCACAGATATAATTGCAGTCAGAGAGGAAGGAGAATATGTGAGAGGAACAATTCTGCAGACACCAAGGTCAGTGGAGAAGGAGGAGGAGGAGGTGCTCCAGGCACCAGAGCCGAGATTCCCCTGCAGCCCGTGGTGCAGACCAGGTGAGGCAGTTGTGTCTCTGCAGCCCATGGAGGACCAACGGGATGCAGAGATCCACATCCAGCCCATGGATGAGTCCCATGCCGGAAAAGGTAGATGACCAAAAGAGGCTGTGAACCTGTGGGAAGTCCATGCTGGAACAGGCTCCTGGCAGGGATCTGTGGACCCATGGAGAGTGGAGCCTATGCTGCAGCAGGTTTCCTGGTAGGATTTGTGACCCTGTGGGGGACCCATGCTGGAGCAGTGTATCCTTGAAGGACTGCACCCCGTGGACAGGGATCCATGCTAGAGCAGTTTGTGAAGAACTGTACCCTGTGGGATGGACTTTCATTGGAGAAGTTAATGGAGGATTGTCTCCTGTGGGAAGGACCCCACGCTGCAGCAGGGGAAGGAGTCCTCTACCTGAGCAGTGGGAGAAACATGTGATGAACTGCCATAAGCCCCATTCCTTGCCTCCCTGTGCTGCTGGTGGGGATGAGGTAGAGCCTGAGAAGGACGGAGGGGTGCGGGAGAACAGTGTTTTTGAGATTTATTTTACTCCTCAATATCCTGCTCTGACTTTTAGTAATAAACTAAATTAATATCCCCAAGTTTAGTCTGTTTTGCCCATGATGGTAATCAGTGAGTGCTGTCTCCTGGTCCTTATGTCCACTCATGAACCTTTCACCATATTTCCTCTGCCCTGTCCAGTTGTGGATGGGAGTGATAAGAGAGATTTTAGTGGGCACTTGGCATCCAGCCAGGGTCAACCCACCACAGAAGAGTTCAACATATTGCATATTTAAACCCTTCCCAAGTCCAGCCCCCACAAGAACTGACCTAGTTCACAGCTGCTCCATTCAGGCTCCTGCGTGGCTCCCAGGAGCCCCATACTCTCTTGACCACCAGGAGTTACTTGCTCCAAGACCTCAATCAACCTGCCAGACCAGACAGACCATTAAACTGTGCCAGAATGGTGGATCTGGTGCTCAAAGAGCTCCTCTGACCACAAGGAAGCAAACAGCTGCCTTCACCTCTGAGCAATGGTCAGGGTGCAAAAAAAGATATGTGCCCTGCCACACCAAACCCCAGGACAGCTGTTTGCATTATGGCTTGCAGAGGGCAGGCGCATCGCCAGGCTTGAAAGCAAGCTGTAGCCCCTCTGAGCTGCTAGCACAAATAACAAACTTCAATGAAATTAAATCCCTGACAAACAATTCTATTATGCAAGCTTTAATAGTGAACGGCACCATTTCCTAACAGAGTTTTATGTATATATGGTATTACATTTACACAAAAAATGAAGAGAACAAAATGGAATATTCATCCTTATGCACAAAAGGCACCATTAATAAAACAGCTGTGCTTTTGTCTAAAACATTTCTCTGAAAGGGGGTAATTATTATTTAAAAAACCCACACTGATCTGCTCCTGACAGCTCACAAGGTACATGTTCATCTACTTGCTCTCCCTGACAGCCGATCTATTCTAGGCACACATAACTAACTAATAAAGACTATTATACTTCTGATAGAAAAGTAATTCCATTTATCTTTACCCTTCCTAGCAGCATTGCTTCCTTTCATAGTGTTGGGGTGGGATGCTGTAACAGGTTTCTAAAATGTGGTTATTTTCACCCCTACTATTGCTGTGCATTACTTAGAATTTTAGATTGCTCTGCTTTCTTGAGAAAAAACAATTAGACACAGATAGCATCACCCTGAGGATGAAGCAAAAGCAATTATTTCTATTACAAAATGTCCCCCTAGATCTGCATGTGAACAACTAAGCTTTCTGATTTTTAATTTTATTACTTTGTCTTTCTGTTAACAAATAATTAATATGATTACTAACACCCTATGTACCTCTAATGTCTATATGATTTCAATTATAAAGCCATTACTGCTGCTTATTAATTCTATTCCATTTATCTTCAAACTTGCATCTTAAATTTACAACATTTGTTGACATTCATGGAACTGCAGCTCCTCCAAACTCGCTCATGGAAATCCAGCACAGTTTATATGTTGCAACCCTTGAGACAGAACATGAGATTCAACAGGAGATGGCAAACTACACTGTTTATAGTTCAGAGGCACTCAATTGGATTACATGGCTCTCCACGTCCTCCAAAAAATACAGGATTGCTTTTGAAACAGTGATGCTCATTGCATCTTTCAATCTTCCTTTTTTCTAAGCTTTAAAGTCAGCATTTTGGAAAAAAAAAAAATCTAACAAAAATGTAACTTATGACACAGCATAGCCTATTTTAGGTAGTATTACCCACTTCTTCCACTTCACCCAGCATTAGAGCCTTTTGCTTCAGGAAGGCCATGGGAGTGGTATCTGCCATGTATATGAATCAGTAAGTCATTGCATACGGCTCATTTAATGTTCTTGGCTGTTTGCTTTAACAGTTGTTCTTTGGGGATGCAAGGTTAAGATTTGTTATTGATGCTGGTGAATACAAACAGCTCCTTTATAATATTTGTCCCCAAAATGAAAAAAAGAGATTTGTCATTAGAGGCAAGTCCTAATTCTCATTGACTGTCAAAAACTTCATTCAAGTGGAAAACTTGTTACTGAGAATCTGTTAGCTGGCTGTGCACTCTTGAAAAAATCTGATTGATTGCCAGTAATGATTTCCAATATGAACAGCACTCTTCGTATCAGTGTGCTTCCTCCTCCTGACCTGAAAAGCCTTTTTAGCTCTGTCCCCCACTCTCTGCTCCCCTCTGCAAACTGGCTCAGCTACTCATCCCTCACATTCAGAAACATGCCATGCACTTCCAGGCTCCCTGAAAGGATTCAGTGGTTTGGGGGGCCTTTTCTTTGGCTTCTTCTTCTCTAGGGAGATGTGCCTCAGCAGGGCTGTAGCAAATGTTCTGCCTGGGCTGAGAGGAAGGAAAGGCTTCTGCATTAATCACACAGCTTCGTGTCAGGCACTGCCCAGGCCAGGTGGTGCAAGCCCTTGGACCTAAAACGCAGAGACCGAATGCACCACTAAATTAATGCAGTGCTACATGGTGCAGCCAAAGACATTAAAGTTTTAAGAGTGCAATTGATTATATGTAGTTCAACTTTCAAACACACTGGTCAAGATGGATTGCAACAGTCATGCCATGGCACAGTGATGCATGTCAGCAGGCTCTCAGTTTTACTGTATGGAGGACTTGACATTGGCTTTTAACCTACCAATAAACTACCCTAACACACTGCAAGAAGTGGGAAGGAAAAGGAACTACAAATCCAACAGTCACATGTAAAATAAAAGACTACACCAACTACACTACAGCTTGTCTGCTGCCAACAGCACTTGGGATTAAAAGAACATGATGGCTGCAATTGCCAAGAAAAGAAATATGTCCTCAAACAGCCTCTTTTTAAAGCTACAGGGAGCTTCCATTAAGTAAATCTGCCTTTAGCTTGGAATGTTCCTTACCTTACCAGAAATTACTGTCATCTTCAAACATTTCTAATTCCTCACTAATTATCCATGTCTGAGGGGTACTGTAGGAGAAACATTCCTATCAACAGCTAAAAAATCTACCTTTCTGAATTATATTTTGAACTCAAAATCAAAGTGGTGAGACACTGGAACAGGTTTCCCAGAGAAGCTGTGGATGCCCCATCCCTGGAAATGTTCAAGGCCAGGTTGGATGGGGCTCTGAGCAACCTGGTCTAGTGGAAGGTGTCCCTGCCTGTGGCAGGGGTGTTGAAACTAGATGAACTTTAAGGTCTCTTCCAAACCAAACTGTTCTATGATTCCGTGAAATGTGATTGTATCTAATTTGACATTGCTTTTCCTGTCCTGGCCATTTGTTGTACTCAATATTTTCCACTCTCTTTTTTTTTTTTGCTTTGCAGTCACTTCACAAAAAATATGATACTTAGCAGAATTTCAACATAAACTATTTCACTGATTGTTTAAAATCACTAGATGTGAAATACTGTTTTTTATTTTGCAGATATGGAAAGTTTTACTGAAAGCAAAATTATCTCAGAGGAAAAGCAAATTTTAAATTACTTAAAATTTTCTAGCTATGCTAGCAGTGTAAATTCCTCTTAAACTGACATCTTCCCTAAAAGTATCGAAAAGGACAAAAAAAGAAATAGCACTTCTTTGTTGTACTATTCTAAACATCCTAAACCACACAAAAACCAGCCCATCTCTGATGTCTATGTGGTTACAAAGTAAACAAACCTACAAACGTAGTGACATATGTGAAGATTAGTCCTCAGATATCTCAACCAGAGTAGACACTGTAACCAAATGCACAAGTCCCAAAGCAAGTGAGCTCTACAGCTCTATTCCACCTCTTGGAAGATGTGAATACAGGCACATATTCTTCTTAATAGCATAATTTTAGAAGGATATTGTTACGTCTCACTACAAGACATCCAGTGACAAGGAAGAATTCGGTGTAACCTTGAGGTAACCCTCAGAACCCAGAGATATCTCATGCAAGCTTTGAACCCAACATGAAGCTGGGTGATCTCTGAACAGATACATCTACTTTGTAATTTAAGGCATGGCCACCTATCAAAAGCTGTGCCTGTTACAGAATAGCCAGCACTGCTCTTCTAGAAACAGGCAGGCTTATTTCAAGATCACCAAAATAATATCACATGCATGTCCTCTACAAGGCAACCTTCAGGAGACCAAGGGAAGCACTTCACCATGAAGCCCAAAATCAGTCACGAATAAAGTCTGGTAACAGGTTAGAGCTTACTGGAGGGTGGGTTTAGAAAACACCAAGTTAAACACCAACATTTCCAGGAAGAACTGGAGAACCTTGCAAGTTCTGTACAGGACTGATATTGATGAGCCTTGCAGCACTGAGGTCAGGACACAGCAAGAGGTTTGCCATGTCAGGTACAAGAGTGTAACCTGGATGATACAGATTTTGAAGGGCTCATTTACAGGTACATAAGCATAAAAGAGACCAATAAAGTATCCTGTTTAAAATCTGTGAGCAAAAATGCAGTTACTAAACTTCTAATATCATTGGCAGCCATGGAGATAAATCTCTGCTGCTCTGAAAGGGTACCCATAAACAGCCATAGCATTCTCCAGCAAAACACAGGACTTTTAAGGAAGGCCAGAATACTGCGGGAAGCTCTTACTCAATTATACCTGAAGTCAGTCAGCCATAAAGGATGTCTTACACAAGTCTCCCACAAAAACTACACTGGAAATGGACTGAGAGGTTTGAAAACTTTGCTTCAGAACAGAAAAGTCCCTCAAATTTATCATTTTGGGAAAGGGAAGGAAAACTACCAAATATTTCACAGTAGAAAAAACATACCTTGGAAAGCTCGCTTTACTGTAGCTGTCTAAACTCACCAAGTGCAGCTTGCTGCCTAACCTCTGTTGCTCACAGGTAAACACTCCTGTTAAGAAGTTTTGCTCCCTCTCTTGAATCATGGACTTCAGAAGTCAGGGGATGCTGACCACAACACTGTAATTTGTAGAACACAAAACGGGCAATATCATTGATGCAGTGTAATGAGCCATTTCACCCCTCCCTACTGTGATTAATGGTGTGGACAGGAGGTCTGCTGGCAGAGCTCACACATGATTCTGGCCCTGGAGGTATGGCCTATATAGAGCACCATGTGAAATGCTTGCATGAGAGATTGGCAGGCAGAGGCAGCTCTGGGAGCCTTTGTTATTGTCCAGTTTACTCTTTCCTGAGCTCCTCCAGCTTGCACAATCTGTGTAGCCTCTGGGAAGGCAGCTTTAGAATTGGCTTACTTGATGGAAAAAGCTGTTCTTCTTGATGCATATGATACAAAGTAATGTGGCAATGATTGACAGCTAGGGGAGAAGAGGAGAAGAAAATTGTGTTAAGTTGGGTATTGTGTGAAGAAGCAGAAAGCAGAAGGAAAAATGTAAAATTCCTCATTACCACAGCACGTGGGGAGGTGGGGAGATAAGAGTTGCTGAGTTTTATAATAATAATCATTATTGAAGTCAGTTAAGTTGCCACAAGTTTATGATTGCATAAATAGCACCCCAGTGATTACTGCATGTTTTTCTTCAAAACTTAATCTTCCTCAAATAGAAAATAGTTAATAAATGTAGGAGTCTGACAGCATACTCCCCCTTCACATTTGTGAACAAGCCATGTAATGTGAATATAAACCCCAGGGCCTAGTCCTATCTGCACTTCCATTGATACACTATGCTCCTCATGTATACATTTCAGGGGAGTCAGAACTTGCCTGCCAGCTTCTCATTTCCTTCTCCCTTACAATGTGGAGTCAGTTGTAATTTTTAGTGAATGATGCAATTACATTGCAATGTACCAGGCAAAAGTGCACTGATACTTTTGTGCTTTTTGAGTTTCTTGTTTTGAAAACAAGAAAAAGCTGTAATTGATTCCATCAGCCTTTTTTTGTATTGAAACAAAAGTTAACACCCAGAGAAACTTCCTTCCACTATTAAAATGAACTGGAAATGTGGAGTCTCTCACTCTTTTGCTTTAGAAGGTGGTACATGCCCAAGAGATAACCCATCTTAGTTTATATCTTAGTTTGTCTTCAGCAGACTGTTAGGTTCTGGACCACTTGCACAGAAAGCTGAAATCTTGGGGGAAAAGGAAAAGGGAGGGGCAGAAACTATAACAACTTGAAGACACTTGTGGCAAAACTGGAGATAGCAATATATATCAAAGAGGAAAGAGCTTATTTGAACAAGTCCCAAATAGCTCTTATTCCTAGTTATGAGTAAAAAGACCCTTTTCCAGAGCTCCAAAAGGCATGCTAGAATTCACTACTCATTGCTGCTATTTGGAAAGTTTTACAAGTGTCTCATAAGAATATGCCATTCTTGCATTCAGCCTAAGGGAACTCCCATCATTAGTAAACAGGTTATACTGTAGTTTTCCTCCTGCTGCATATATGCAAGCAGCTCAGTACAATAAAGTCACAGGAGATAAGGTTAGGAAATTACATGCACAGTAGTTGTCTGTCTGTCAATACAGAAACCTTTTCTTACAGAACAAAAACAAATGGCTTGGGGTTTTTTTCTGTTTAAATCCCAATCTTCTACAGTTACCAATATCCAACCATATGCTACAGCACACTCAGTTTGATGTAGCATTAATATCAGTATTTTAACAAGTTCTGCATGCAATCATAATGTGCTAAAACACCAAAACATCCCCTCAAAACCTCTTAATTGCTAAGGGGACTAATTTCAGCATCTATCCCTCTGAAAATCCTAGGACTCAAGCCTCTGTAATCCAGGGTCATCTCTGCAAAAGATCTGCAAGGCAAGATTGGCCATGACAGGTCAAACTTTGAATATATTTCCTGCTTTGAAAACACCTGGTAGGTCTCTCTGTCATTCCTTAGGGATATGGGGTTCAAACAGTACAAATCTTCAGGCCAGTTGAGTACATTCACTACCATGTTCAGGGACAACCGCAATTCCAAGACATATGCACACTCATCTTTAGGGTAAATTCATACCCAATTTGGACCTTGTCTACTCAGTCTAGTTCACTGTTCATTTTTGCAGGTTACAATTCAGAGAGGAACTAAATCATGTGCTTGAGCTAAGTCCACGACACACTGTTATCACAGAAACCTCAGTACCCAGCCTACGCTGTACTGAATCGAAGTCCAAAGAATTCCCTTTAAAATTTCTGACCATATAACATGATGAAGAAAAGACAGAGAAATTTGCAACCTCTCACAATAACATATGGACCCCCCAGTGCCTTTAATTCTTGATTTAAAAAGCTTTACATTTTGGCATGCACACAAAACTCCAAAACCAAAACACCTTTGCTAGATCTAGTGTTCGAAAACTACTCAGTCTTGACACTATATGGACTCCTTCATTTTTATTGCAACTTGGTTATGGAGGAGGAAACTGCCTTAACTTGTCAAATTAAACCAAAATTGGGTTGATCTGACCCTAGTGACAATGAGCTGCTTTTAGGGGCACATGCAAGTTCCTTGCTACTTTTCAAGGAATAGTATAAACAACGGTTATCTTTTCCCCAGTCTCTCAAACAAATACCCCTTTTTCTACCCATCCACTACTAAAATGAGAGATGTATGCTTAGAAATTTATCCTATGAAGTGTTCAAGACATTCTGATGGCTGCAATTTATCAACATAAATTACTGTACTTCACAGCAAAGCTCCTGTCATAAGAAAACACAATGTGCCCTAAATTGTCTGCTGCCCTCTCCAATAATCGGCCTACTTTTAAAGATCTAGAGATTTGCTGATATAGGACACAGTGCATATAGCGACAAAAAAAAAATAAAAATTGAGTTTCATACACATCACTGGAAATGTCCACACACTGCTCTATTAATCTTTAGATTGGGGTCATTTTTCTCTTGAGATGTGGTAATAGATTACTTCAAGAGAAAATAGGGAGGAGCATCCAGACAGGGCCCTGCTGAATACTAAGCAAGTTTGCCTCCTTCCTTCTTGGTTTAATCCTAAAATATATCTAATGGCCAAAGCTGTTGTTTACTCTGTACCAACCAACACTGTTGCAGCAGGGTCACACCATGTTTAGTTTCAACAGTCTGCCCCTACATCTCCTCAAGCACCCTGTGCTGTAAGACCCACACAGGCACTGCTCCTCTTCTCTCCCTGATCACAACACATTTTGCTGGTTCCAGCATCATCACCCACCTGCCCAAGTGCTCCTCAAATCTCATACTCAACCTGCTTTGCAGTTCTTTTTTTGTTTACTCTGGGAATCAAAATCTAGTCTCTTCTGGAAAAGCACCCTTGCGTTTTCTTCTGTGGAGATTCAGTATCTAAGTTACAGCATATAGAAGAGACTTTCTCTACCTCATTCCTCAATCTCTCTGGATGAGTCTCTGCATGGTACCAGACCTTGAGCCCCACATTTGATGTTCTTTTGTTTCAGGACATTTAAAACTGCATGAGGAAAAACATACATGAAAGTGCCTGGGAGTAAATTATGAAGGGAAGTGGCCTCATGTTCTTCAGCACCTTTGCCAGTCTTGATTTTAATAGTATTCTTCCCTTGTGTGAAAATTGTGATTACCAGCAATATAGGAAACATTCCCCACTGTGTTTAGGGGCACACTTCTCCATCCACAAAAGAGAAATCAGTGGAGTGCCCTTTGTGCAAATCACAGAATCACAGAACAGTCTGAGTTGGAAGGGCCCCAGATGGATCAGTCAAGTCCACCTCTGAACTGAATGGCCTGTATGGGAATTGAGCCCATGACCTTGGTGTTAATTGCACCATGATTGCACCAAAAGACCAAGAGCAAGAGGGTTGTGTCTTTGCTCCTGAGGGTACAGTCCCACATCCTTGGAGAATCCCTGCTGGATTCCTTCGCTCACCGTTTCCTTCTGCAGCTAAGGAGATGGTCATTCAGGGCGGAAGAAAAGCACACTGGGCTTCACCACTCCTACTCAGCTGAACTGCCTGTGGGGCTATGGCTAAAGGCATAAACTAAAGCAGTCCCAAGCTGCTGCATGGAATGTCAGCATCCAACCTACCTCCTGGGATGGCTCAGGAACCCCTGCACAGAGAAGGACAATTCAGGGGTTTAATGACACCACTGCTTGCCATCTCTGCAGTTCCTCTAGTATGTTTGCACCTCCAGGGAGCCCCAAAATGAAGCTCTTCTGATGCACTTCTCTCTGTTCGTGATAACCTCAAAACGCCTCCTCCTGTATAACACAGAGTGCACCGGCAATGCTGAGGTTAAAGGATTTTCACTGCATCTTCCTCCTTCTAAGATATCAATGTAAGATTTTCTGTTATTGCCTGTACAAGTTTCCCAGGACACACACAGCTTTTAAATGATAACTTAATGTCTTAAAAGTTTTAGACTCTGCATTATCAGCTAGGAAGACCTATTAAAAGAGTGGACACATTTTGAATATTTTGGGATAGTGCAGACTGGACTTTATAGAGAGAGAAGAAAGGTATTTCTATGAGGAGCAAGTTAAAGTATTACCAGGTAGGCCCATATATAATGGGACTGTATAATACCAACCATTTCTAATATATTCTCTTATGGTCCTGCTCTATTTCAGGCTTGAACCCCTAAATGTCATTTGTCCTGTGAGAGACTGTTACAGACCCTCATTGATATTAATGACATCTGCTTCACACAGCCAGCAAGCCCCCAACATCATAAGACATTCAGAGCTTTAAAAGGGGAGATGCTTTCATTGTATTTTATCATAGACAATGCGAACTTCTGCCTCTTCACACTCTGGGAACATCATCCCAGTTTCATAGTAGGGATGACTTACTCATTCTTGCTGCTTCTTGCTGTTTAGATGCTACACACCTTATTTTGCAGAACCTTCTCCCTCCTTTTCATGGCTTATGCCAGTCTCATAATTTCATGGAGGGAAAAGAACTTTGCTTCTTAGGAGCAGCTGCACAAATGAATGATAGAAGTCCATACTGCAAGTACCTTACAAAAATAGACACAGAGAAAGAGCCAGCACATATTGGTCCTACCTGGATGCTAAACCATAGTCAAAGTAGGTTTTGGCTGGCAGCAGTGGTGTTGAGTGTCTGCAAACAACCCGTTGAGCATCAACTTTGAAAGTTTTTTTTTACACTAAATAGGTCATAATTTTTGTTCCCAAGTCACTGTGCAGAGAGAAAGAAAAAACCACAGGGGCATCCAGTGACATTATGGGGGATAGGATGAAGGTAAAATGACAGTGCTTATTTCTTCATTAAAGCAAAGCATCTGCCACTTTGTTAATATTCCAGTATGCCCTGTTCCCAGAGAACTGTGAAGACAGCAATGATTAAAGGCAGTTCCGACTGGGGAAAAAGCATGTTACACTGACCTCAAAAGTGTAATTCAAAATTTATGCTGCTGAATGGTCTACACTCTAATCCGAGGAACCATCTGTGTAGATGTAGGTACAGTACATAGAGTCTCAGGAGAGGCACCCTGGACTTAACGTCAGTGTGACAGGGAACAAAAGATGACAGCCCACTGTCAACCCCTCCTGCCTAAAAAAATAATTTCAAGTGAAGCTTATGACCCAGGAGGTAAAAAGCGACTGAACTTGGTCCTCAGAGAGGCCACTGCCCTGACCCAATCAGCTGTAATCGCTCAAAGAAGCCACCACAGGCTGCTCAGGGTGGTTTTGCTGTAAATAGGCAACTGTGAACACAGGAGACTACAGTGGCTTCCCGCCAAAAATCTGCATTTTAATAACTTTGTAATTGCATATTTTTGCAATCTATTGACTCTGACTTATTTTAAGTACATCCAAAGAGTAAAACAGTATCACCACCAGATTTTCTGGTACTTTAAATTTCACGATGCAGTTTGCATCCACTCAGTAATTACTGTGAATAATTCATAATAAGGGTTATAATGATGTGACACATTCTAGTGAATCCCTGAAATTTAGTATGTTGAAGTGATAAAAACAAAATAAAAATTAAATTCAATAGTAACTATTAGAAGAAAAATAATTAAATTCCATAATTAAAGAAACAGATTGCAAATCCAGTTTGGGTGCTGGTGTTGCTATCAAGCTCATGTAATTTCATTAGAAGTGATTTGCTTTAAAGATGAAGAATAATTTTAGCAAAAACGGCTGTGATTCTGCAAATGCCAGCATCCACAGGCAAAACCATGCATGTGAGTAGTCTACTGCACAATGCGATGACTTGTGTGAAACTATTTCAAGACTGAGGCTCTAGTCACAGTTTGCACAACAAAACATTTGAAAAAAGTATCCACCTTAAAAATAATACAGAATTAAATCCACTTTTACTTGGTTGTGCTTTTCAGAATAGTGCTATGAACAATATATTGTGTACGGGATATGGAAGAAGTTTCAAATTATCAAAGTTTCTTTGCTTAAAGAAACAGAGTCAAACATGTTTTGGCTTACCTGAGCTCACTGTACCCTTTCCATCCAATATTCTGAAACCATGATCCCTAAAGCAGTCTTCCAGGGAAAACCACAAGACACCTACATGCAGTATTTCTTTCATGTACTTACAAGGTTTGAGAGATTTTGAAAATCTTGTTTCATTTGAAATTGAACTTTTTACATCTTTCCTCTATACAGATGCACTGACTAACCATCCCAAGTCAACCACTTAAACGGAATAATAACATAAGTTCAGTTTTGTGTTTGTATTGACTTTCTTAAGTCAAAATTTTAACACTGGAAAGGCGTATTGTTCCATTTAACGAGTGGAAGAGAGAAAGCTCATTTCTCTTACCCCTCTTTCCAATGAGGCAGCAGGCTGAAATTACGATTAAATCTATAGCTTCCAAGACTAGAAGCTAAGGAACCACCTCATAATAAAGCAGACAAATAGTTATAATTTAAAGTGTGCATCTCCAAAGGTTGATCAGCTGAATGGGCACTGACTGGCTGCTTTTCTTCCCTATCCCTGAAAAGCAGTTACAAAAGCCCCCAGTGGGCAGGTGAATTTGCCTATTTACACTGGGAAGGACAGTGAAAGGTTGCCAGAGCTATGATTGAGGGTACAGCTGCACCAGTTCAGCCCAAGAGGTGTTGGACATTTTGTTGTCATCTTTCCCTCACCCCTGAGTTGTCATTCCTTGTCATTAGAGTTTATTTCCTCAGTAAAGGTATATGTGCTAGTTAGCAAGAGAGGAAAAGTGCTGGATGAGAGATCCTGGTGACAGATTTGCCACATATAATGATATATGGATGTGATTTTCATTCTGCTTTGCGAAAGGAAATGCAGTGTTTTTACCTAATTCTGAAGAATATATAAAAAATTCAAGGATTTTTTTACCCTGAATATTTAGCAATATTTTCTTGAAAGCTTGTTGCAATTTTTTTTCTGTTTTCTTATTAATTCTCTTCAATAGTCACTACACTTACCTCAGCCCTCCAGTTTGAAACAGTATCATGTAGCCCAAACAAATATACCAATTTTTACCAACAATCAATGAAGTATTCAGAGAGAATAAACTAGAGTTGTAAGCATTTAACACTGGTCACTAAATACAACAGAAGAAATATAAGATCCTAGAAGGATGGCAGCCATCATAGATGAGATAGATTTATGATATATGTAGAGTGCAAACTCCCCCCAGCTTCCTAATGCCACAGCTTTTCTAGTGGCAAGTGAAACACAGCAGTCATTTCATCCCCTTGTCAGCTCCTAGAAGCAACCTGAAGAGCTTTATTCACTTAGAGATGTAAAGTAATACACAGTGAAAGACCATACTTGAAACATTCTCCATCACTCATCCACTATGAAACCTTCATGGCCAGGCAGCAACTGCAACACTTTCTATCAGGGGCTTCCAGCGGCTGCTTCAAGGCTCAGCAATGCCATAGGAGGAAAGTAACACTTAATTTTACTTCTTTATTGGTGGGTGGGAGGAATGGGAATGTAACAAATGACCCCTGACATAAGGCATTTCATGGAGAATTGACCAGTTGGGATTAATGGCCCTTGGCTGAATCTGGGCTATAAAATTTTTCAGCCAGTCATTAATTTTCAGGAAATGTTCTATTCCTCAGTCATTATTACTTAAATAAAAACATATATTGTATATATGGTCAAATCAAATTACAGCTAGAATTTTGTCAAGCACAGATAAGGGTGTAAATTTACTGTATTATTAGGGCTTTTCCTTTTATGCTCAGATAACTATAGTTTGGTAGTGGGAATGACTGTTATACATGCTCAGGGAAAATACCCTTGCTTTGTCCTTGTGTGAAGCGATCACGGGATTAGAAGCTGGGATAACTAATTTTTAAAAAAATCATCATAAATTACCTCAATTTTTCTGCTATGATCATGAAGAAAAGCAGTGTACATATACTCACAGATGTTCTCTGTAATTACACCCAACGATATGTATACTTATCACACAAAAATATATACAGTACATCAAACACATGGAAGGTGGTGTGGCATTTTTGCAGTGAATTTGGGCTAAATATATTAATTATGCGCACAAAAGCTGTAATTTCATAGTGCAGATCATCCTAAAGAAAGGCTAATAAAACTTTCCTATCACACTTATACTCCCTGGCTTTTGCTACATGCTGCAGAAGCACCAATTTACAAAAAGGAATTTAGCAAAATTTTATGGAGGCTATCGCTTGCAAGACTGAGTCTGTACTTCAGCTGCCATTGGTGAGGCCATACAGTGATTTGAGAAGCAAAAAGACTATAACCAATAAAATTTTAGAAGCCTTTATAAATGACTGAAAATAGATTTTCTATACAAGTGCCTTGACTTGAAAATCTCACGGTAAGGTCTGACCCCATGACAGGTATACAGTTCAGTATAGTTAGTATTAATGTATTATTTTACCAATAGAGAGAAGGAATTTATAAGCTTACAAAGCACCTATGTAGGGCCAAGGATAATCCACAGATACCTGACTTTAAAATCTTGAATGCTTTTTATGTATATAGAAGTGCTGCTCTTGTCTGGAGATGTTTTACCTTTATGAGATGCTCTGTTTTTCTTCCAGAGAGCCCGGAGCAGTGTGCTTACTGAGTCAGGCTGTGTCCTTAGGGGTGGCCTCACCAAGGACACAACAGAGCATGGACTAATTTTGAGGTGACAAAGCCAAGAAAGGAGTGGTGAAGCTTCAGTCACCCAGCAGCAACAGGGGACTAATGCCATTCCCTGCTTTTGAGGAGCAGCAGGGCTGGACATTCAGGCCCATGCTGTCCCTGAGGCTGATGGGACCTCTGCAGTGCATGCCAGTCACCCCAACACCCTTCATGGGTGGTATGGGGTTCTACACTACTTTTACAATGCAGAAAATGAAGAACATTCTAAATCAGCACCATGAACGGACAAATACCAATCTTATTTATGCTTAAATGTGTGTTACTTCATTTCGGTTTGTGGGCATGCAGTCCTGGCCCAGCTTCTCACCTTCCAGCAAAAGTGTTGAGCTCCCTGGCACCCTCAATATTGTGCCCTTGAGGTACTCTGACCATTCCTCTTCCCTCTCACATCCAGCCTTTGGTCTTCCCCTTGTCTCCTGTGAGGGCTGGCAAGCTCTTGCTTCACCCAGCTACCATTCAGCCCCGTGACACTCCCTTCCCCACACCAGGAAGTACTTTGTCTTTTAGCAAAATAACAACATGAGACTTCCAAGCTACTCAGCACCTGCAGTTTGTCAAGTGAGAAGGAAGTCTGCCCAAAACATGTGCAGACAGGCCTGTTCTAGAAAGAGTTTCAGCTTTCCAAATAATTTGCTATTCCTAACGTTTGCCACAGTGGTCTGCCTCATGCCTTGTTAGTTCTGTGGATTGCACAAAGACTTCTAAGCAGCATGGTATTAAATTCTCTAAAAGATGACAAAACCAGGATGGGGCCCAGTGTAAAGTGAGGTTTATACTAATACACAACCAGTGAAATAATGACTTAGTGCCTTCACACTTCACGGGCACATTTGAAACAAAGGAAAATTAAGCTTGCATGTTCTGATTCACCTTGGCCTTCTTCAGCCTTGTACTTAATGTAGCCACTGATATGCAAACCAATTTTATTAAGTCTCAAGAGATTATTCTGGCTGGTACTAATGACTGAGGTAAAAAAATCAGGTTTGATCAGGCTCTGATGCTGAAGAACTGCATATTCAGCTCCAAATTTGTATTTCCTGGCATTTACTACCCATTTTGTGTGAACACATACAGCTGACAAAAAAAAGTGCTGTAAGGACACAACACTGCACAAAATTTATTCTCAAGTCCTGCCCATGTGCATTCTAGGAATCCAATGCATCACAACTGAGAAAGGGGCCAAGATCTTCTTTCCTTTTTCATTCTTTGTACTGAAATGAAACTTTTTTACCATACTGCATTAACCCACAAGAGAAACAGAAAGCAAATATTAATTTCTGCCATAAAAGCAATGAGAAAATGTAGCAAATATTTTATGCTGTAATTTCTGTAATCTATAAAAATATAAAAATTGATCAAAAATCACCACCACCTTAATAAGCATTGAAACCTGTAATGAAGGTTAATAGTAATCATAATGTTTAATTCACCAAATGGATGGAGCATAAGAAATCAACCACTGTGAAAGATAGAATTCAAACATTCTTAGAGCCCTAGAATAATACAAGAACAATAAAGAAGAAAAGTATATTTATATGCCATGGATTGAAGTTCTTTTCTGAGCAGAGAAAAGGCAGGAAGACACTGTGAGATGATGCCGCCATGCTCCCTATGTGTACAAACATACTTGAAAAACAATTAGGTAAGAAGATTAATACTTTTCTTTTTTTCCCCACAAACCAGTATGTCTTATCAGCATTACAAAGAGATGTATTACCTAGGAGACACAGCAAACAGCAATGCTGTTAAAATTAATTTTCATTTTAGTTTTTTAAAAGGAAATTCCTTTCCCTAGCTGTGACCCTTGGCTAATGCAAATTCACTTGCTTCTATCGCTACATTCTCCTTACTTTATTCTCCTATGTTATTCAATATATTAAATTCTTTTTGCAAGACTGAGAGCCTTTAGAGGCACATATTGTGCATATGCTATATGTTCATAGAATGCTTCTTTAAACCTTGTTTATAGCTTCTAAACAAGCTTCAAAGCCTTGTTTATAGTCACAGCAATGACTGAAAAATGAAATTTCATCAGCTTAGATGAAATGAAACACAGGCAGATATCCTCGTAGATAGTTTGATTGTAGAAGTAAGAATCCAATACTTCAAAAACTTTAGTAAATTTTTTAGTAATTTGTGCTACACCTAAACAAACTAAGGATGGATTAAGAGGTGATATTTCCAAGACTTTTGGATATTTTTATCTGTAATGGTTGTTAAACATGGTTAGCAGAGGGAATTTGTTAAGTATCTCTCAAAAATCAGGTTGCTTGGTACAAGGTTTAATTTTGGCTTGTAAACATTTTGGTCACAGTGGCACAGAAAATGCATAGTTAGGGGAAAAATACCTTATACCTTTTGCAATTTAAAACCACTGCACTATTATTTTTCATATCAGTCCAAACTTCTCCAGCTTCCTTATGCACATGAAAAATAACATCAGACATTGAGAAGTAATTGCCAATTCCTGTTCAATGAATCCCTTATGCTTGTAATTAATGTGTTTAACTTAAAACAAATCTGACATTTATAAGTATTTCATCATGCTCTCTTTGTTGTACAAAGAAAACCTACCAGGCAGCCAAAGAAGAGCTATATCAATATATCTTCTCATAGTTTTCAAAGCTTTTTGGCCTAGGTTACAAAATAAAGATGGTGAAGGATTGCTCATAATGCTTTGAATGGTATCACATTGTTGCCAGCTTGAGATGATTAGCTACTCATTAATATAATGCTGAAGTAATTTTTCCTATATGTCAGTCCTCACATATATGGCTTTTGCATACACACATACAAGATATGAAAGTATGTCACAAAACAAACCAAAAGCACCATTAACAGTATCATCTAGTCACATTCAACTGATGCTGATGAGCATTATTTGCCTCCTTTTTTTACTTGTACATTATGATTTTAAACAGTTGTGCAGGAGCTATTTTTTTCTCCCATTTCCTGCCTTTTTGATACTGAGGTGTTTTATTCAGACCCTTGAATTACGATTCTGTGAGTGGTTTTGCCTGTGGAATATTCTGGACCTGACTTTGTACTGTGTTTATTTCAGCAGTGATGAGAGGTTTTTGTCCAATGTACAGCTCAAATTGTGGTGATGTTGAATTCAGCCCTGGTGTCTGAAATGCTTTGAAATCTCACAAGGTGAGAAACAGCACGAGCTTGCTTGATCTTGATATTTAGGCCTTTTGTTCACCCTGACTGAACAGGCACTGTGGGTGAGGATTTTGATTGGCAAAGAGAAATTTCAGGCCAAAACCCTACACTGAGATGTGGTCTTCAGAAATGTTAACATGTTCTTCAAAACAGCAAAGATAGATTGCTGCTTGCCAGTAGCACTGTGATCCACTTAGCTGAGGCATAGAAAAAAATTTTTTTGCTCCTTCTGCTTTCTGATGCCTTTCATCATTCTTTATGTAGGAAAGTAAATAGTTGATGCTAGCCCAGCACCTGGCCAGTCATTGCCCTGTTCATAAATCAGAACAAAGCAAACATCACTTTCTCCACAGAGTAATCAGGACACAAGTTCCCAGTGTATGGTGCTTTCAGCTGTCAGCTTTCCATATTTATCTTGTCTTTTGGAAATCAATCCTATGCAATGTGAATATGGAGAGCTGGAAATGAAGCAGAGAAATTTGCACAGTATCACTCCTCAAGTTTACTTATCTTATAAATCCATAAGGCACCTCTCATGCTCATGTAATGAGCATGTTATAAATAAAAAAGAGAAAGAAATCACCTCTGCAAAGCAAAATCAGCAACAAATCTGACAGTTTCCCCCTAGTAAATGCTAGAAAAATGCAAGGAAAAGAGATCCCTCCCTCTTAAATATTTTAAGGCAATATATTTATGAGAGCATAACTCATTGAATTAAAGAGAAATTATTTTTAATTAATTATTAAAGAGAAAAGTATTCATGTAAGTAACTTCATTTTTATTGTATTAAAGATAGTATTAAAGAGAATTATTAAAGAGAAAAAAAGGTTTTCCTTAAGACTCAATCTATAATGGAAAACAACCAATAAAAAAGTTATTTATGGTAGAACAAAGGGTTTCTCACATGGGATCAGACCTGTTTAAATAAAGCCATTGTATTAGGCCAGTATTAACTCAGTTGCAACTTTGGCTGTAACTGACATATAACTGTTAGAGCAATCTATTTTCAAAGATGCTTTGCATCAGTCATGACAGGCTATTTACTTCCAAATGCTGAGATTTGTGGTTCAGCTTCCTTTTATGTGGCCCAAAAAGGATTTGGAGATAAGCAAAGGAAGGACCTCAGGACTTCAACAAGTATCAACAGACAGTGTATATATTTTATAAAACTTTGATAAACTCTTTAATACTGCTTTAGGTCTTACTTGCATCATCTACTATCACCTCACAAACAAGGACAATGCAAATACATTCAAATAATGAAATTTCCTCTAATAGTCCCAGGAGAAAATATTCATAAAATTTTCTTTAGATATCTAATTTGATGTCTAAATAAGAATCATTCCAGAACTGCACAGAATAACCCCAGCACTGCCTTGCACCACAGAGGAACTGAGCTGCTGAACTTTAAGCCTCTAAATCATACCTAAACTAGAAACATAAAGTGATTCAAAACAGGTAGTGGAGATGCCCTAGAAGAGATTTCTGGAGGACACTTCTAAGCCACTGCAGATTCACTGCTCATGATGTTCTTGGAGATCGTGGATCATGAGCATATGGAAATGGAAAGCCCAACAACAGTGACACAGAGAGATGTAAAGAATTGCAGTGTCCATCTTGAAAGTGAAGTAATTCTCTTCATAAACTTTAAACAGACCTGAAACCTGTGTTCCCAAGAAGGATAGACTAGGAGTGAAGAGGGGGAGATTTTCTTCTTTATTGCATCTCACATTTCTCAGTTCAAGAAACTTCAGCTTTGTGTCACCCACAGGCACAAATTTCCAGGGGAAGCAGACCACTAAATATCTTATGGTAAGAAATAACAGCTGATATTTGCTTTTGCCACCTCACCTGCAGATGCTGTGGAGCGGAAAAATGAAGAGACAGCCAAAATACAAGTGAAGTTTAAATGAGCCTGGTGTGAATCATGACTGCAATAACCAGCTCACCTGGGACATGTCTCCTATGTGTAGGCAGGAGCTCAATCAAAGCAGTCTGGTATAAATGATGTGATTTTAGAGAGAACGACTTAAGCTAACTCAACCTGGTATGTGAACATTTTGTGTTGATCAAAACCTGAAAAAAAATCAATACAAAATGAAAATTCAACTGGTCAGGCTTTGAGTGGTGGCAGACTGACATTTAGATCCAAGCACTGCAGGCAGACATCTCTTTTCAGGTACAGGTCTGTCTCCAAATCAGACGCTCATTTCACCTGCTTGGCACAGCAGGCCTTTAAATTGACTGTCCCTTACTTCCTCTGGACACAAAAATAAATCAGGTTAGCACAGCCCAACAACTGAAACTGCTAAAGCTAGCCTGGCCTGCAGCAGATCAGGAAGTGTTCAGGTGAGTAGCAAGTCCCGTAGAGGAGGAGGGAGTAGTGAAGCACCTCTCCCATTAGGCTGCATCAGGTCCGCAGGGGCCACAGCCTCAGGGGAAAATGCAGGGATCTACATTAAGGGCCTGCTGTGCTAATCCACTGTGATGGGACAACCTCAAGCCTTCTCCTTCCCTGTTTGCATTTGAAGCCTGGGTAAAACAGGCCAGCCTTAATTCCCATGCACACAGTCCAGTTAAATGCTTAAAGCCTGCACATGACCTTTAGTGGAAAACTCTGCCAACAAAACACAGAAACATGTAAGCAAGAAGCTCCAACTCAAATCAGCAGGCTGCTCCATATACTTATGATAGGTGAGTAATAGGCCCTGAACTACATATGTGAACCACTTAACTAATCCTAGTATTTAGGGTACTAATTATGCACAGAAGGTTTCAAAGCTTGTAAGAAAAAAAAAAAAAGTCCTTGTTCATAAAATTGCTAGCATATTTCCTACAATTAAAGGTCTTTCAATACTCTTCACGTTCACCTCAGATTACCTGAGTTGCTCTTACTCTTCCCATCTTCTTTTCTCTCCTACCCTCAACCTATAGCTCATGGAGCTTTGGCTCTGCTTGGGTTAATGGACTTCATTTTCAGCCATCTTCTCACTTGCCAGGCAGAACTGAGCTACATCTTGGGGAGAACTGTACAAATACAATCAAAGTGAACAAAAACTAAACAGCTTTCCTTTGTTTGTAAAGGCTTACATAGGATGCTACAGCAGGTATTATATTAAAAGCTAAAATAAATAAACATAAGCTCTTCCTAGCATAGTAAATATGACATTACTTTCCATGTAACCCAAGAATTGAAAAGAGAAGAAAAAAACCCCTAAACATAAAAAAGGTGATAGACCAAAACAGTCACTACTCCTTGGTAAAAATGAAGCTACTTACACGAAAACCTAAAGCAATATTTGTACCCTTTGTCCTGGGTGATCAACAGGCAGTAATTATTTGTTCATTAGCTGCTCAGATCACCGTAAGCTGGTGATGTGCTCAGAAATGGCTGGAGAGTAGACAAAGAAATTTTTCTCCTAAGAAATCAATTTGGCTGCTTCAAGAAAACATGATTAATGTTTTCTTGGGATGCTGTCTGCACCGGAAGGGCAGCTATGTCTTTAGACATTATTAATATAGAGTGCACTCCTGCTATAAAATTCTCTCAGGTAAAGCCAGCTATGACAGAATTACTGACCTGTCAAACCTCACCAATTTGCTTTCTAACACTGAAACCATCCAAACCATGTGAGTGCTTACCAAAGCTGCTATTTCTCACTACTCCTGCCTTGCAAGGCTAGCTGCCCACTGATAGGCATGGGGAGGCCAACAGGGTTTTTCTTTCTTCTGCACATGTGCATAAAGGTGTGGAAACTTGGACAACGTGTAACAAACCACAGTCAATTAGGTGGTGAACACACTCTTACATGAAAGACTTAAACTGCTCCAGGATGAGGGAGATGTTTCAGTTTTCCTATTCAAGATGAAAAATAAGAATCACTGCATTTGTCATACAAATTTACTGCTTTGGAAATGGATATTTGAATAGTTTTCTCTTTTTTTTTTTCGGACACTACAGGTCTTATCTCATTGAAAGCCTACCCGATGGCATGACTACAGTGTACATTTAAACTTAGTTAGCCACCAAGACATATACCTACACTATAACTAGAAATGTTAAGACTTGAATGTGCATTTGTATGTATGCAAATATCCACATATAATGTAAGTGATCCTAGAACATAATATCAAGCTTTTTTTTGTGTGCTAAAACAGAAAACCCCCAAAAATACAGACCTCACAGCTCTTCCCCATGAGAAAAGGCATTGTAGATACATATGGAAAAGATTCTTACTACTACAAAATAACACAATTTATTCCCAAGATGTCAACTGAGCAATAAAGCACCAGTAACCATAAAGTATTCAGAAACTTTCCTGCAGTTTGCTGTACTTCTTTATCCAAGATATTTTTATGTGTGTGCAAATGAGCACATACATTATCTGACTTGTCATTAGCTTATCTAAATCTTGACATGGAGTATAAATTGTTAATGATGTGCAACTGAGAAATGTCAAAAATATATAGCGGGGCCAAAAGTCAGCACATAAAGGTAAACATGAAAACTTTCCATGGCATCTTCTTTCCTGCTATAAAAATGTATAGTAATACCAGTTAAGCAATCTTCACACAGCACTAAACAGGTGAAGGAGTAGAAAAATCCTGCTTTCACAACAATACTTAGGGGGAAAAATAAAATCCCTAAAATGAATCCTGGAATAGTCAGTCCTAGTCCTTCTTTCACGACAGAAACCTTCAGATTCCCGTGTCTTTAGCACTACTGTTGGCAACTGATCTCTAAGCAGGATAATTGTACTCTAGTGCCATCCTTGAGTTTACACTGCACTTGGATACACTGGTTCATTTCAACAAGAGTTTCTTGCTTTTGTTATTTATTTATCGTTTTGGTCAACTGCATGAGGAAGGGTCTAATTCATAAGCACTGCTAAATATTTATACACCAAGATTTGAAGAACATTTGCTATAGGCCTGGAGTTTGACAGGGATTACACCTCTAATGAAAGAGTAAGAAAACTGTACTCTGTAATACCAAGGAATATCCTAGGGAAGAAGGAGGGAGAGTGGGAGGGATACTGTCTAGCTTCTTTCTTGTAACCCATTCAGATGTCACAAGCTCTGAGATAAACAGGAAGATATTGGTTTCCTTTTCGTGTTGATGATGTATAAGCAGGAGACCGTTGTTCCTTCCCTCTAGAGGAGGGAAGGGTCATCACACATCTCCCTGCATCAGGCGCACATGGATATACAGTCATCATGGATGCTCCTGAGGTGTTGTTGTTTAAATGCTACCTCTTCCTCAAAGGTGCATAAAATCAATGTCAAGCTCATCCTGGCTTCTAGTAGTTACAATATAAACCCAAAGGTACCCTACAGAGGTGAAGCGAGTCATTTATGATTTATATCAGCCAAAGCAAAGCAAAGCAAAATACAGCAGCCCACAGCTCAGGTAGTCCTTGTAAATATGTACGACTCTGGAAGTTTTTCCCAACCTCTTTGTCTGAGGAAATATTTACTTTGTGAACTGCACGTTTCAAAGTCACATTTCACATCCAGCATGTGTTCATACTGAAGTCTGTACATCAGCAGCTCTTGGCACACCAGTCTCTGATGTGCAGCATCAACTCTCCGGCTAGCAAAGCTGCCCTGCTTCCTTAAGACTTTTAGGCTTTGCATCAATTTTATAGCTCAGTGCTGTCTTACTGAGGTTTAACATACTGTAAAAGTTCATGCAGAACATCAGCCACTTTTTAGCTGAGAAATATTTCACATGAGCAGTTTTCATTCAGTTTGCAGGAATGCTGGTTTGTAGAGTGCATAGACACTCGGTGCTATTATGTGTTGTGTCTTCAACTATGGGCCAGTACTATTACTACCGAAAATGTTGCTCATTAACAATTCATGAAAAAAACACCTCTTTTACTTGTCCATGGTTACCTAGAGTACTCTGATACTCACTGGAGAAACAGGAAAGTGAGAGCACAAAGAACAGGGCTGAACAGCCAAGCTAGGTGGCATCAAGCCACGATAAGAATACATGAAATATGAAAACAGTAGCAGAAATAGAGACTTCCAAGTGCCAAAGTTTGATGTCCTGGAGGCTAAATTAAATCAGAACCAAATTTCTGCATTAAGGGAAAACAACAAGAAATTTGTCCAAAATGATGTATTTGGAAAACCTGCTGATTCAGCAAGTTAGGATCTGTCAAATGACTGCTACACATAACATCAATAACTAACCTCCAGATATAAAACTTTTTGTATTCACTGCCATTCACATGCAGATACGTGGAGTGCATTTTTTCTACTCCAACAAAGCGGACATGCTCAAGAAATTAGATTTAGTCAAAGGACAGGTTTAGGGAACAACATTTCATTTTAATTTAAAACTGGAATCCTGAAATTTTAAGGACATAGATTTGTCAAACAAGCATGCAAGAACAGGAAATTTCCAAGGTATCATGTAATCAAAAGAGAAAAAAAATTACATGTTGGAGAATACAGTGACACCTACTAATGCTGACTAGACATCAGGATCATCGTATTACCTAAGTAAAGTAAGGATTCTTTTTGGTACAATTAACCTCAGAAAGTCAAAACTGGAACTACTGCATTTGCTGAAAAACCAACAGAAAAGAAAATGACTAACCCTAAAATTTCCAAGGCTCCCGAAGACCTTGAGGATGTGCCAAAGCATGGCATACAACAGGAGTCATGTACATTCCTGTCATCCCTTTACAAATATCCTCAAAATACTCCTGTTAATAGCAGTGGTCTTTCCAAAACACAGTTGAGAATAGGTTGCTGTCAGGAGGGAGAGGAGCTGACACTATCAGTAGTATTGGTAGTTCAGAAATAGAAAAACTTGATAATATCCAGGATATGATGCCTAATAACAGCTTTTGTTCTTTAAATAATAAAGGTGCTAGAGAGACAGAGTTTCAGGGAAGGGGAACAAATTACTTCCTTTACTTTCAAGTAACTTTGAGGATCAATCCTCACCTCCCTAAGAATGTGGAGCAGGGCACCAAACAGCATTCATTATTTTCCAGCAAAGCTGAAAATGAGGAAAGTGCTAACAGTTAGATTGCTAAATTAATTCTTAATTCCCTGTTCTAGTGCTCATTCTCATTATGCCCTGGATTCAAACAAAGAAATCAAAACAACCTACTAAAAATAGATGAAAAATTACAATGCAGCAACTATATATAGTAAAGAAGAAAAGAGGTTTAAAAAAAGTTGGGAAAAACAAGAGTCAGTCCCTCCACACTTTTCATGTGACTTATGTAATTATATTTTCAACATTTATCACAGATTTCAATGTACAAATCTATTGAATTCAGAAATGGATTTTACAAAGATTGACAGTATTACTAACTATTCAAAATGACAAACAGCACTGATCTCGGAACAGAGGGGAGTCTAAGCAGGGCTGCTATTAAGCCTGAGCAATTAATTGACCTGTTACATAAAAAAATATAAAAATTCAGAGGAATAAAGTCCACATTATCTTGTTGGATATTTTTGTCTTTTGCAAGAGTGATCTTTAAAATTTATTATAAAGGCTCTTGATTAAATGTTCTGATTTACAAGCAGTAAAAAACCATAGAAAAGCAAGTGCTGTATATTAGCATGAAAATGCCACAAGTGCATTCATTTTTCAGTTTTCTGAGTTGCACCAATTATCAATAAAGCACTTTAGAAAATAAGCAATATGCATTAAGAAAACATTAAGAAAGTGTTTTTCAGCACAGTAATGGTCATCTTTAGAGTTCATCAGATGTGTGAGATGGCAACCATTCCCCACACAGCCAATTTCAAATTCTGCTGAGGATAGGAGAATGAAACAGTTTGACCTCGGAAAAATCTCTAAATAAAGTATGGACTTACAAACATGCACATTTGCATCTGCAACAAAAATCCTCTGACCATACAAAGAAATAAGAATGATGGCAATTCATAAAGTACTTCTCCGTCTGAAAAAATACTTCATTCAGGAGAGGAGATTGGTCTGAGATTCATCTGAGTAAATGCAAACACCTACAATACCCTAAGGCTGCAACTGTATAGGGGGTGTGACTCATCTTCAGCTAAACATGTGAAGTAAATAAAATAAATGGTACTTTCAAACTGCCCACTCATCTTCTTATCATAAAAGGAGCAACTGTGACTCGCTAGCTGCAGAAGTACGATGTTTGGCAAGATGAATCGCAGCATGGGTATTGACATTTTCCTAATAGCACCACTGTGGACAGATGATTTATCCCTTAATCCCTTGCCCCTTCTCCCCTCGCAAATGTTATGTTTCCTACATATTTTCCCAGTTATATTTTGAGAGAAATGCAATAACTGTTGTAAGTCTGAAATACCTACATCAAAATTGTTTGTAGTGGCTTATGTATGAATGGATAGATGGATCCCTGGATTCTCCGCTGTGAAGTCAAGGATGCAATGGTATTCCATCTGATTATATACCTATCATAAAAATGTCTAAAATATTGTTAAAACCAGCCTGCATTATTTTGAGTAACATGAACTACAGCTGCTGATTTACATCCATCCAAAGAGATACTGATGGTTTATGAGCTGTATATTGACAGGCTTTTTATTAAAAGAGTGACCTCAGTTCCCAGAGAGCCCCTTGGTTTCTCCTGCACTAGGAACTACAGGCTTCTCCATTGGAAATATCATTTCCACTTGTTCACACCATTGCCTATCTAGAACAAGTCCACAAGAAGTGATGTGGTATCAATGCTACACCAAGGAAGAACTAAATCAACCCCCAACTCTGCTGTTACACTGGGAGCTCTTCTAAAATGCAAGGAGGAGTTAAAAGTCAGATTAATATCATACAAATGAAAGGAGAGTTATTACAGTAAATGTGACATTTGAGAAATTGTATGCTAAACAAATAGAGAAGGAAACAGAAGGCAGCTGTTTTGCTGACCCTCACGTACACATATATTTAACTCTCAACAAAACATTTTAATCATAATTCTGCAGTAAGGCTGGCAGGCAATTCTCAACCAGACTCCCCACCCTCCTTTTTCCTAACCTTCACTTCTGCAGCTGGCCAGCTATTCACTGCTTCATGTTGTCATAGGGAAAGAATTACAATAAAATGCACAAACCAACAGAAAACTGTGTCAATGTTGCTGAACATGTTGGAAACGGGCAAGTTCCCCTGCTTCTCATCTAGTAGAATTTTATAGAGAGTTAACTAACTGCCCAGGAGGGCAATAATAATTACTTGGGAAAATTATAATAGTATGGGTAGAAATAGGAGAGTGCAATGAACAGTGAATTGTCAAACTGCTGGCTGATGTTTCTCCCAGTGACTTGAAGTCCCATCTCTCATTAAGCTGTGCATTGGCTTCAAAGAACACCACAGCACTACACAGGTCAATGTATACTTCTGTCAAAACCTGTGTCAAGAACCTCTGGCAGGATTTTCTGCAGTTGTCAGGGTGCACTCAGAGCTGCACAATTCTTTCCTTTTCCCTGCTCCCCTCTCTAGTCATTGCAGTTATGAAGACAGCTTAGAAGTGCACAGAGTGAGACAAAGTACATGCTACCCGATGCAACAGACATCACATCAGTCACAGTGACTTGTTAAACTATTGAACATAAAAGGTGACAATTAAATATCAGCACAATCATTTAACTGCTGATCATTTAGCTGAAATATCAAGTCTGTCCCACAATCCAAACTGCCTCCCACACAGTGCCAGATAGAAAACTGAATACTGCAACACCACCAGGGGAAGAATGTCTTTTTCTAGTTTGTACTCTCATCTTCCCCCCGTTAAAAGATTAAATTAAAAACTTCCTTTTTTTTAACAACTTGCTAATATGAAAAAAATTATTCAGATTTAAATAGAATATGAATTGAAACTAATACAGTTATTCTTATGTAATTCCCCATATTAGCTGAGAGCACCTTCTCAAGTTCAAGTTTACCTGAGCTGGGATATAAGATTAGATTTAAAAGCTGCAGTTTTAAGGAATAAAAGCATCTAAAGCAGCGTTATATGAGCAGTTTGACTGTAGTGATATAAGCAGGGAACACAGATGTTGAACAGATATGAAGTAAGAAGCCATGAAAAAGTTCCTAGGGGAGAAATATGACTGGTATTTATATAAGAAGATTAAACATAATAGTTGAGATACAAAATTAAAGGCCATTTAGATGTAGTGCTTAGGGACATGGTTTAGCGGTGGACTTGTCAGTGTGAGGGTTATGGCTGGACTCCATGATCTTAAAGGCCTTTTCCAACCCAAATGGTTCAATGATTCTATGACCATGGATAATGACACAAGTAAGAGAGAAGATGTATCTCCTCCCTATAAAATGGAAACACAAAAGAACAGAATGCTCTTTCAAAAAATGTGACATCAGGCTTTCTCCCCAGGAGTGAACTGAATAACAAGCTGTAGTCAGGAGCCTTCCAGGAGTGCTCACCCAGCAGTCCAAAGGCAGCAGCTCCCCCAGTGCCTCCCTTCTCCCACCTCCAAATATTCTCATCTCCACAGTATGGTTCCTTGCCATCTCTGCAGTGATCCTCATCTTTCCTCCAGCCTTTTGTCAAGACTGTACTCATTACTCTCTGCATATTGTCAGCTTATCACTGCTTCTTTTGCTGACTGCATTTCTTCCTTGAGAGAAGCTGGGACCCATGACAGGAGCTGCACAAGGACCACTTCTCTTTGACGCAGGAGTGACAGGGGTAGGAGGAACAAAGCACGCAAGGAAAAGATTACTACGGCTTTTTTAGGCTGAGGACTAAACACAAGATCTGTTTTTTTGCCTTTTTTTTTTTTTTTTTTAAATACAATTTAACAGTCATCAAACATTTCAGGTTCTTTGATACTAAAACCAAATTTCATGCCTGCAAAACTGATAATGGTCAGGCACAACAGATGCCCAGTATAGAAGCTTAGGGCTGTCCTCTCAGCAACAACGTTGATTATTAATGCTACTTTTTCTATCATGCTCACTAAGAATACAAGTATCTTTGATGCTTTGGCAAGACTTGTGTAAGTACCAGATACCTTATTAAATAACAAATGATGGAGCAGTCTTAAGAACTGTTTGAAGGAAAAACAGAGCTGTATTGTTTGTATAAGCAGCTGCAAACAGAGATCAGCCTGTGACTGAGACAGCTGAGAGAGTAAACAACTGTGAAAAGTCAGGTTCCTAACCTTGCAACCTTCATAGCTCTGCTAAAGCCCTTTATGTTTCTTTTTAAATGACATTTTTCCTACATATTTTTTGACTTTCAAATGAAATGATACCCTCCCCACCACGTTCAGAGCTGTCATTGAAAGATTGTGTTACAGCTGTTGCATCTCACTGAATTCAAAACAGTCTAGGTAGAAGCAGTGAGAAAGAATTTCTTTTTTTTAATGCTCTGATACAACCCACTGATTGTGCCATCTGTCCGACACATGATGAAGAATCTCTAAACAGAGAATAGCTGTAGGGGACATAGTACAGTATTTGCAGATCTGTGCTTGCTAAGAGATAAGAGCTTGTATTAAAAAAGCAAATTTGGCTTTTTTGAACACAATATATTAGATATGCAGTATGTTTCTGGCATGAAGTGAGGAAAAAACAAACCAGCAGTTCTGACCAGATGGAGGAGGGAAGTACCGCCAAAGGCAGGACAAGAAAAAAGGTGCTTGATCCTGTGTGAAGACCATGTCAACGCAATCTGCCTATCACCAGTTCAAAGGAAGATGCTGGGAGTTTCAGAGATATCTTTCTGCAATGTAGGAAGTCACATAAAGAAAAAAAAATACAAAGCTCTAGTTACCACAGCATAAGTATGCAAAACTACACTAATAAAAGTGACAGTGGTAAGTGCTTCAGTTAAGTATTTAATAGGATTGTAACAGCCACCTCCATAAATCTACCCATACCGAGTATCAATTATGTAGGCATCTATCTCACTGCAATAATTTCTCCAAATTGGCTCCTCACTGGCACCTCTCCAATTATTCTTAGCAGTAAGGATAGTATGTCTTTATCCTTTTGACTGGCATAGGACAACATATCTTCAGAGAGTCTGATATATTTATAGGTCATTTCACCTCAGAAAAACCTGTGCGTGTCGCAGGAATTTCAAAGACTCAGGGAAGCGCAGTAGAGACCAGAGGGAGGCAAACCTTCTACCCATCCAGCAGCTCTGCTTGGATGCCTCTTTGAAATGTCTCAGGCTGTGCTCAGGGCTGAGTGCTGCCACAGAGAAGGGGTTGGGGCAGTGCCAAGCACTGTGACTTCCTGGAAATGCAGGGCTGGGTTAGGAGTGCCCAGCCCCTGTAGGTGTAGAGCTGGCTGAGGGCCAGAGGAGTAGCTCTTAGGCTGTGGAGATTGATGGTCTGTTCAGTTTTACTGCCTGCAGACCTCATGGGCTTAACATTCTCCCTTCTAGAATGCATTTCTAAAGTCCCAATCCCCAGAGCTTGAAAGAGCCTTTCAGCAACACTACTCTTAAATCAGATGAGAACTGAGGCCTTTGAAAGTCATTATATAAATACTTCTGCAAACCCAGTGAACAGAAGCACTCTCTCCTATATGCTCAAAGCCCAAACTACAACCTAAGATATTCAGTGGCAACTTTTTTCCCCCCCAGAACTGAAATTATACATTGGAATTGGAAGTACAGCCCTTGCAAATACTGTAGTTTAAATAAAGAACAAATTAGCTGTGGTTTGATTACAAGGTCTTAAAGAGTTTCACTTCAAAAGGCAAAGAAGATTGTACATTTAGCAAGACAAACAGAGAAACAAATACCTAAGACCAGCTTTGTGAAACAAATGGTGTTTTGTCATAAAAACTGATCCATGACTACTGTTTTCTCTCAAAGTATTCCAATGTGCCTAAAAATCACCAATTTCCATTCTACATAGTAAGAAAACCTGCAAGACCACTATGTCGTAAGTACAAAAACCCAACAAGTTAAGAACAGTCCAGTTCTGTGCAGGAGGGATTTACAGGCTATTAACATAATAACCACCCTGTTACAAGATATTAACCGAACCATCCCATCACCTTACCAAATTCAGTTTTAATTACCACTGTGAAAGTAGTCATTGCCTTCAGACTTCATTATGCTGGGCACTGTGCAAAGAAAAACTACATGATTGTCCCAGTCCTGAAAAAAACTACCAATGCAAGGAACTGAGACAGTGAGATATTGGGAAAATAACAAAAACAACAAAGAGTTCAGTCTTCTGCCACAGTTACACAGCACATGCAGTGACCCAGTCAGGAATAACAGTGGCACCATTAGCCTTTGTAAAGAAACATTTACCAACAGATCTCACACACTTAAAAGATGTTCAGTGGCATCACTCCTGTTTCTGAACTGCAGAAAACGAAGCACAGAGAAGTATGCTTGGAGTGGCCCTGGGTTACCCAGCAAAACCTGAGAAAATTCCCGTCTAGTGATTCCTAGCACAGTTCCCCATCTGCTGGACTATGATGTTTCTAATCTAAAATATAATGGAAAACTTTAATGGAGTATAATAGAAAGGTCTTTTTCTTATGAGGTCAAGTCCAGAGAGAATATTGAACAACTATCCAGAATACAGACAGTGGACACTTGTGACAACAGATACACATTTTGACACCCGATCATAAAAATTGCAGAATTTTATTATTGTTTATGCTGCTAAACACTTTGTACATAATAAATTCTGTCTTCTCCACTTCATAACTGTGAGAAGTATGGGGAAAACCCAGTGTTGAAGACAGTATTACTTCAAACTGAAGGATCCTCCATAACTCATAATTATCAGAGCTTTCCCTTAGGTGACAAAACAACCCAGCAATTCCCAAGCCTTCAGCTGGCTAATCCTGGTGATAAGTCCTTCCTCCTGCCTCAGATTGTAGACCTGTGACACAAATTAATTGTCAGTATCATTAACTAAAGAAGTTGTATCTTTGAATATGTGTACATGAAACTGTGCAGTGGCAAACCATAATAAAACCAGATTAAAAGGTGAAGATGTCAGTTTAAAACCAAAGTGGAACAAAAATGTCAGGCTGACTTTATTTATGAAAAAATAACCTTCAACACAACCTAATCCAGATACTGCCTTTTTCTATGTAGCTATAACAAGGACAAAAGTATATAGATTTAGATAACTTAAAAAGGGTTTCCTGGGTTTAAAAATATTTTGTCACAAATGTGAACTCAAGATAAAATTAGCATCTATACAACACAAATGAAAATATACTTGTCTACTACTCTGCCAGATTGTCTGATGTCTGCCCCTCTCCCTTACACACAGCAATACAGGTTTTACATTCTCCAGTTAACTGAGGATGTGGTCTAATTTCAGAACTGATTAACAGTTCATCTTTAAAACAACTAATGAACCAGCTGTGACACCAACCTTTACATGGATCTCTCTTGCTCTCCAATCTCCATTCCTACGGAATACTGAGGCTGTGCAATGGTTTGCTTATTTTTTCTGCAATACATCCTTTTGAAAAACAGCATGCTGTAATAAGGAAATATAAACTACTAACACCTACCACAAGACTTTCAACAATCTTCCCACTACTTAGGCTGACCTGAATACCACTGTACTGCATAGTGTGAGTTTGTGTTAATACTGTCACTGAGGTTGGCTGTAAATTTTATAAGCACTTCTGATTTATGCCTCCTGCTTCTGAAGGAAAGTAAAACAAACAAGGTTAAGGAAAGATATGGTATTTACTTAACATTAAAACTTGTTTCAAATACATGTTTTGGGTTTTAGGCAAACAACAACCTTAAGTGTTGTTTCTAGGAGGTGGAAAATCTTATAAAAACAAAAAGAAACCAATTCTACATGAATGTAAAATTAAGACTGAATGCTAACACACATTCTGCATCTCTGTATTACTAGATTTTTCTCAAAATTGTCCATAAAACAGCAGCAGTGATACAATGTACTTGGAGTTTATTCTCATCCTAGAATTTCAGTGTGCTTTTATAAATGCTAATTAAACTTCAAAAGGCTCCTGTGAGATACAATAGGTATTATTGTACCTATTAAGCACATATAAACCAGACTTATGATGTTTAACTATATTCAGACTTGTTTCTTTTAAAATTGATTTTCCTCTATAAAAGAAGATGCTGATAGTCTATTACTTTTAGAAGAGGTTTTCATGCGTTCAGTTTTTAATAGGCAACATTTCACTGCACCTATGTTTGTACATGCATGTATTCATTTATAGTTTAAAAATACACAGCCAACCAAGAGCTGGTAATATTCTATACAATTGGTTTGAGAGATAAGCCTTAAACCAAAACTAGGAGTAGTTATGGGAAGAGGCACAGTGATCTCACCAAAAGCCTCTTTTTCCCTTGTTTGTAATATCGGTAACTTCCCAGCCAAATTCAAAGGTAACAACAACCCCTCTCCTCCACCTAATCTAGGCAGTTCTGACATAACTAGAATATTTCCTCCAGGGAAATATCGTTCTAACCTCTAAAGATTGACTACCATCATGGAAACACAAAACTTCTAAAAGTGTTTTTGTTTATTCTATTCTAATGGTTCTGTTACTCAAATAAACCACCCGTTGTTTCTTCTGGCATTCTCACATCAGGAGCATTCATGACAGTTTCTGTCTGTTGCGGACGCTGCATGTTGTATGTTATTATGTTATGTGCAGCCAAGGACAAGGCAATCAGGCAGGGTTACCTGCTGCTGCCCAGCCACTCACTTTGAAGGAACACACAACCAGTGCTGAACAAAACCTGACACCACCTCAGCCCAATGTGCTCTGAAGCAAAATTATGCATGGTAGAAAGTCGTACCATCTCATCAGTTTTCAATTTAGCACAGTTCAGTTTTGTTGAGTATTCCCTGCTGGCTCCCAGGTCTACATTCCATTTAAGTTCCAGAAGGACAGAATATATTTAGTAATTATCTAATTGTAATAACCAATTGCTGAGCCTTTCAGGAGCAGATGGAATAATAAATATGTATGTGTTCCAAAACTAAAACATGCAAGGCAATACAGTTCTACTAATAATTAAGTTTGCTTTGATACAATATGTCATCCAATAGTATCAGACAATCTGCATCAGGAGGATTTGGTTTCTTGCATTTGGTTGTTTAAGAAGCAAATTCTCTATGGTGCAGAGTCTGGGTTTCTTGTGGGTTCATTTTTCTTTTTGTCGTTTCTCGTAGAAAATGGACTGCACAGGTTCCAAACCCAAGTGGAAAAAAAAAAAAAAGGCGAAACTAATATCCATAATACTTCTCTTCTGCGTATGGGAAAAATTCACAACCCTTTGCTGGATATTACTTCAATTAATTTCTACATTAGCTCAGTAATGCTTTAGTCAAAGCACCTGAATGAAAAATCAGACTGAAGAGAGAATGTTTGTTCTCTTTTGCATGGTGATGGCTACCTATATCAATGTGAAGGATATCATCCACCTGACAGCCCTTGGAGACAAGGTGCTAAGAAATCAGGATCTTTTAGAAATGTGAAAAATTACAGAGTTTGCTTCATATAGCATAATTCAATTATCTTTCTAAATTTGAAGCTGCAATATGTTACAGATTTAGATGTAAAGCCATGACAAGCAAGTCAGGACAAACATGATCTTGAAATTTTGGTTACAACAGGCCAACAATGACAACAATGACCAATCAAGCTGCAAGTTAGGGCATCAGATAACCCCCCAAAAGTGGCATTTCTTTCAGAATAAAATACAATTGTCAATTCTGGATATTGTTAGTGAAATGTGCAAATATTTTTCACTCACCTTCCTTTCCCATTACCCTGTATATAAATGTTATGTAGTAACATAAAAGCCACAAAGTTATAATGGCTGCAGTAAGAATTCTGGAACCTTATGCTCCTGCCAGCTGCTACTGTATCTGCAGCTAAATAAAGAGACATTACAATCTTCAGAAAGCATGATCAAGTGGCTATTATACTGTAGTTTTACCTTTCAACTCAGTGATGCAACATGCCAAGAAGGTATACATGGAACATCCAAACTGCAGTTTCAGTCCTAAAACTGATTTACATAAAAACTACGCCTCTAAAAGCAACATGGGCTAGTCAAAAGCCTACTTTGTGGCTATATTCTGCCCAAAAGCATTCCCTTTGAGCCAGCAGAGGTTATATACATCAGAGAAGATACAAATGGAATGAATTTGAAAAGAATTACAAGTCATTTAATCCTTTCTCAAAGAGGGCTTAAGGAAAGCAGTGAGGAGTTTCTACCTGTCAGGTGAGGTGCTATAAATGCACTTATGGCCAGCAATCACAGCTTAACAAGACCATTTAATGAAAAAGTGGTAGATAACTGCTTTCAGTTACATAAACCACTTCTCTTACAGCTCGAGACCTTAAGTGCTCTTGCAGCTTCATGTTCTGCCACACATGTATTTACTTACAAGCCTCTGGCAGGGAAGCTACAACTGCACCAGTTCAAAAACAGCTCAATCAAACAAAACAACCAAGCAAAGGAACCCAAACAGTTTTCCCTGTTAATAAGTCTGAAAACTCAGGAAAGTGTATGAAGGGAAGTAATCTTGGTCTGTGCTTGAGACTCCACACTTCAGCCCCATAAACCCACTTCCACTGGTGCCTGCAGATCTACAATATCACCTTTAGAAACCCCAACTAGAAAGCAGGTTTTCAAGTAAAGAAGAAAAGTCTTACTCTGAAACCTTTGCAGCCAAAACCCATTAAAATGCCAGGGCAGACTCTCAACTGCCAACTGAGTTTGACAATTTAGCAAGCAATCAAAGGCTGTATTTACAGCTGCACTAGCAGAAATAGCCTAGAGATGGTAAAAAACATGTAGCAGGTTAGATGTTTTCAGCAGAGATAAACACATATTATTGCCACAGTACAGGTGGTACATGGTACAAGGGAATGCTCTCTGAAGAAGGGCATATAATTCAAGTCCTCTGTCTAAGAAAGGATAATTTAAACTTAAAAGATAAGTCTCTAATCTGGGTAGAGGACAAAACAGCTTGGAGAGAAGCCCAAATGAAGAACATATTTGTGCTTTCAGGAGGGCTCTACAGGTCTAAGGAGCACAAAAGCAGCCACTGTTGTCACCCCAAGGATTTATCTTAGTAGGCGCTGACACAGGCGCCTCAGGCAATGGTCCATAGGAGCTATTTAGGAAAGAATTTAAAAGACCGGGCAATATGGAGCAGCATTTTCCTCAGCACACCCTTCCTCAAAAACCTGTAGCACAGGGATTTCTTGGAGACTGTATCACTGTGTTTGCTGTGGTCCACAGTATTCTGTGGCAGTGCTTTCCACAGGCCAGCTCTGCCTTGTGCAGTGGAGTGCGGCTGGGCATCACACAGCATGCCTCCCTGAGGGACCAAAGACTTGAATCAAATGATACATAGGACTAAATCGCCCTCTAGTAATCCCCAGCCAAAGATACTTTCTGTTCTTGGGTGATGAGTTATCTCAAAGGCTGTCTGAGAATATGCTGGTGCTCTCACACTGACAACTAATGTAGTGGAGACCAAATACTATGCATGGTCTTTCAGAAAACCGATTTTAACTCAATTTTTACACCTAGACACTTTATGTTCAGGGATGAACACATACAAAATGACCAACAGCTGACCATATATTCTAAGAGAAAGGCAGAGTTCCTAAATATAATTTTCTTAGATACACTTTGAAAATATTGACTATGTGCAATAATATTATATATATATTAGAAAACCTCTAAATAGAAAACAATTAATTCCTTTGTCATAATTTATTTCTATCAGGATAAGAAAATAATCCCAAAGTCCAGGATATTCAGATTCCTACCTTCTGATTAACTTCACTAACAATTTTGGATGAGAAAAATGCTCTGCAACTCAGTTTCCTCAATTAAGAGATTGGGAATGTAGCAATTCCTCGCACAGAAATGCTTTGCACACAAGACAGTGCACTTACTATCGGTAAAGTGCCTGTAGAGGTGGCTGGTGGCAGGTGCTATGTAAATGCAATGAATTACTTCCTTCTGTTTCTCCACTTCCTCTTCTGCAAAGGAGGAAACTTGTCATTCTTCCTTTTATGAGCAAATGCAGCTGGGAGCTAAATACTCTGGTAACTCCAACTGACTGATTTGGTAGTGTTTATGCAAGTAAGCAGCAAGAGGTACTAAATCAGAGTATAAACAAATCTTAGGCTAAATGTGCAGATGAAAACCTAATACATACTAAAAATTGTATGTTCCTGAAATTAGTATTCAGTTGGTAAAGATCCAAATTTTATTTTCCTGTTTAATTTTCAAATAATTTCAGTACTAAAATATAACTGCCAACTGCACAGGGAAAAAATACTGTAATGGTTATTTTCCCCAAATTTAGAAACCATCTGTTTTGAAGTTCTGTTTGGTTAAGCAAATTACAGGACTTACAGACCAGCTAAGCAGTTAAACACATACAGAATACCTTTTCTTCAGTGCAGGAGAAAAATATCTTTAGCTGAACTGTTTTGCATGGCACCTCCAATTTATCCCTACTCAATTCTCTCTGACATCTCTGTCCTGGTTCGAGGGTAACGATCACATCAGGGTGCTCCACAAAGGTTAACACAGATAACAGCCTGGCAGTGTTTGATGTGTAAGAAACAGCACTACCATTTCCCTTGCATCTAAAAGGTCAACAAAACACAACCTAATTCCCTTCTTTTGTACAAGCCCAAGGGCAGGCACATGACAGAAGAGATGGCAAGTTCATTGTTAGTTCTACAACACCACAGGAAAACTAACAGGCAGATTTCAGCACTGCCAGTGAAGTGAACAGAGCAGGGAGTAGAGGCTGTTAATGATCTGGGCCTTTTCTTTGGTAATATCCTGCTTATTTTTTTCCTCAGTGAATAGGATAATTTATGTAGAAGGAAGACTTAGCCTGTAATTTAATTACCACAGGTTACTTTTGCATTGTACAATACACAAAGAGCTGATATTAAATTCAAGCTGTCGCAATAAAATTCCCTTTCAATTAATGTAACTAACAAATGTTGTTACTGTGATTAATAATTAGCAAATGGCAGAGGACAAACCAAATAGAATTCTAGCATCATTAACATTGCACAAACCTCTTATCCCACTCTGTTTTTCTAGAGACATGCATATTTGTCTCCTTGTTCCCATCAGCTTCCATCAGTGATCCAAACACACTTGTTCTGTCCCAAATGGTTCCTACAATGTGAGTGTAACACAGTCACTCTGTGGCTGTTAAATAATGCATTGCAAATGTCTCACAGATCTACAGGAGACAGGACACTGCAAAGTTGTGAAAAAAGGCAGGAGCCACGAGAAACAATAGAAAAATGAAGAGAAATGACATCTCCTCTTCTTTTCAGCAGTGGATCAGGGGGCCTTCCACACCAAAAGCCATCATTCAACAATTCTCAGCCTCCCCATCTGCACTTTTAGGCTGTCTCCTGTAAACTCACCTTCCCAGCTGCACTTGAATTCAGGCTCTGATTGTCAGCTGGCAGATGTTTGGTGCTCAGCCCAATGATATCAACGCCAAAGTTCACCTTTCCTGAGGTAACAACTCTGTATTGGCCCTACAATATTAGCCCTCTACACTCTTAAAAGCACTACAGTTTGAATTCATATTTCATACATCATCAATTTTCCTACAGACTCCATCCTCACTGAGTAAAAAGTGTTTACAACAGTATATAATGATAAACATATAAAGCCATCATCAATCATTTATCAGTTACAATTACTATTTGCATCCGTTTATCTAATCACAGTCTGCAGTAACCGCTGCACTTAAGCAGTTCAAAACCACTTTAAGGATGGAAACGTTGAGGATAACTACTACATAATTAACTTCACATTTTGTAGCACTCTGCTAACTCATATTTCTGTTCCTTTTCAGTTTTAATGTATATTAAATAAAGAGGAATTATTATTTACATACACCCCCACTCACCTACACAGTCACATGTACTGACAGTGACAGTGCAGGTGACAAACGGCAATCTAGTCTCATAAACCCTATGTAACGTGCAACTTCAGCTGTCTCAGACACTCAGACTCCCAGTACATCTCTGCTGCTACTTTAAATACACTGAATTCCACATGTAACTATATAAAAAAACAAAGGCCCTTCTTTTTTTCTCTCTCCCTCTTCACTTGTGCAAGATCATCTGCCAGAAAATTACTTTGTCTCTGCCCTGAATATCAGAATTAATTCTCAGCCCTCCCTTCCCATTTCTGTTTTTTGAACCCACTAATCTGAAGATGCCAAACAGTGGGTCCTGAGCTAGTAATGGCTTAAAGATCAGGTAACATGCCATGTTCAGGAGCTAGACAAAAGAGAACAGGCAACAGTTTGTTCTGCAGAGACCACAATAACTTAATTTGCTATGTTATGTAAATAATGGATCCCTGAGAGTGGAAGGAGTGATATTTCTGTGTTCTTTTACCTTTTCTGTCTTAAAAAAAAGATATCCAGTTTTCTGCATCAAAATTAACATTTATCTGAAAATCACTCTAAAGATTTTGGCAATTTAATCCAACTCTCCTTGCACTGTCATTCCAACCAGTGAACCATGCAAACACATAACCACTGCTTAACAGTTTTCTCTACAGCATGTGCTTAGGTAACAATATGGGAAGACCCATTCCCCTTCACCCCACATTTAAAGTGACTCTAAACAGAGAGGACAGTTGACAAGGTGTCTTAGTATACTTCATATTCACACAACATGATCACAGATGGGCTTTTTCTTCTCTGGTTCCTTTCCTTCTTTTCCCACCTCTGCCTGCCTGTCAGACTGCTGTGGTAGGTCAAGTGATTGCTAGGAAAGTTAGCTGCAAAAGCGGCATTTCTAGAAATCGTTGCATTTTAAAAAAGACAAAACAACCCCCAAGAATACTGGCTTCTAAGAGAAAGTTAAGGGCAGGTGTTGTTGCTGAAGCCTGGCCTATAGATATTGCCGATTACGGCTGAAACAGATGAGCGCACAAACCATTCTCATCCTCGCTCTCCAGCTCTGCAAGCATCTGACAAAAACTTCTCACACTCTCTAGCCATTAATATCAACTGGACTGTAACAAAAAATGAAAAACACCAACAAAAACAAGCCAAACAAAAATCCCCATATAATTTAAGAAGTGCAGGTTGCATAGCCTGCTCTATAGATGGCACTCTATGTTAAACAATGATTTTCTTCTTTTTCCACAGTACCATTTCTGAAGATAATAATCCAGATGCAGTCTCATACACTCATAGAATATGCATTTATTTAAAATCAGGAATGATTCCATGGTAACAGCTTTCAACTGTAACTCCAGAAGTCACGTCCCCTCTGCAATTAATTATGTTTATCCCTGTAGTATATGACCACCAGGAAGGATAGAGGGCACTGTGTAGTCCCTGCCCCAAAGAGCTAACAAGATAAGCAGCAGGACAAGTTAAGCAGTATACTACTGAGAGATAATGATGTATTCCAGCCACACTGCTGGATCCCCAGCCTGGTGTGCTACCCACTGAGTCAGCAAGTGGTGTTGTGCCATGACAACAATATAAGTTTTTTGAGTTGGTTTCTTTTTTTGTTTGGGGGTTTGTTAGTTTTTTTAAAATACTGTCTTCATTATTTGTAACTTCTAAAGAATTTGTTGAAACTGGCATCAGAGCAGCTAGAACACAAAAACTGGCAGAGGAACTCAGGAAACATGGGTGTAAAACCACGACTGAAAAACATCTAGGGAATCATTACTCTGGGAAGTTAGAGAGTGGCATAAACTGGAAAGAGTGAATCTCACAACAGTTAGTAAAATTCTTTTGAGATTATGTCAGCTGGGACACTAAAGTAATTATGGTATTAAAAGGAACACAAGCTATTTTATAAATTCGCAGAGAACAATGTTTTCTTGAGATATTTGGGATGTAGAATTGATTGCCAGCAGAAGACCTCTCAAAAATCCAAGACAAGTCTTAAATTGTCTAGAACTATGCTAACCTAAACACACTGGCTAACAAAAGGCAGCAGCAAAAACAAAGTGGCACACACAAGCTCTCAATAACCAACGAACCTTCCTAGTGTACACTGCAAATGAGCAGTATAAATCTCTACAGAAGCTCACAACAGAGAGCTGTCTTTCAGGGTACTGCCAGCATTTGTTGATTTGTTCTTGCCAAAGGAAGAGTTTACAGGCTTTTGGAATGTTAAAAGGTAAACATAACTACACTTCATATTTCAAAACACACACAAAAAAAGAAACAATGTTGAATTATTCTAGTACAAAAAGATTTATTTTATTGTTAGTATTTCACACATTCTAACCCATAACATGATGTGGAAGCATTCTCTGTTCCCTAGAAAGGGCCTTGTATTGGCCGCATACATGGTTTTAATGTGGATTGAAAATCTTGCTTTACATATGGCAGAGAGAGACACAAAAGTGTGGCAAATTTGTATCATGGTAAAAAAAATTTAAAAAATCCTCACAACCTCTGTGGTTGATTCACTTCATCCAGAGTGTTTTGTTCTCTTACAACTATGCAGACATGTACCATATTCTAATGATTTTGGCTATTTATGAAAAATTTGTGGTTGTCTAAAAATTCTGGTAGGCATCCAGAAAGCCTTTTTCCAAAATTCTCATATGAAAAATTCACTTGATACATGGACCTAACAGCTGTACTGGTAGAAAACTACAACTGCTGAATTACAAGTAAAGAAACCAGATGTGAGAAATATTTCAAAGTCATTTGTCTTACCATGTCTTCATACTTTGTCCGGTTATTGAACAGTAAAATCAGGAGGAATTAATGTAAATTACTACAGTCAACCAGAAATACATAAAACATGCACAGGACTAGAAAAGGGAGCTTCATAGCATTGGTGAGTGAGAAAAGAGATTAGAATAGGAAAAAGCCCAGGCAGCTAACCCTGGATACCACCTTATTTTACATACGGAAAAGCTATTTCAGACATTTTTGAAGGTTATAACTCCCACTTCAGAGTCTGACTTGTACTAAGTACTTCTGCACATGTTTAACTTTACCCACTGAATAATCCCTATATATTCAATGGAACTAGCAACATGTATAAAAATGCATGAATGCCTAAATCTTCTGATGAATTGGGGGCTTAAGTAACTCTAGTAAGGAAGGGACAGAGGAACCTTCAGATTAACATACTAATATTAAAGTCAGTGTGCAATTCTCCCATTACTTCCACAATCTTGGTATTAAGCTGTAATATTTTCATAAACCATGAATTCTTCAACATACACTGGATATACAGCCTACATAACTGTGTTTACAAGGTGTGTTTACAAGGGTTTTACAATGATTGCTTGGGGATAAATTCGAAAAATGTCCTTTATTTGTGCCTGACCAAAACTATTCATAAATTTGGCAGGTCAAATGAAGCTCATTTTGTTAAAACCTCTTAAATCATATAATGAATTGCTTCCATGCCAGACACACTTGACCCAGCTTACATGTGATTTAGGTCAGATTTTTAAAATTAAAGCTATTCTATTGTGGAACAAAAGGATGAAACAGATAGGAAGAAAGCAAGGAATAATTAATTATTCTTTGAGTGGAAAAGAGTGTTTGCTACAGTTAGTGGGCTGAAAACTAAAATCTGAAATGTGAAATAAATGAAAAACTAACTGTGCCTTAGTTTCAACTGACTAGACACAACAGAATATCTACTACATCACATAATTATTATTAAACAATGATTGGGAATATAACACCTGTTAAAAACAAGAATGTTAATGTTTAAGCTATCATCATCTAGTATCAAAATGCACAAAAGAAATACCCTAATGAATGCTGATTCATTCATGCCACACCTTTCAATTCTACATTGAACTTTTAAAAGTATAATCCAGACTCATGATATCAAAGCTTTCTATATTTGTGTGTTTTTCCTTTTTTTTCCCTTTGCATCAGTGCTTTAAAAGATGTAAAAAAAATCCCCTGATATTTCTCTTTGTAATTTGCTTTTTTTCCTGGTTTGTTTTTATAAGCAAAACAAACCTTATCTCTCCAACTCTGCTTTAAATCAAGAAGCAAGCTCCTGATGAGTGTTCACGCAGCTGATTAGAAAATTGTCTTATAAACAGCATCATTAAGTGGCATGCCAATCAGCAGTGATACAGTGGTATTGCTGGTGCCTGGGTAAATTATAGTTATGCCCTACACTTGGGAAACCTAAATGTACAATTCTGAGATTTCTTCTTGGCAATTAGATTATAAATGCTGTGTTATAATGCTTAACAGCATGAGAACATATTTATCACATACTATATCCACAGAATAAAGAAGAAAGAAAAAAATCTAATTGGAGCAGAATTTCTTAAGATGCTGTTATAAAGGAATCCCCAAAGTTGAACTGAAAGCTGTAAAAGAGGAACCTTTTTTCAGGTTTTTCAGGAGTGATGCCACAGGAAAGCTATACAGATCAGTTTGTAAGATCTCTTGACATTCATTCCACCTCCATTTGTTTGGATTTACTATTTGGTTTATGAAGTGTACCACCACTTACTTAAAATATACTAAAAATATTTGGAATTGTTTGAAAGATCTAGTTTTTAAATTTTTTTTTTAATCAAATACAAGGAAAAGCTTCAAAATGTAAATAATAGGAAACTCTGCTGTCACATTTTGACCTAAATTTCTATTGATACAATGGAACATGCTACATACACTTTACTTGTTAATTGTATATGAACCCACATTCACTTGGAAATACTACACATGGAAAACAACTCTTAAGAAATGCTAAGGCTGCAAAGTCATTGACTTGAGAGCAAGGGGATGCCAGAATGAATGTTTGCCTGTGAAATTTTAATGCAGGTTCTTTAGCTTTCATCCTTTAATTACACAGTCCCATTAACGAAGCAGGCCAGACTCATTTTGGCAAATAGCATTCTCTTAACTGACACCCTTTGAGTCCTGATTCATCATAGTGCTCTATGTCCTATTTGCTGTATAAACTGCATTGAATGCATGCATGCTGAATTCCTCAAGGGTTTGTGTATTGCTCATTATGATAGAATTGATAATACCACTGCACATGTTAAGCGGTTCAAGAGCAAGGACACAGACATATTAACATCTTATGTAGTATCTTAAAGATGACACTACAGCTTTCATTTTGGAGTATCCTGTCCTTTACAGAACCAAGGCAGAGCTCTCAGGAATGTTAGGGTGCTGAAAACTCCGCTCGAGTGCTAAGAGAAATGAAGAGCTAACTTGAAAGTAGATAAAATACCTGCATAGAGTAAACACTCCAGACAATCAACTGCCTGAACCACAAGAAAATCAGCAGTACTTCATACATTGTTCCTCCCCAGTATCTCTTTTTCTGCAGTGGGAAAGGCTGAGGTTGCACCCATCTGCACTGTTAGCTATGGCTGCAGATTCATTCCTAGAGAATACACTGAGTGATGCTCGTGTCTCAAATCTGTAAGTACCATTACATACAAACACTAATTAATTTTATTTCTCTGTTTCTGGTTTTCCTTAGTTTCAGTCTTGAATTAATATACATAAGAGTGCAAGTTGTTTTCAAATCAAATGTCTAATGCCATCTTTTGCTGTTGGATCAATACCCAGGCAGATCCTAGGGACAGGCCTGCATCACTTGACCTGGCCAGTTTATAGACAGTAGAAGTAGGTTATAATGCCTGGACAACAGGGGAAAATGAGAGAGATCACAAACAGCAGAGAAATAACAAGACTGAGAAATTTTGGTCTCAGTTCAGCGCTTCAAAAAGGAAGATGTTAACAGTCTACTTAGAACACCTCTACACTAATTTTCTCAAGCTCTGTATTCATATCTTCCCCTATTTTGATGTTACCTGCCTTTTCTCCAAAATATATTTCTAATCCCAAATGCAATCTCACATTGCAATTTTGCCATTTGCTCTTTTTAATTCCCCTTGACGTGGCTTGACTCCCTCCTGCCATATGAATTTACTGTCCAAAACAAGTCACAGAATCATCTATGAGAAATTTGTATTTCCCAACTCACCTGAAAACAACAGTTTGCTTAGTGATGTGTAATTTGTATATGTCTAAAACTAATAGTTCCAGAGCACGCTCACTATAGTTAGTTATTAACGGTTTATTAATTACACATCAGGATGCCATAAACAACTTACAGCCAAAACATAAGTTTCTACAACATACAACAAAAGTCAGTGGTGACATCAAACAGACTTTCATCCTCTGTGGAACTTCATATAACAGCAGGAAAAAAACACCTTTTCCAGAGCCAAAAACTGGAAGAGAGCAGTGCCTCCTCAGATACAACATGCAAAATGTTTACAAAGGGAACAGTGAATGAAGAATTGAGACACTGTAGAGGAGATAGCCAGGACTGTTTGCCATTAAGGTACAGGAATAGATCACTGCAGAGAAAATAATTTCCTTCAGTGTCATATTTTTGGGAAGAAGAGATCAATCACATATACCAGTATGTACTAAAAACATAAACAGAACTAAAAGGTTCACAAACCAATTGCAAAGGAGGAGTCAATGCTTAGTGGCAATGCCCACCTTCTTGAACAACCCCCTAAAAATCTAAATAGCACACATTCATTAACTGAGTCATCACAGACAAACACATGCCATTTTTTAATTCTGGGAGACTCTAGCCAGATGTGATTGATTTGTCCTCCTGCTGGTCCTTGCCCTTTTGTGGTTCTGCAGAGACATTGGGAACTGGCAATAACTCACCACATGCCTCAGAGAGCTTTCTTGTTTTTGGAAATCTCCAGGCAGTGTGACATTTACATTTATTATGGCTAGTTCTGGGCATTTAAGGATGAAAACAATTAAAGTATATTTGCAAGGGATATGAAAAATGGGAATTTGTACGCTGGTCAATTTTTCACTGACTTTTGTTGAAGTACACCATTATGTCTCAGCTTTGACTCTGCTGTTGTTTAAACAAGATGATTTCCAGTATCCATGTGGGCAGGCTGACTGATAAGAATGTCTTTAGGGTTAAATGTCATCAGTATAAACTATGAGGTCTCTTTCTTGGACAAATTCAACCCCCACACTCACCAATGAACATTCAGAGTCAATGATAAATCCGTAGAGTTCCTTTGGACCCCCACATCTAAGTGCTAACTCTCTGGCTCTCTGCAGATCTCCTTCTTGCTCAGAAAGGTGTTCTGACTTTACAACGGACTTCCTTCAGTAGCAGCAGGTTGCTTTTGATTTTCATGTGAGTTTTTGTACTCTCACCAATCTACAGCCACCAGAGTGATGAGGATTATCTGCACCAGTGCTGGGCTGAAGCAGAGCACCTATTTCTTCGTACCTCTGGGTTAGATTTCCATTAGCAGAAGCAGGAACTGAAGTAACATGGGGGATGCAAGGGAAAGAACAGCATGTTGCTCTCTTGACAACCCTCTCACCTCTATATTAATAATGAAATTAGTTTCCATAGTTGCAATGGGCCACAACAATGTAGCTGCACGCACATAAGTGTTCTGGTCAGGGGAGGTGAGGTGAACTAATTGGGGACATCAAGATTGGAGACAGCCTGGGCTACAGTGACCATGCACAGGTGGAGTTTGTAGTCCTGAGATGTCAGGTAAGGAGTAAAGTTAGGCATTGAACTTTAGGAAAGCAAACTTCCAGCTCTACAAGGCGACAGTCAATAGGATTCCCTGCCAGACTGCCCTCGGGGACAGGGGAGCAGAGCAGAGCTGGCAGACCTTTAAGGAAGTTTTCCATAGAGCACAAGAACTGGCAGTTCCCGGAAGCAAGAAATCAGGCAGGGAAGGCAAGAGATGGGCATAGCTGAGTAGGGAACTGCTGGTCAAATTAAAGGGGAAGAAGTAAATGCACAAGCAGTGGAAACAAGGACAGGAAGACTGGGAAGAGTACAGAGATGAAATACAGCTATGTAGGGAGGGATGAGGAAGGCCAAGGTGAAGCTGAAACTGAGCCTGGCAAGGGATGCAAAGAATCACTGGAAGGGCTTCTACAGGTATGTTAACCAGAAAAGGAAGGTCAAAGAAGGTGCACGCACCCCTGATAAACAGTGGTGGAAAACTGGTAACAATGGACAAGGAGAAGGCTGAAGTAGTCAACATCTCTTCCCACACCTCTCAAGTAAATGGACAGCAGGACGGAGACCGGGGGAGCAAAGCACTTCCCACTGTAAGTGGAGATGAGGTTCATGACCAACTGAGCAACTTGAATGTACATAGGTCTATAGGACCCAAAGAGATGCATCCCAGAATCCTGAGAGAACTGGCTGATGTAGTTGCCAAGCCACTCCCCATATTTGAAAAGTCCTGGCAGTCAGGTGAAGTCCCAGGTGACTGAAAAAAGGGAAACATTGTACCTCTCTTAAAAAATGTAGAAAGTAGGACCCTGGGAACTAGTGACCTCTCAGTCTCACCTCCGTGCCTGGGAAGATCATGGAACAGATCCTTCTAGAAGCCATGCTGAGCCATGGAGGACAGGGAGGTGATTTGAGACAGCTCCACCAAGGGCAGGTCCTGCCTGACCAACCCAGTGGCCTTCTGTGATGGGGTGATTCCATCAGTGGACAAGGCTCCCCAAGGTCATGGCTACAAACGTCATTTATCTGGACTTCTGTAAAAAGTCTTGGACATAGTTCCACACAACCTCCTTCTCTCCAAACTGGAGAGAGATGGATTCTCTGGGTAGACTGTTAGGTGGGTAAGAAATTGGTTGGACAGTCACATCCAGAGCGTATTGGTCAATGAATCAGAGTTCCAAGGGACATCAGTGACAGGTGGTGTCACTCAGGAATCCATATTGGAACCTGTGCTATTTCGTACCCTCATTAATGACACAGACAAAGGGATTGAGTGCACCTTCAGCAAATTTACAGATGACACCAAGCTGAGTGGTGCAGTTGCCACACCTGAAGGATAGGATGCCATTCAGAGGGACCTAATTGTAGCCTTCCAGTAGGAGCCTACAACAAAGATGGAGAGAGACTTTTTCCAAGGTCATGCAGTTCAAGAAGTACTTGGACAATACTCTCAGGGACATGGTGTGATTCTTTGGGTTGTCCTATGCAGGGCCAGGAGTTGGATTTGGTGATCCTTATAGACCCCTTCCGACTCAGGACATTCTATTATGATTCTAAATGTCTTCAGTTTACTTCAGGATAGTATTACACAGGTTTTGGAGAGCCATCTACTCTGTGTACAGCTGTGCTAGAGTCTCTCTGAGATTTTTTTATTCTACTCCTTCCTAGCAATTATTGCCTATTACTGCTGCATGGAAGGATCATATATACATTCTTTATATCCTATTAAAGATGGCCTTCCAGCTGAGCTAAACTTACCACTGGAAGCAGTGACTAGCAGTTTGAGCTAGTTCAGAACTAAGGTACTCCCACGAATCTTTCCATAAGTGGAGTCCCACAGCAGTAATGTTGCCCCAACAGTGTGATCTGGAAAAGCATATAACTTTATCACATTAAAGCAGCCTTTCCAAACTGAATGCCAGGGACCCTGCTACCTTGCTAAAGAGAAGCTGGATCTGAATCTCTCTCCCACTAATTCCAAACAGTTATTGAAATATGTGGAAATGAACTGAATGTGTGACCTCAAATTCCCATTTCAAGCCTTTTCACAAACTCTGAGTTTTCACGCTGCTGTTCAGCAAAAAAAGCAAATACAGGTTTAGAGGCCCAGCACAAGTGAGCTCTGTGTTCATCAGGCCTTTAATGTACACCAAATGGTCTTTGTGGTTCAAAATAATTTCATGCAATGCTAAGCAATGCCCTCATTGTTGCTTTTGCTGACTTGCAGTAAGCCAGTGGGATGCCAGGCTGCCACCATCAGAACATCTGTTTCATTGGAAAAGTGTTTCAGCAGGCCATCCCTTGTAATAAATGATGTGACCCTGGAAGGCTGACAGCAGCTCTCCTGTGGGCAAACAGCTTGCCAAAGGCCAAAGCCACCCCATGCTTTGGGATCAGCAACACCATTTCTGTCCACTCCACCCCTACTCAGAGTCTTAGAGCTGCAATGGATAAGTGAAAAAATACAGCACTGATAATATATCTTCTGCCAGTAAAGAACAAGAGAAAGGAGGGAAGGAGAGGAAAGCAGAGGAGAGTGGGAATCCAGCTGTGAAAATACTTACTCTGCCACTGGAAATAAAGCTATTCCCAGAAGCACCACTTGGTTTGCCTCAGTCAGAGTGGACTGGGGTAGCAAAATGTGTGATATAAACTATTTCAGTTATGAAACAGGTTAGAGAGTGCTTATACAAACAGCCTCACTAGCACAGAGATACCTGCCCATTTTAAATTTACAACCTTTCCCAGAGGAGTCTTTCACTCTCTTTTTTTTTTTAAGGAGTTACTAATTTTCTTTCATCTTTTAGACTATGAATACACCTAAAATACAAACCACAACTCCTTTTGTAAACTTTTTGTTCCATTCACAATGCAACGTGAATAAAATGCCAGTGAAGTAAAACAGAGCAAACTTTTCAATTTTACTAACAATGTAAACAGCATCAAAAAGATTTGGGATCCTGTTCATCTACCTGTAAGATTAGTAGTTAGTGGATGCTCTGTTGCTACAGTTAGAGAAAGGGCTTGCTCCTATTGCTTTTTGAAGTGAAATGACAGTGATGCTTTTTTGAATGGCAGCATTTTACAGCAATTTAACTCCTGCCTAAAGAAGGGAAATTGGCATGAAAATTATCTGGAAAGCAAAATCACATACACACAGATTCATATGTATACATATATATATACACACACATATATATATATATATATATACACATACACATATATGCTGGCATTTTCAGTACAGGTATGACATACAGCATATCAAAGGCCATAGGGATGAAGATTAAATTAGTTGGCAAGATTATTTTCTAAAGTAATTTCACAGAAAAGGAACCATTTCCTAAAAAAGCTTACCATTACCCTCCAACCTCTTCTTTGATGAGCAGTGCAGCTGATTTCCAGCTTTATTCTTATTTACCTTCCATGAAAGCACCTCTGAGGACCTAATGAAGAATGCTGGGTAATTCTGGCATTATTGGATTTTTTGTTATTTATTTATTAGACATGTGAGCTGTTATCAGGAAGCAGCCAGGTGAGTCAAATCAGATAAAGCATTATCTGATTCCTGTTCTATAAATCAGATTTTAATAGAGAAAAGATCTGTATCCCTTTGTGAATGGAAAGAATATGTTTATAATGTGATCTGAGTATGTGCTACACAATAGCAAGTCTGGATAAAAATATTTTCTCTAATCAATTTTCCACTTTCTTCTCCAAGTTTTTTCATCCATAAGATGAGAACTAAGATAAATGAAAATTCTGTTTGTGGCAAGTGCTAGCAAATATCTAAGATAATCATGCATAAAAGCATGCATACATGCTGCATTCTCAAACAGACATATAAAAAAATTCTGTAACATTAAAAGACATCATTGTTTCTCTGCTAGCAGAAAAACAGGTTTCAGGTTTATCTAATTCAGCCATTGAAATGAGACCTTTGGTAGCCCACTCTTAACCTCAATACAGCTTCTGTCCTAGGTATTTATCCTTGTCTTTTTCTATTCAGAACTTATGAAATATCATGACAGCACCTGTAGGCTGGACACACATAATGTTTGACAACCTCTTGAAAGTTTTACAAATTTTAATTGGCAGAGTAATCTAGATATGCTCAGACAGAAATTGGTGTTAAATATTAAAAACCTTGATGCAAAGCCAGCTCTTTCTTGTACTGCAGTGTTATATGAATTTTGATTTGCTGGAAATTACTGTTTGAGAATATGAGGACTCCCCTACCACCTAATGAATCACTGTTTGAACTAAAATTCTGAAATTAGTTTACTGCCCAGATACCTAAATATTCTGAGGGCTCAAAAATTACTTTTTAAAGCCAAACTTGTTAGGTCACATCCAATTAATTCTACAATGTACTGGAGGAATAGGCCTTTCATGTCATGTTTGGATTAAAAATTCCATTTCTTTTACGATTTACACATGAAAATGAATTTATAACCACAAAAACTTATTCACTGAGGTTTACAAAAGTGTGTGCGCAGATTGCTGTTAATGAATGAACAGGTAAAGCTCTGCCATTGCCAGCCATCAGCAGCAAGACCAACATCCATATCACACTTCAGTATCTGTTCTTATTATTCTATTTCTTCCCAGTTGAGCCTTTGCTTCTCCATCCCAATTTACAGGAGGATTAATATATTCTAAAGTAACTGCAAAATTACAGGCAGAGTAAAAGTGCATTAACACAATGGAAGCTAGTATCAAACTTAAGTTATCAGAATGCAGGTCCTTTTTATTAGGGGAAAAATCCAACCAAGTCACAACTAACCACATGCTGTATTGGAGCTATTGGTTTCCCTTTTGGGGAATGTAACTTCACTTTAATTTTTTAATCAGTGTCTGAACAACAACCTTATTCAAAGGTTATTCTGCATTTGGATGAGTGAAAAGGTTAGCTCTACTCACTTGGGCAAGAGAGCTGCTTCAGGTTGTAATGACCTTGATGTCTCAGATAGATTGAACCTCTTCAAGGAAGACCAGATAATTTTTTAGTTTTACGTATGTATCTGTGATTAATATGGAGAAATAAATGAAAGAACTACAACCCGGGAGAAACATGAATATTGAGACTGAAAACATAACCTGTAATGGGATGCAATATACACATCACTAAGGAAAACACTGTAAAGGTCTGCTCTCTTTCCTCCTGGAAAATGACAGCAACAAGGGTGGGGAGAAGCAGAGATGATGGTGTTAAGATGAAACTAGCAGGAAACAGTCACATAAATACTTTTTTTGTCCCCCAGAAAAATAAATAGAAGAAAAAAAAAGATGAAGCTAAGCATAATAAAAATCCCCATAGGTCCATATCTAGTTATGACCAACATTTAAGAAACTGATATCTTAACCCAATCCTAGAGAGAAAAAATATTTGCTGCCTTTGTTGCATCCTTCTCCAGCTGGCACAGCCAATTTGCAATTCCTTTCTCTTTAGCTTTAGCAGATCAGGCAATCATAATTTAGTAGTAACAAAGTCACAAAGCCATGTTATTTGTGGGAACAGCCAGACCACCTTTAAAATTACCAACTTTCTAATGAACACCTTGCAAACCTGATGAAATTTATGGAATCAAACTGAACAAAAAATCTGTTGTATCTGAAAAATGGCTTTTTCAACTAATTATAAAAACCAGAGGAAAGGGTTGCAACCTCATTTTGATCCACACAGTAGCCTTTTGCAATATGACACAGGATTCACAGATGCTTCCTTCATGAACATGAGGCTGGTTTGAGCTTCTTGCACCTTACTCTGAAGGGAAGAACATTTTCTGAGAAATTAGTACCTCAGTGCAACGGGCCACAGAACTCACTGGACAACAGGAGATGAGCAGATGAAAATTCAGTATGTTATTTGTCAACTGTATTTATATGTACAAATGAAAATATCTGACGCCTTTTCAAATAAAGGGAAAGTCTCTTACACAATACATTCAGGTCTTCCAATCCAGCTTAAAAGGACAGAAACATTGCTAGCCAGACAGCTCTTCATCTGCCAATTCTCCCACAACACAAAACCAATGCCATATTTATAACTTTTATCATTTAATGAGCTACTAATGCATACCACCACCTTAACTGCACATGCTCAAGCTCTCAGTGGAATAAGCAGATGTTCTGCTGGCTGGCACAGTGGATCAATCTCAGATTAATTCTTAACCAGTGAAGGCACTGCACTGCAAACTGTGAGAACAGTGTGCCCTTTCTGCATGGGATGACTCTAAAGTCTGGACACGTCAATCAGACTGTGAGACTAGAGCTTCTCAATTACTGCTTTGATCCCCTTACGTTTTAATGAATCTTCATTGAAAATATCTCATTACTTTCCTGTGTAAATACATCCCAAATGACTCAGTGTGGGAGGAAGAGGCAGGACGATGAAGGTTGTTTCAATTTTCTTTTGGTCATGAAACCTCCTTTCTCTCCAGATAAATGTCCCTGGTTCTAGATCAAATGCACTGTTTTCCACTTTAAAGTAAGAAAAAGGATCTGTTCATCCAGGGTTGAGAAACAGACAATATACATGTAGCAGTTCAAGCAAAGTGAGGTAGCTTTAATAATCTGTATCACATTATTATTTGTCTGTTGTAACTTTATGGCTTATAAGCAGGAGTTTAGACACTCATGGCTTCTTCTCCCTGAAGGGCAATGTATCAAGATGGTAATGTATCATGACCTCAACAAATGTTCTGTTTGAAGAGCACAATGACTCCCAAATGGAAAATGTATTTCTGCCTGTGAAATCTCAGGTTTAAACATATTTCTCTTGCTTTTTTATAAAAACCCCCTTGATTTCTAGGGAAAAAATGGCCTGGCAGGGATCCAATGCCATGCTTCAGCTTCAAACTTGTAAGGCCCTTCATCACTGGTGAAGCTGCTCTAAATGTAGAGTCAGTACCACACCAAACCCACCATCCCAGAGGCATCTCACTTACTGAGGTTCCACCTAAGGCCTGTCGTGGTCACACTCTCGCAGGGGTTTCCGATGGGGATGAGGCCACACCAGGAGCCCTCCAGTCCTGTGTCCACATGCAGCTTGTGCTTGCCCTGCAAGACAGAAGTGGTTCTGGAGTCAGTGCTTGCCAGGTACCCAAATGGCATTTGATCACAGACCTTGAAAATAAAAGAGAAAGTACTTGGAGACAGGTCCAGAATGTCCCCCAAGGGCTCAGGAATATTTGGTTGCAGCAGAAAGTCAGACCATTGATGTTTCAGAGGGAGGAGAGATGTATGCTTAGGTTCCAGACCTCAGGACTTTCAAAAGTTTGTCTCTAGGCTTTTCTGAGCAGAATCTAGTTTTGCTCATTCTTCCCTGGCATTATTTGAATAGGCCCTTCAGTCAAAGCCAGGCTCTTTATTCCTGTGAAATGAAGGCATCCTGATCCATTCACTCATTTTTTCCTCATCTAAACAGCTGTGTTTCACTTCCTAAACAGTGCTAGTCAAAGTGCCACTGAAGAGCCTCAATTATTTTGACAACATCTGTAAAATTTCATGTACATCACCAGGCATGTACTCTTCCCAGAAGGAGGAATACATGCAGAAACTTAACTAGGTGCTAGAGAAATTAACCTAAATATTTAGAGTAACATGCTTACACTAAGTAATGACAAAAACTGAAATTAAAACATTTTTTTACGTCCAAGATAAATTTATCTAGTAATTAATATGTTCATGGGATGCAGGAGAAGCAACAGCTACAAATGATGATGTATTTGTGACAAATCTCTTAATTAGAATTTACAGATCCTGTGTGAACATCATACGAACAGTTACATGGAAGACTAGATAGTGGAAATCTTTAACAGAATGATAAAAACAGTGCTGAGTGTTACAGTTCTGGCACAATCTGTGTTCTAAGAAACTAAGAAAGTGTTTATGGAAACCAGCTGCAAGAAAGCAGCAAACGCAAAGTAGTGATAAGATCAGTGGAGAAATCATCCTCTGGTCTCTTCTACACATATAATTTACTCCTTCAAATAAGCCTGATCTTCATGTGGGAGAAGCTTAAGATTGTTTGAAATAGAGGATATTTTTGCATCTTATTTTATTCTCTTGTGCAAACTTTGCTCAATGCAAAACTCTTGAGCGCATCTTTTACACACAAATTCTTCATCACTATAAATAAAATCAGATATGTCTATTTATGAATACACAAAAATAAAAGGAGCCTAAAACCCTATGACTATTCAGTGAATACTTTGTTAAGCAAGAAACCAAGGTTTTATATCACAAGACATAAAGAACAGTTGAACCACACAACTCAAGTAAATGTCCCAAGCAGCAAAAACAGTCTCACGAATTTTCTTAGGAGAATGTATTTAAGCTTTTTTTCTCCTGCCCTGTCCTGTCGTATGCTCATTTCACATGCTCTTGCAAATACAAAGTCATTAGTTGGAAAGTTACAACTGTAGGCGAAATATCTTATTGCTGAGACATTGATGTCTGAGGCATTCAACAGCTTCTCCTGTTAATGCCAAATGCATTATGAAGAAACATCTTCAATACATGTCATGCTCTCAGTTAACAAATGAACCTTGGCAAAGCTGTCAATTAGGGAATATCAGATTGCATAGCTTAAGCCTACTTGATTGTTTGCGGAGCAACAAGAAAACCAATCTAATATTATCTGTCTTCTCAGGGTGTCCAGCTTCACGAGGTGATGAGCCACGTATCTGTAGTGGTTGTGAATGCTTGTCTGCCAAATCCAGAGGTGTAACAAATTCAGGCTTGATAAGTTTTAGCTATGCAATATGCCATGCCACTTCTCTCTCACAGCATGGAGGGAGGAGGAAAGGAAGAGGAGAGCTACAAGTACAAGCTCTCATTATGCGATTACAGATATTGTCGATAATGAAGCTGATGATGAAGGAGAGATGACGGGGTGGATCTGTCTGATCCCAATGAAGGTACCTATTGGTGTTCAGAGCTACTGGAGGAGAGGAGCAAACTCACCATATTAATCAATTAGTAAAGGAATATGAAAAGCAGATGAGAAAGTAGCAGGCCCCACAGAGAGACTGATTAAGTTTCATATTCTCAAAGTCTGTGTCTAACTACTATCAGGTTTGCATTTCCTATTTTATGACATTCTGGCCCAGCTTGCAGATAGGGAATCAGTTCAGTAGAAATTTATGCAGAAAGCTGTCTTCCTGTGCTCATGAAATAAATCTTTAAAACAAAAGATGTCAATACAAGAGGCTTGCCAAGATCTAGGATTTTATCAGAGGTCTTTCAATGTCTGGTACTTCCCTAAAATCCCAGTTCACACATTCCAGTGATTATGTGAGAACAGTGACTTTCTTTCCTAAAAGGACATTTTCTAGCATTCAGTTTTCAAGAGAAATTTCAAATTGGGAACCTAAAGGGCTAAATCCAAGGCAGCAGGTGAACAGGAATATTGAAATGCAGATTATTTTTTAAAAAAAACCCTCTCAACTGGCAGGTGAAACTTCTGTTTTAGGGATTGGTCCAATAATATAACAGAAGTCAGTTTTTAAGGCTTTTCTTTAAACAAATCAGTAAGGGATCTCAATATTGCTGCAGATAGTGGGAGCAGAAAAAGGGAAATGAATGTTGGGATAAAACAAACAAATTACAAATAACCCACTCATTTTTGCCAAAAAAGGTTAACCAGCCAATGCATTTGTACAGCAAAGTTCTAAATTCAAAGCACTGTGAACCTGCCATGAGGGAAATTCAGTTCCCAAGCTTATCTCTGATTTTTTTGAGTACAGATCTCTCAACCAAGCAAGACAGAACTGATATTTGCAGGAGGAAGGGAGGATCAGAGCTTGTAATTTGCAAATACAAGTAATAATTTGTTCTATTTAAGTCTGTGTGATTAAAGGAACAATTATATACCGTCACTTAAAATATCAAACTGTTTTCAGTCTCTGCAGAACTCAAATTTCCAAAACTAGGTTTGAAAAGAAAACCGAACTTTGACTAAACAAATCCCTCCTTATATTTTTTTCCTCTGTAGGAGGTAACTGAAATATTTTCACATTTAACTTTAGAATCAAATATTACCATGTCTGAATGTTCCTGGTGATCAAAGAATGGCAAATAATACAGCTGCATTGATTTTTATCTTATTAAGTCAGTTTTGAAAAACATTGATCAATCTTCAGCATCGATTTTTTTTCCTTCATTTTGTCTTTGATGCTGGGAAATAAGATCAATTTCTGAGTTCAGCAATAAGAAGAAAATGTCAGAAGATATTTTTAAGAATGCTTTATCCACATAGGTTAAACTTTTCCTTTTGATTCTAATGCCTTGTGTTATAAGAAAGCATTTAAGAAGTAGTGGTTAAATATACACCCACTCCAACACTCTTTTTGCTGAGGAAAGACCTAAAGGCATAGTTGTTATTTGCCACATCTAAATGAAATGAATAGAAGTCTCAGGAACTCATATACCTAACCCCATTCAAGGCTGTGAGATGCTAAAATCCTTAGTCAAAGACCTGCAAGCTGAAAGCACATGAACAGCATCAAGACTAAAGTGATAGCTTCTCTGCATGCATGGATACCCCAGTGGAGAGCAAAGTACTTCTCCAAGTGCTTTTCAGACCATCTTGAATAAATGTGTTGCAATACATGTACACTCTAAAGTAGATATCAAGCAACAAAATGTTATGAAAGAGAGACAGAATGGGGACTAATCTTTAGTAATACATTCTGAAGGGATCTGAAGGAGGGAAACCTAGAACTTGTCAGGCTGAAACTGAACACTGAGGAGAGGCATAAAGCCAGTTAACAAGATGGTGGGGAAGAATAACGAATTAAAATTAAGTTTTGAAAAACAAATTAAAAAAGAGATAGTAAACAGATCTTGGAAACTGCTGAAGAACTAGGACATGTGAAAGGTAACAGGGAAGGAAAAGGAATGAGTTACCAGACTAGAGGACAAAACAAACTTACTCTGATTTTTAGGCTGCCCTGATAATTTGCCCAGTATAAAAATTTAATTACTAGAAATCACTGATTTTCTAAAAGGTATACTTTCACCTGTGCCTGCTGTGAGATCTGGGACTACAGAGACACAGGATTTCTTGAGATCTGGCCAACTGCTCTATGATACTTCCTCCACTAGCTAGATCTTGTTTTCCGTGATCTTCTGATAAAACATCTTTTTTATATCATGTTTATTTCTATGATTACTCTATAGATGGCAGCACACACTTGAAAGCAACAATAGCAGCAAAAAAACTAAATACAGATGTCATAGTGTTACCCAGGGAAAAGGCAAAAACCACAATCTGTTTTAGTACATGAACATCTGGGTGCAGAAGATGGTATATAGATAAAAGACTTGGGAATGGGTGGAAATCAACACAATCACCAAAGACTGCAGCAGAGGGGAGGAAGAGAAAAGGAACAAGGATGAAACAAAGCTGTGAACATTTATGTTTAAAATCAAATATCATGACTGGCAATAAAGTAAAAACAAAGTTCCAGAAATATTTCTACTAATCACTAGTTGTGTAAGAGCTTGACTTAATGATAATAAAAGCTTTTAGGCTGAGATTTTGAGCAAGATAAATACAGCCAATTTTTCTAAAAGGATGTACTTAAGAAGAGCCATTTTGTTATAACCCTAAAATATCATCAATTGTCTTTTCACACAAATACACACAGTGCCAAGTTACTATTATGTGAATGCTATTCAGAGAACATTTTCTGAGCCAACCAAGCTATGTGTTGCTGTTGAAAATAAAAGTATCCACAGTTCCAGCAAAAACTTCTAAGTCTAAAAGCTCTTGTGTGTCATATCAATGACTGCTTAAACACACAGAGAAAAACCAGCAAATTTATTATACCTCAAAATAATATCGAATACTGTTGGACCCAAACCTGCCAATCCCTACTATCAAGGTTTGTATTGTTCCTGTACTCAAATGGATAGACTTCAGTGTATCAGTTATTTTCAAGACAGAGCTCTACCAAGGCTACCCTTCAAGAGGAGCACTTAATAAAAAAAATGACTTTATAGTGAATAAAATCCCAGGCAGGAAAGACAGAATATATTATAATCATTTTTAGACCCAATTAATGAACACATCTGTTTCAAACCAATTTATGGTAACGGTACAGTAGGAAATCCCTGTGGAGGGGAATGCCAGTAAACCGAAGAGTTACTATATCCTGAGGTTATACATTTAAATGGTTGCTACTGTATATCTAATATACAAATTATCCACAGAGAGCAAATGATTCCAGAATTTCACACATTCACACATGAACATCTTCTACAGTCCTAGCAAAAACCATCCTGAGAGAACACTTCTCATGTTTTACTGAGCACAGGGAGTGAATCCCTTGTTTGCCCATCACTTGTTACAGTGTGAGCCTGTAAAACAACCCTCCATCTTCTGCAGACCAGTCTATATGGGTGGCAAAACCCCACCAATCACAGGTGAAAAAAAAGTGAAAGTATAGTTCCCTCTGAATACTGCAAGCAGTTAAAACTGCCAGCAGCATTTGTGCTAACATGCACACACAAAAAAAGGGATGAAAACACTTTATCAAGCTAAAACGATATCTGGGAATACAAAAGCTACTTTAAAAGGGAATTTCATTCGTTTAATTTCTTTTCACAGACATATCTTAAAGATTGACAAATGTCATAAATACTAATTCTTGTTCTACTCTGAACACCACCAAAAAGAGAAACTCATTCTGTTGAAAGTTCCCACTTGCAAATGAGATTCCACAACATTTTCTCCAGTTTTCCACAAATCAGTGCAAAATACACCACAAATACAGAGTGAAACTACAATTATCAAAAACTTGATAGTCCTTTTCTAAATTCAAGCAAGCCTTAGACTGGCCCAGTGTGACATTTTATCCTTGAGCTTGTACATTTGATGCCCTATCCTCAGCAGGCTCATCATTATAGGTTTAATTAGCATTTTTAGTGATGCCTTAAAAAAATCAGAACCATTTTCTTTATATCCATTTATGAGACTACAGAGTATAATAGATTGCAGATAAGAGTGAAAAGTAGACAAGCTGCTGAAGATTTCATATTGCCTGTATAATTATTATGCAAGGTTGCAGTTAAATTGTCAGCCTAGAGGGGCCTTTACTAAGGGCACTAATACTCTGCAATTCCTAAGTGATAAAAAATACAGCATAATCTTTCTCATTATCCACTAGTTCATAATAAATTTAGTGTCACTGCCCTTTCTCTTTTCTGCATTTCTACAGGGGAAGAGTCTATAGGATCCTTTCTATCTAGACTATATTCTATTTTCCTGGGTATTAGAGAAGTGTGGGAGTTAATTTAAAACACAGGGTAATGTTCACCTAACTTGTGGCAAGAAACAATTTCTTCTTCATAGCACTGAATCACTGAGTGTTGCTGGAAGGCACCTTTATGCTATGTAAGAATACACAAAATGCAAATCTGTTTATCTGTTCCCAGGAGTCTTCCCAGACAAACTGGCAAATCTGCATAGCTCTCCTACTTCAAACTCTCACTTGGAAACCTTCTGTACTGCATAAGAAAGAAGAATGATCTACAGGCTGCTGGTGAACACCTTCTTTTAGTTTCTTGTACTTCTCAGTCTTGTACTTCTCAAACCCTATGATGCCATTGTTTTTTTGTGTGTTATACAATGGCAGCAAATCATGAGCACACAAATCCTCTCAGACACCACCATCCTTTAAGTAGAACTGGCTTCATATTTGGATGTTTCATGTTAGGATTAGGGGCTTCATAAAAGTCTGGCCTCTATAATTTCTTCAGTGCAAACAAACTGATGAACAGAATTCCTTTCATTGAGTGGGGGGATCTCACAAATGCTCTTTTCTCCCTTTAATTTCCGACTATAACTTTCGTATACCTCTAGGCAAGAAAGATAGAGGCTTGAAGTGGCAAAGAATGAACTTTGGAGACAATTTTGCACTCCTTCTTGATCTCTGCTACAGGAAGAAACAATATGCTGTTATTATAAAGATATTCATTGACCTAGGATAAGAAACCATATCTACTTTCAGTAGACAGGAAAATAGCTTCTGCTTTCTAACAGCAGTCTTTGAAGCACCCTATATCTGGTGCTAGCAATGACAGACTGCTCCTTTCTACAATGACTGATTGACTGACTTCTTTCTACATCTGTGAAATTAAAAGATGTGTTGCTCAGGTCAGAAAGAACAAATATAACCAAAGAAACTGCAAGATGGCCATTCAAATATGTAAATTTTTTTCTCCTCTTTTTTCCCCCCCACATTTTCCCCTTTTTCTTGTATAGGTTAGTAGTCAGTTGGAGATTACCATCCTCACAAAAATCCATTATTTTGTTGGAGGACGTGGTGGGGGCAACAGACTATTGCACTGCCCAGAACTCCCCTTTCCTCCTTTATGAGACACACTTGAATAGGGGTGGGCAGTTTATTTGCAACAGCCACTTTGGAATGAATATAGCTCCAGCCCCCTTGCATTTCAGTACAGATCTATCCATGTCATCACTGTCATCAGTGACAGATTTGGCACTCAGAATACAGAGAAATATTCACAAGCACACTAAAATCATTCAAAGTAGGCCAACCTGAGTCCTAAATACTTGTCAGTGATTTCTTACCATAAACACAGTCAGCCTGGCATCTTTTCTCAAAGAAATTTGCATGCTGAATGAATGTTTCTAGCACCACATATGTCATCACAATTATAATTCTGAGGGAGCATCTCAAAAGAAGTAAAGCTTTATATAAAATACCAAAGAAGTAGAAGAAATTGTATTGTATAGTAGGCAATGAAAGAATAAAATACTCATGTGGCATTTACTTTCTGCCTTCCTTAGACTTATGTGGAGGACCTCTTATATCTCCCAAATGAGTATTCAAAATTATCAACATGTTGATAGCATACTCAGCCTTTGCATTAAATGGTTAAGTAATAAACCTTTGGTGCAATGAGAGAAAAAGGTCAACAGAGTTGCCAGCCTGGATTTTAGGAGAACAAACTTCAGCTACTCAAGAAAAATGTCCTCAGGGAATCTGCTTTGAAGGGCTCAGGGGATCAAAAATGCTGGTCATTTGTGGACACTGACACAGTAAAGGGACCAATTGTATCAGTTGAATGTTTGTGAGTTTATGGGGCCTGACCAGATTAATCCTGGAGTGCTGAAAGAGCCAGCAGACGTTACGGAAGGACCCTTCTAAAAATCATCTATCAAAGATCATGGAAGCCTGGTTACATGCCCACCAACTGGAAACTAGCCAACACTCTTCTGATTTACAAGTAGGGCTTGAAGGAGGCTCCAAGAAGCTACAGATCTGCTAGACTAACCTGAGTACCTGGAAGAATTGTGGAGAAGATCCTACTGGGTGCTATTGTGTAAAAGACAATCCAATCATCAGGCCCAGTCAGCATGAGTTCACAAAGGCGAAGTCCTGTCTAATTTGATATCCTTCCATGACAAGGTTTTCTGCCTGGTAGATGAAGGGAAGATGGTGGATGTAGTTCTGCTGGATTTTAGTACGGTTTTTGATACTCTCTCTCCCAGCATCCTTCTGGACAAGCTGTCCAGCTGACAGGAGCAGGTAAGTGGTGCACTGGGTGAAGAACTGGCTGAAGGGCCGAGCTCAAAGGGTTGCAGTGCATGGGGCTACATCTGGCTGGTGACCAGGGACCAGTGACCAGTGGTGTTCCTCAGGGTGAAATTCTAGGGCCAGTTCTGTTCAGTATTTGTATCAATGACCTGGATGCAGGAGTTGAATGCACAGTTAGTAAGTCTGCAGATGAAACCAAACTGGAAGGTGCTGTTGGCTGTCTCAGGGGACAAGAGGCCTTGCAGGGGTATCTGGAGAGATTGGAGCATTGGGCAATCACCAGTGGTATGAAACTGAAATGACCAAATGCCGGATTCTGCACCTGTGATGGAGTAACACCAGACACGAAACTAAACTGGGAGGGGAGTGGCTGGAGAGCAGCCCTGCAGAAGGGGATCTGGGAGTGCTGGTTGGCAGGAGGCTCAACAGGAATTAGCAGTGTGTGCCCTGGCAGCCAAAAACTCATCCTGGAGTGCCTCAAACACAGCATCACCAGCTGATCAAAAGAGGTGATTGGATAATCACCTCTGTATTTAGTGCTGGTGGAGCCTCATCTTGAGTAGCATACGCAGTTCAATTTAAGAAGGATGTGAAGATACTTGAATGTGTCCCAGGAAGGGCACTGAGCTGGCAAAGGAGCCAGCAGACATGTCCTTGAGGACTCTATGTTTGTCTGGTTTGGAGAGAAGAAGGTCAAGGGGCGACCTCACTGCTCCCTACAGCTTCCTGAAGAGGTGAAGTGGAGAGGGAGCCGAGTGCTGAGCTCGGCTGAGTGCTGAGCTCTTCTCCCTGGTACCCAGTGCCAGGACATATGAGCATAGCTAAAAGCTGCATCCATCAGGGAAGGTTCAGACTTGACATAAGCAAACATTTTCCTTACCCAAAGGGTGGTGAAATCCTAGAACAGACTTCCTGGAGAAGTGGTCAATGCCCTGTGCCTGTCAGTGTTGAAGAGGCATTTGGACAATGCCCTTAAAGCCATGCTTTAACTTTTGGTCAGTCGTGAAGTGGTCAGGTAGTTGGACTTGGTGCTTGTTGTGGGCCTCTTTCAGCTGACCTAGTCTATTGTATTGTATGAAATTCTTTCAACTTACTGTCTGGGAATAAAATAGAACTTGAACCCATGAAACAGGGGGCCAAATCAGAACAAGCATATACCAAATACAGAGTAGTATAATGCAAGATGAAAAACACTGACATAAAAAACATAAAATAAGGGTCACCAGAATGACAGATTGCTGTTAAAACTCACGGCTCACCCTCACAAAAGCAGAAAGGCTGGAAACAAGTAATACTGCCTATTTAGGCCCTTTGACTCATACATATTGCAATTTCTGTATATAAAAATTTTCAGTCTCTTTAACACAATAGAAAGTCAGGATGCATCTTCTGAAAAAGGAACTGAGCCCTCTCATAAAACAGAAACTTGCTAGGTCAAGCCTGTTTGTAGGCTTTATTAATGAGATAGAAGAAAAAAATACCTCACAAAAGTATCAAAAAGAAACAAAAACAATCCAGAGAGAAAACACATAGCCAAATACGTGAAAAACCTAGAAGCTAAACCATCAATTTCAAGCTATTTAAGGTAGTAATAAACTTAATACATAATCAAGGATTGCTTAAGGAATTAGGTGCATTACTCTTGCATACTGGATTTCTTGCCTTCCTAAACTTCTGTAGCTACATTTCCCTCTTGGAAAGCATGTGATTTCATGGCTACTCCTGCTCCCTGAAATGAGATGCTGTTGGGTTAGTACTGGGAGAGAATTGCAACCAAGACATCTAAGATTTCAGAATAAAAACCCTATTGCTTGCCTGTATTGGTTTAGCATAGCCTGATTTTGGTAGCTGGTGGGGGGGAGAGGTGCTACAAGGGTGGCTTCTGTGCTGGAAGCCCATGATGGTATTTGATGAGTGATCTGTCCTGGTCGTTACCTCAACCCATGAACCCTTCATTACATTTTTGTCTCCCCTGTCCACCTGCAGAGAGGAGTGAGAGAGGGGCTTTGGTGGGTATGTGGTATCCTGCCAGCATCAACCTACTACACTTGTCTCAAACCATTACCAGCCATGAAGCTGTGGAGTTTTGCAGACCAGGAGAACTCACAGAATGGGTGAGGTGGGCAAGGACCACAGTGGGCCATCTGGTCCAACCTCCCTGCTCAAGCAGTGTCATCCTAGAGCACACAGCATAGGATTGTGTCCATACAGTGTTCAAATGCCTCCAGTGAGGGAGAGTCCACAACCTCTCTGGGCAATCTATTCCAGTGTTTGATCACTCAAACAGTTAAGAATTTTGTCCCTGTATTCTGGTGGAACTTTCCATGCATCAGTTTCTGCTGGTTACTGAATAAGTTATGTTTCTTTATGAAGAAGTCTATGCAGCAGCAGGGGAAGATGTTGGAAGATTATTTTAACTAGTGTGTAGTCCCTATATTCATTAATGCTTTCATCATTAATGCTTAGTTTTGTACCATACAGTGCTTCATAAAAATACCAGAGATTAATGTGGCCTTGTGTTACCTCTCTACATCTGTGACTAATAAGTCTTGTACCAGCCAATGCTTCCTTATTTACTTATATTAGTGATCAACATGTACTGCAGATATCTTAGTTCTAGAAAAAGGATTGTGTCAGAACAAAGAATAATAAAGGAAATACATTATGACCTGACCCCATATTTGAAATAGTCTCAAGGAGAAGAGATTAATCAGAAGTTCCACAACCATATCCAAACAACTGCATGGTAATAATTAGCATATATGCATGGATTCAGGAAATGTGGTGAATATGTATTAGTTTCAGGAATATAACCTGGTCTGTTGAATTACTGGGCATGTACGCTTTGTGAGGATTTCCCCATGCATCCAGTGCTGCTAAAAAAGCAGTGTTGACTTTCTAACCTAGTAAATTGGTTGGCGAGTTTATTTCTTGTTTTTTGCCTCTTGTCCTATTGTGTGCACCACTGAGAAGAGCCTGGATCCATCCTCTTTACACTCTCCCTTCAGATATTTATCCACATTGATAAGGTCTCTCAGTCATCTCTCCTTGAGACTGAACAGGCCCAGCTCCCTCAGCCTGTCCTTGTAAGAAAGATGCTCCAGTCCTTTGATCATAGTCATATCCCTCTGCTGTATTCAGTCCAAGAGCTCCATGTCTCTCTTGTCCTGAGGAGTCCAGAACTGGACACAGCACTTCAGATGTGGCCTCACCAGGGCTGAGTAGAGGGGCAGGATCACCTCCCTCCACCTGCTGGCAGTGCTCTTCCTAATGCACCCAAGCATACCATTGGCCTTCTTGCCACAAGGGCTCACTGCTGGCTCATGGACAGCTTGTTGTCCACCAGGACCCACAGGTCCTTCTCTGCAGAGCTGATTTCCAGCAGTTTGGCCCCCAGCCTGTACTAGTACAGGGGGTTATTCTTCCCCCAGTGCACAACCCTCCATTTGCTTTTGTTGAATTTTAGACAGTTCTTCTCTATCTCTCCAGCATGTTGAGCTCCTTCTGAAGGGTTGCACAGCTGTCTGGAGTATCAGCCACTCCTCCCAGCTTTGTGTCACCAGTGAACTTGCTGAGGAGGCATCTGCCCCTCCCCCCAAGTCACTGATGAACAAGTTAAACAATACTGTGCCAGTACTGAACCTTGGAGACACCACTAGTGAAAGGCCTCCAACCAGACCCTGTGCTACTGATTACAACCCTCTGGGATCTGCTGATCAGTCAGTTCTCAATAGATCTCACTGTCCACTCATCCAACCCTCACTTCCTGAGTTTGCCTACGAGGATGCTGTGAGAGACAGAGTTGAAAGCCTTGCTGAAGTCAAAGTAGACAATATCCACTGCTCTCCCCTCATCCAGGTAGTTGTTTCATCATAGAAGGCAATCAGGTTGATCAAGCAGAATTTCCCTATAGTGAATCCACGCTGACTACTCTTAATCACTTTCTTGAATCCATGTGGATAGACATGGCCTCCAAAATGAGGTGTTCCATCACTGACTGGCCAGTTGTTCCCTGGGTCCTCCTTCTTGCCCTTTTTGAGGAACAGGGTGACTTTTTCTTACTTCCAGTCCTCTGGAACCCCCTCGTATTGCCAGAGCCTTTCAAAGTTGATCATTATGGGGCCCACCAGCTCTCAGCTCTTGTGGGTGCATCCCATCAGGGTACATGACCTTGTGGATGTCAACCTGGCCTAGGTGTTCTCTAACCCAATCCTCCTTGACCAAGGAAAATTTTCTGCTAATAAAAGATACATTGTCTTCAACAAATCTCTGAGGACTACACATGGTACGAAAAGCAATTTGTCTGGTTTTAAAATAGTTAGCTAGTGTCTTGGGAATAGGGAGGGGAAGAGGTGGCTGTCAAATCTTCAACAGTAGCGACTTAGTATCCTCTTAAAATTAAGTCTTTATTTTCTAGTGTTGATATTGGATGCTCAAATATTATATACTTACCTCCTCAATTTAAATTGTACGTAATGATGAATAAAATGTAATACATACAGGGATATTAATTTCCTCAGCTTTGTGTATGCTTATGAACATTTCAGCTGAATTTCATGCATTCAGAATTATTTATGATAACAGTCATCTCCATTATATAAAAACAACTAAACTTGGGCATCTGTCATTGTATCTATCCATTTGTTCATGTCTCCATCTAATTCAGGCAGAAAATCTAAACCTACTTTCTTCCTGATTAGGCAATCATCCCTTGTCCTGTCACAACAATCCTTGGTAAAATGTCTCTCTCTGTCTTTCTTATAAAACCCCTTATATATGGAAAATACCACAAGAAAGTCTCCCCAGATCCTTATCCTGGGAGAGCTGAACAACTGCAAGTCTCAGCCTTTTTCATAGAAGACTTATGCAGAAAGCCATTTAGCTCAATATGACCTGAAAATGTCTAATAAGGAAGAAAATTTTGAACTAGAACTTTTCTCTCCAAACCACTTGAATCTTATTTTTTTTTCCAATTAATAGACAGCTAAATCACAACTGATATTGTGAGGACTGTATAAAATCACAGTAATGAGAAAACAAAAAAAAAGATCATTACTCTGAAGTTTTTCCTGACATCATTTCAGAAGATCGAGTTTAAACCCATCCGGAATATATTGCAACCTTGACTTGATCGACTGAGTTTCAACAAAGGCATCTCTAAACAAAATGCCTAAATAATTTAAATGTGTTATCTTAGATTTTGAAACAGGCAGGAATAAATATTCCTGGCTCAAAATAAGCAGCCCTTATGCAGACACTCATGTTCACACACAGGATTTGCAGAGGGACCCTTTCCAGAATCAGGGCAAACAAAGATTACTGTTTCTTACAAATGAGAAGCTCAGGATATGAAGCTCTTCTGAAAGATTTTTATGATATGTATCTTAGTCCCACCCTTATTCCCAGCCACTCTTCCTACTCAGCAAAGCCTGAAGAATCTGCTTCTTAACAACCATGACTTGAGACCAGCTGTAGAGAAGCCTACAATGGTTCCCTGGAAGGACAGTCACATAACCCTCCAGATAAAAAAACAACCACTTTCATGGCTGTTTTCTTGAGGAGCTTTTGGGGAAAAGGTCAGACTCATTCCTCACAGGCTACCGGTGCGAGAGATGTTCCTGTACACATTCACGGGCCACTGCTGGCTGCATTACACCACTGAGAGAGCTGGGGATGGAAACATCACCAGGAAGCCTTTGCACTGTGGTAACCAAAATGAGCTCAACCAGCTCTTGCCATAGGCCAGACTCTGTACAAACACTTAAAACAAAGACACTTTCCCATTTAAAACAGAAATTAAAGCCCTAAAGAAGAGATACAAGACATGAACTGACATGTAATAGGCAGCTGTCAATCGCCACAGCACTACAAAACTTTTCAATGGATGTCTCTCCAAAAAGTTAATAGTTAGCAATCCCTGTGTGGCAGTTTAGGAGGGCTGAACATATATAATTAGTCACACATGTTCTGGATACAGGGCCAAGCATAGTGGCAGGATAGAAACACATAGAAATAATCTCAAGAGAAATCATCCATGTCTTCTGGGGTGTTTTGGACTTTTTTAGCAAGAAACCAAATGGAGACGAATGCAGAGTTTCAAACTTTGTTTAAGACTATACTGGTTAGTCAATACAGCCAAGAAATATTAAGCACATCAGATTTTTAAAATGCCCTCAAGACAGAGAGAGAAACGTGATGTTTTAAAATGTAATTCACCTAAACTGATGGGGAAAATAGTATGTTTTTGTTAGCAGACAATAAAACAGGCACTCCAGATTTCTTTTGGAAGTGAATGGAAGACAACTCCTCTCTAATCTGGTATTACTCTAATGAAACACTCATCCACAATTATGTTGATTAAACATATAGGTTTTATTTTACTTTAAGTAGTCACAAGACCCTTGTTAGCTACTTGAGGACCACTTGCTTAGACAATTACTTAGAATGTCTAGAGTGGATGAAATGCACGAGGAGGTTTCATATGGGCACTTTGTGAAAGAATATTTAAATGTAAATAATATTAATAAATAAGGTAAGTTCATTTGGCTTTGTTTTAGCATAGTTAATGCCAAAATAGCTGGCTAATATGTTCTCTCAATCAGCTGGGACTGCATGCTTCTGCATATTCTACAATATATTACTAATCTAAATTACTTTTGATATTTGAGCCTAATTTAGAAAATATATCTCGTTAAGTCCCCAAAACTGTGTAATTTCAACTAATTAATATGAGACATTAATGGAGATTAATTTATCAGTTTTTTTTTAAAAATGAAATTCATCAGAAGTCCAATCTGAGATTACATATAACATGAAATCTTAGTGCCTGAACAATAAATTTGTATGTTCTTGTCTTAGCTTGCAGATACAATGAGGTTTGGAGAAGAATGATTTATGACTATGTTCAAATGTGAACAACTTGTACATAACATAACTAATATTCTTGGCCTTCATCTCCACTTTACACCAAAAGATGGTAACTTGACTTTTTGGAATACAAGGAAGAAAAAAAAAATCAGGTCTGTCTTTTAAATTCATACAGCCTGTTTTTCTAAATTTCTCCTTCTATTCCTTTCTTAGGATAATTTCAGGACAGCAATTTACCAGCCGCAAAGAGTAAAATTCTAGAGATGAATGTTTTCTGTTAACTTCAAGAAAACATTATTTCTGATGAAGGTGAGCCATCACTGTCTTATCACTAGTGGTTGGTGAGGAAACCATTTTACTTATCTGCTCTCAGCCGCCAACCTATGATTTCCCAGAAGTCCTGAAAATGCCAAGAGGGCATCAAAACCCAGTGAATTTTCATTTTCTTCATTCAAATACTACCCTTGTCTGTTGGTAAAGACACTGTAAAAGCCCATGAAAATACATATCTGTTTAACTGCATCAGGATTCCTGTTGTCACACCTGGGCCTTAAGCGCCATGCTAAATTTTATCCAAAATCCACAAATCTACAATTTTAGCTAAATTATCTTTTGGTAGCCAAACTGGAGAAGCAGTTGTTTCCCCCATCTGGTTTATGTCAGTCTAACTGGAAGCTTGTATATTTCATACAGAAAAAGGAAAAGTATGAAGAATTCAGATGTCTAAAATGCTTGCTATTGCAAAGGCAAACATAGTTAGACAGCAAAAATTTAATATTTGACTGTGTTAAGTAGGACTAGAGAATGTAAAGCAGGGTTTTATTGGGGTATCAGAAGTTTTGGGACAGCAGAAGTTTTATCCAGCCGGAGTGAAACTGCTGGCAAACAAAAATGATAAAGCTTTTGAGAATTTAAATAAGAGTGAGAAAGAAGGCTGACAGGTGCTAAGGAGCACTCAGGTCACACAAATACATCTGCTAGAGACTTCAACAACAAAAAAGTAACTTTGAATCCAGTAGTGGAGGACACGATAAAAAATTAGAGTTGAAATGAAGGAGGTACAAGCTGAAATCACAGAAGTAATTTCCATCGAGAAAAAAAAAATCCATCAGGATTTTAAAAAATCCATTAGCATTATAATGAATTTAAATAAAAGTACACTTACATGTATAAAATAAGAGAAAACTTAAAGGGGTTAAAGCTGTAAAATAGAAAAATACATACTAGGAGGCTTTTACTATTGACAATTCACAGTGTGTTTACAGTAACTTTTTTTTTTTTTTTTTTTTTTTTTTTTTTTTTTTTTTTTTTTTTTTTCTCTGTGCNTTTTTTAGTACAGTGGACTGTCTCCACACTGGGATTCACAGTGCCTTGAGCATACACAGAAAATTCCATCTGGACATAATCAAACTGGAAGATGTCGTCAGAAGAGCACCTAAAGCACTCTACCCACTAATAGGCATTCACAGAAACACAGACCCAGACTAGGACAAGTCTGAAATAAAACACCCTGAAAAGTATGCAATGTGGACATCAGATCAAAAAGTGTTTCAGTACTAAGAGCCTCCTTCTACTGGTCTGCACTGCTTTTTACCGGAGACACCGGGTCTAAAATGAGGGTGATAATAGAGGGCAACATGATTTGTCTCCATAGAAAGTGGCAAACTATTACATTCAGCAAGATTTTGGAAAGCAAATTCTTGAAACAACTTGTGTTATCCTTGGCAACAATTTTTAAATGCTGTACAATAGCATGATATACTCTAAGAATACTGTGGTTTTTCTCAGTACTTTTTACAGAAAGCAGGCATGCAACAAAACTCCAGCTCAGGATAAATTCTTCTTGAATAGTTATGTATTATAATACAATGGAGAGATGAACAACCACAAAGGTTTTACTTTTTAACTCTAGACAAAAAATATTGGCTCAGAGGATGCCAGATAAAATTCTGAATCCAAACAATTTGGTTCTGGCTGTGTGGAAGGACCTGTCACTCTCTGGCAAGGAAGAGGGCGACTTTGGAGGAGCTGTTGGTTGAGGAACCTGCTGAGGGTGTTTCCAAATACAGATCTGCCACCATCAGAGAAGATTTAGGCTAATTGAATTAGAAACAGCAAACACCCCACTCTCCCCCCAGTCCCAAACTGAAATTTAACCTTCTGAGCACCAAATTTAAAAAATGCAACATTTTGTGACCTGCTTACAAGTTAATAAACACAATTTACCCATTGTATTTCCACTCCATTTGATCTGCTCTCATCCTCTCCATTTAAACAACTTTCTTCCCAAAGAATAAAGTGAAACCCAAAAATATACTAACACATGGAAAAACCTACACTAGTACATTGTTAGATCTGCAATCTCTCCACTGCACAAGGTGGTTCCTATCAAAATTATTACTACAGCTGCACATGGCTACTAAGATGTTGCAAAAAGTAACCATTCTAGTCTTACCTACAAGAGTATCTATAGATTTAAATAATAAAATTACTATTATTCTACATTCCAAGTATAACTAAGGAACCAATAAATAATCAGATTAAAGAATAAATAAAGAGCTTCTTGTTTACCAAACTTCTATCCTCTCCATTTCTCCTGAATTATAGCTACACATGTTTCTTCATTTCAAACATAGCCTACATAATACCGACTTGTTCTAGAAACAAACACATTTCTCTCTTAGGAAATAGTAATACCTATGTGCAGGGGAAGACAAAGTCAAATATAGAACAATCAAAAAGTTCAGATCCAACCTTAAATCCAAGCTTTCCCCAAACTTTCAATCCTGAAATACAGTTTCGGTTTTCTACTACTGCAAAATGTGACTCATCACAGAAACTTGCTCTCAGACCACCACAGGAGAAATATCTATGGAAGACATTTACATCTATTTTAGTTCTAGAGTAAATGAATGTAACAAAAACAGAATGGAAAAATGTCAATGCTGCAGATTTCCATAGACAAAAATCAAACATACATTTCTGTCTTATAGCTTCTATACAGCCTCTTTGCTTATCTGCTGGGTGTATGAGTGTTCTTTTCATTTCTTTCAACAGCTGCTGAAACTGAAACAACACCTGTATTAGAGATTGCCTTGCAATTTCCTGAGATGATGGATTGTCTTCAGCTTGCACATCACTCAGAAGAGACAGCTCTGACTTTGAGGGTCGATCAGTATCTGGGAATTCCAGCTATAACCTAGTGGTGTTTCTGTTTTGCAAAGGGGTTAATTTTCCATACATCAGAATTACTAGCTGCTTCATTGTTTATGCCCTTTTCCACCTTTGAAGACTTTGCAGTTATCAACTGTGTAATCATTAAATTTTTCTACAAAATATGTAAGTGGTAAGGCAATTTTCATCAGAGTAGCTACTGATTTTCTCAATGAATTTGAAAAAAAATACAGAGATTTCTTTCACCTTTTTTTTTTTTTTTTTTTTTTAAATCCTGGAAAACAAAGAAAGAGCAAGATCTAACAAAAACTTAAACTTGAGTTATTACCCCTAACCTAGAGCTACTGCAGATACATCCAAAAGAAATGTGGCAGTAGTTAAAGTTTCATGCTCAAAGCAGCAAACTTGCTTTGAGGATATTGCATCTTAAACTACTAATGGGGGAAGTTAAAAATGCCACAGTGTTTCCTGACGTCTGCAGCTGAGGTAGCCTTAAATCCACTCTAAGTTTGGAGAGTTTGTTTGAAATACCAAGCACTTTGGGGCACCACTTTGATGTCTAATCTTTTTCTTTTCCATGCTTGTGTACTTTGTGTCAATACACCTAAGTGTATAGATAAGATTTAAATATTTTCAGACTTCATATATCTCATTTGCCTGTTCAATAAAATGTCTGTGTAGCCAAAACTCATGTTTGCTTTTAGAATTGGAAGAATCAGAAAGAGCTCCAAGTAAACATTTGCCTATCATATATTCCTATGAACTGTTCCAACTATCACTGAAAGTAATGTCAGTCTACGAGTTTATATACTAAACCTCTAGACAACTACTACTGTGTTTTCTACTGGAAAGTTTGTGTACATAAGCAACTTCCCTTTTGCCACTTCCCAAAAGCAGACAGGTTTTGTGAATGATTACCCTTTTCCCCTAGATTCCAAGATCAGAGGCAAATGAATCTAAGGAAGGTATTACCTGAAATTCTATTGCATACTTTCTGAATCACTTATCTCTCCACTGTGTATGCAGGTATGACATACAGAACTGTTATCACATGTGGTGTTTACTACCATAAAGCTCTATAATCCATTGAATAAGGGTTTTTTAAAATGGATTGTTCAGGTCTGAACATTCAACAGCCCATTCTATAAATTGGGTATAGTTAAATCTGGGAAGGGCAATCTCTCTAAAACCAAAGGTGAACTTTTGTAGTACAACTTTTCTGCAACATGGAGTCAGAGACTGCATTTTTGCCTGTATTCCAAAAAGGACATGTGATAAATGGTACACCACTGAAATATACTTTTAAGAAATTGCAAATATGAGTAATCTGCAATTTTAAATATTTAAAGATATCTGGAATGTCATTTGAGATTCTTATGAAGTCTAAAGCCCTTAAGCCTCTGCCTTATGACACAGTTATATATCTATAGTCCCATTCACATTGCACACATTTTTAAATACTACTCCCATGATGAAAAGGAAAAAACCTCCTTGCTTAAAAAGATAAATTCTAATATTTTCTAAGTTAAAGATTAGCTGCTATGCTGCGCAAAAAGAGGAAATTCTGGTTACATCTTGAACTGGTTCACTGTACACTGAAGTTTAATCTGAACACAGATGTGGGTTGAACAATAAACAGAGGTTATATACTGGGGATATGTAATGTGAAGCACAGGATGATAATACTGTTCCTAAATCAGGCTGCCAGCTGGTCACATCTACAGAGCTGAGAGATGAACAACTATTTGCTGTAGGCACCTATTGATTTGGCAAGGGAGAAATAAGAGTCATTTCTTTTGCTTCCATAAGAAAGGCTGCTGACTTTGGTTAAAAAAATTGGGTGACTGTAAGACTGAGAGGCTGGAGAGCAGCCAAAGGTAGAGTTCGCCATAGGGATTTATCAAGATAAGCTTGCCCAAAATTTTAAAGCACTTTCTGCTTCATAGATAAACAGAACATTCCTATTGTACTTCAAGAATTCCTCTTTCATTGCTGCCTTCATATCATCATGCAAGAATATTTCAAGACATTTCAAAAAATGCATAATCTCTTAACACTGCCATCTGCAGAGCCAGAACAAAATGAACAAATGTGTTCTGACTTTGTGAATGAAAGATCCTATGTTTCAGTGACTAGGCTATGCAGTAAATGCCCATTAACCATCCATCTGATCATGTTTAATTTTCACCATTTCCACAAAAACCTCGTTCATGACTTCTGCAAATTACTGACATGCAGTTGGTCTCAGTTTATGTGACTAGTACTGTGTGTCGTTATGCAACACAACTAAAATCTAGCAGACTACAGGCCAAATCTTCATTTCATTGCAAGGCAGTATTTTATCATAAATTTAAATGGCTGAAAGATATGGAGTTGTTTTGTTACTTCCACAGATTCATCCAACAATCATGGATTTGAATCGCTACTGAAATATGTTGCAGAGGCTTCAGCTAACTTGAGGAGAAGGAGGAAACCAATGCATCCTAGACCCTCATAGGTCATTTACATTTCTACTTCTGGCAGCCCCTGCCTAGCCCAGAGAAGGGTTGCTCACTGTTTTTAATTTAAAACCAAAATCTCCTCCCCCCTTGGAAAAATCTCACAGTGATCCCTGCATAAACAAGAAAGTCAGCTGATATGTGGATAACCATTCAATCCCTTTCCACTTTCAGATTAGCTATTATTAACGAAAGGCTGAAAAAGGCACTCCAGGATGCTTTTTCTGCAGCTGTCTAAAGATCAGCTCCATAATACCTGCCTGATGGGGAGAGTTCCCTCAGCCACTGCAAAATAAGAAAGGAAAAAACCCAAACTTACTCTGAGAACCATGAATGGCTATTCATTTTCATACTCAAACAAGATTATTGGTAATTGCCTCTGCATGCCATGAAACATGCTACTGTTGCTGCACCTTATACTTCCATGCAGAGCGTGGGCCTGCTCAGTTTTAATGCCTCGTGTAAAAAACTCTTTTGACCCAGGGCTCACATTCCTGACAAAATCTCTTTCCATTGTCTGAAAAACAGCAGGCTTCATGAAACTGTAAGCACAGCAAGTAAGCAAAATGTCAATCAGCAGGCTGAAAATGTTGTCAAGGCAATGCAACATCTCTCACCAAAAGTCATGCAGCTTTTCCACATTCCATCCACCTCTCACAACACTTTGTCTGTCCTCCAGTGCCCAGAATGGCTGAGTAAAGGAGCCAACCTTAATTTTATCAGCAAACAGCAGTCATAACTCGACCCTAGGCTGGGGGCCTTTATGGAAAAGCTGCATTAGCAGAGGGGAGGGCCTGATTCACACAGTAAGTAAAAGCACCTCGAACTCCCTCTCAGGTGAACTCACCGACAAACACATTGCTAATTTTAAACATTAAACCCCCTTCACATCACCCTCTTGGGGTTCTTAAGGCAATGCCAGCTCTGACTGTGCCTGCCCAGCCCCTCAGGGCTCTTCCACTCTGCTTGTGGCCAAGCACTTGGGGCCATCAGCACCTGGCCCAGTGTCACCAGGTTCCCATGGCCCTGTCCTCCTGGGCTCACAGCCTGTCCTATCCCCATCCCCATGGAGGTGCCCAGTGCTTGGCGCTGGGGTTATGGGAGTGGTTGGGCTGCCAGGCCCCCCAGTCACCCCTCGGTATCCATGGAGCCTGAGCCCCTGCACCTCAGATGTCTGTGAATTCATCTCACTCCTAAGTGAAAAAAGGCTCATGGAATTGGGACACACAAAGAGGGAAAAACTGCAATTCACACTTTTATATCTTCCTGAGTAAGATCTCATACTTCTAAAGCAGAAGATAAAAATAATTTAAAAATTGAGATTCTCTTATAAGTTGAACAGAAATAAAAGGTAACAAAAAATTATTTGCTTTCTCCACCAAAAAGATAGACCAGTTATCAGTGACTAATGGATCATCTAATAGAATATTGCTATTTTATTAGAAAAGAATATCTTCCAAACCATCTTTTATTCATTCTTTGGCAGAAGTTGTTTAATTTTTCCTAATTTTTCAATATTAAAATGAAGGTCAAAAAGGACCATCTCTTGTCAGTTACAAAGTTATTCAACCAAGACCATTGCATTAATTACAGACTCTATACTGTTTGAAATAAGAATGAAAGAGGAAAGCCAAATTAATGTGCAAAATGCTTATCTGAAACTTAGACTTTTCTTGAAACTTAGATGTCACTCTAAGAGAATAAATTTACAAAATGCAATTGTTTCTTCCTACAGTGACAAGTAACCAGCCAGTAGTATATTGATATTTTATTGATGGGTACAGTGAAGGAACATATAAAAACATTTTCTTTAGACTTATTTACAGGTTTTTCCTCCATGTTCCTTTCTGTGCCATTTCTTCAGTTGATCTTAGTTCCACTTATACGTTCTAAAAATATTCTTTGTCTTGAAAGGTCTGCTTTGATTAAGACATCCTTACTTTTACTCTGCAAAAGTTAGGAAACCACTTCACCATGCCACAACTATTTTTCTGCTCCCAAACCCCAGAATCAACTAAACTAAAAAGACATGCTTTGCCCAATTTCAAGTCCTTGGAAGCATACCTGCAGGTGCCTCAGTTTTACTAATCATTGCAGATGCACTGAAATGTAGAAATTAGCTTTCAGGTCACCATGTACATACCTTCTCTCTCATGCACCACACATTTGAAACATCTGACAACAGTTTTATTTTAGGATGGTTAATCATCCATGAGTATTTACTTATAAAAGCTTGTTTTCAAGAGAGCCTAACTAGACCATAAAAATTTGCTTTAGGCAGAGACAAGCACAAAACAAAAGTTAATGGTTTTAGTTTATTTCCATAATAATAAAAACTCGTTTGAGCACTCCTAAGCCATTGACATCAGTGGATCCAGTAAAAATTGCTTTTACTTTTAAATTAAGTTTTGCTAACCAGAGTGTAAAGATGCCTAACTGTTTTGATATTTATTTGAGGTCTAAGATACTTCAGAGAAAGGCAAAGTCTGGTAGAAAATACTTTTTTTGAGAAGGGAGAGGCTGTTATTAGAAAAAGCTCTTTTATACAGATCTCGCAGAGCAGAGCTGTCACTAGAAAGAAAGTCTGTTGTAAGTCATGCTGTTGCAGTGTTTTTCTTGCACGTAAGTGAAAAATCAGAGTGGTGTTCTCAAGTGCACTCAGTGCCCATCTGCTTCTCTTCTTACTAATATCACCATCACTAACATTTCCTGGGGTCCAGTGTGAGGTCAGGTGAGTCACACTGAACGTTTTCTGAAAACATAATAATAATGACTTTAGGACATTGTTTAAAAACAGGAGTGTTCATTTTTCTAATTACACCATCACTGTCTTTCCTCCATGTATTTTTCTATCTTATTTCAGATGTATTGACCAACTGTCTAAACCACTGGTTTCCTATTTGGTCCAATACAATTATCTGTAGACAGCTATAACAATGATCTTCAGAATCAAACAGAATTTTGGTATTATAATGTTATACATACAGGGTATTTACATAAAGGCAAGATACACTAGTCTGCCAGCAAAACATTTTCCCCATCCATTTCCACCCCAGACAAGAGCCTATCAAAATTCCTTTAAGAGCTTCTTTATATTCTTTAAAAACTAAGAAACTGCCACAATCAAAGTTCATTTGCTAGAAGCAGGTGCTTACCTACAATGTATCATATCTCTAAAGCAACCAAAATTCCTATGCACTGATGACAAATCCTACCGGGCATATAGTTTATGCACAAACACACAGGGAACACATTTCCCACACCTTTATTATCTCTTTTTTGCCTTCATTTCTTCTTTCTTTGTTTTTCTACTCTGCTCACTCCCCATGTTTTTTACTGTCTTTATACTCAGAATATTTTTCGATTTGTCCTAAGAGCAACATAAGTCAAACTATGTTAAGACTCAAGCCTACACAAATCCCTCTTATTCATAAATAAAAGAAACAGTAGGAATGGCCTTGGACTAAGTCTCTAATCTGACCTCCCCAGAATTTGGAGAAAGTTCAGATCTAACTTGACTTTCCCTAACCAGGACCATGTACATACATGTACAAGCAAACCCCATCACATTGTACATGAGAGTTACATTAAAAAAGTATAAAATTCTGAAAAATATATCAAGAATGAAGAAAAATGAGAAGTGCATATTGGAGAAAAACATACAAGTGACTTGAAAAATGTAGGGGTTTTTCTTGACTACTGAGAGTGCTAGAAAAGACAAAAAGACTTGCTACGCTACAGCACATCAAGGCAATGTTTTTCAGCATGGCATAACATTTTGACAAGTCATTTAAGGCCTTAAACTTTAATGAATATGGAAGCAATAATAAAAATGCATGACATATAAAGTGTGTGTTTGCTGCCTAAGAGAATGTTTTTCTACCAGAATGTGTTCTGCCTGTACTGCCTCAAAATGTGGCTGGTTATCTACTGATGAACTCACAAATGCTCTTAAACTCAATGCCTTGTTATAAAAGTCTATATGGTTTTATTACCTATGTACACAAATACACCCACATTTCCCACCCATCATAAATATCAATCAGGAGAGAAATAAGGGATCAAACTTCCTCCTCATCCATTCTCAACAACTACAGTAATCTCATTTTCATCATTCAGTGCTCACACATATAGAAATGCAGGTGCTTATTTCTAGTATTGCTAAGATAGTAAGTTAAACCAATTGAGGTTCAGGAACAATGTTTGATAATAGGGTTCAGGTAGTCTTTTGAAAAATTAACTTCTGCAAATGAGGTCTTGTCCCCCTGCAAAAGCTGCATTCTTCTGGGCAGTACAATTACGCAAGAGTCTTAGAGAAGTGTAGGATTTCTCATCCGCGTGGACACAAGAGTTCAGATAGTGCTAAACACTTTCCTTCCACTTTCCAATTAGCTTTCTCATAAACACATGCATTTTCCTGCTGATGCATAAAACATGTCTGTTAGTCTGAGCAATGCCTTAGATCCAAAGAGTGTCAAATGTGGAACAACTACATCTTTTAAAAATTTTAATGAAGTAAATGGCAGAGTATACAATTCTGAAATTGTGCATATATTTCTAGGGTGTATGTCTTTGGGATATTTTTATTGTAAAGGCAATATTATATTTATTTTTTCTCTTAAAAACACAGACAGACATTTAGAGAAGACTCTTGAGAGTATTTTAGTTCTGTTACTTTACAGATTACAAGAACAGACTCATCTTTGCACTTCCATCAAGACGAAAGCTGGATTTTAAACCACTTAGTCAGTTTTTATCTAATCTGTCTTAATATCATAAAATGGAAATGCCCTTTTTAACCGGCAGAAACATCAATCAGTTCAGAGTAGCCTTCAAGTAATTTCCAATAAATATCATTTATATTGCTTTTTCTCTCCCATAACAATAAAATAGTGGCACATTTGGGCACACCATCCCCAAATGACTTATAAGAATATACTGTCCATCCATCCATCCATCCATCCATCCATCCATCCATCCATCCATCCATCCATCCATCCATCTCCTGGGAGCATAACAGTTGTAACACTATGGTTAATAACACCCTCTTCAAAAATCATGTTCCATTTTTGAGAACATGTTATATGTCTATAATAAAACGAGGCTAAATTTTTCTTTGTTACACAGCTTTCAATTTTTAGAATTATGTCATTTTCTCCAGGTAAGTAAGAGTCCACTCACACAGCAGAAAAAATGTCAGGAGTTTTAGAAGGGGAAAATACATATCTAACTCTGATATATTTATAGTCAAACACACAGACCTACAATCTGTATACCAAACTCTCCTCATTACATATGACATGATGTACCATGTTTATGTGATGATTATCCATAGAAATCACATCAGTTACTCAGAGACAAAGTTACTTCTGAGAAGCTCTGCCTTTTACTGTGCATTTGTTTAACCCTCACTTATGACCATGGCCAGTCAATTGCAAGGAACAGACTGGAAGAAATTCTGTTTATTTGCTTGGAATATTTCTTAGCATGAAGAAAAGAAATCACACTTTGTATTTGCCCCTCAATTACAGGTAATAAATATTAAGGGTCTGGCTAGTGTAAATTAGAGCCCATTTTGAAAACACTGGCATGCTTTGCATCACCTCCTCTGTCCTTGGAAATGCAAGAGTTTGTTTATGTCTGATTTGGGAAACTCATTGCTTTGTGATGCAGAAACAGAGCTCAGGTAAGAAAAATGCTCATCCTTCCAGTGTGTCTCCCTCTGCTTTCTGACTCCTTTCCGATCTTTTTGTGGCTGTCTCCTAGCTGGCTATGTCTCCACCTGCCACACCAGCCCTGTACTTGCCGTAGTGCCTGGGCTCCAGAGTAGTGTACTATAAGGGTACTGGTGAATATTTGCACTGGTTCAACATAAAAGTGCAACCAAAACCCAAAGCAGTGAACCTCAAAGAATCATTCCCTTTGTCTCAATCAAATCAGAGAAGAACCCTCTCCTATAATTTTGTCCCCGACATGAATAAATCTTGCCTGGAGAAGCACTCAACAAGCAGAGTGAGTGAGTGTGTGTGTGTAGACTTGCAACAGATACTCTTCTATGAACTTAGAGATCATTTCAATCCCCTTTTCAATCTACCATGGATCCAGATAATGCTTATGAGCATCTCTTGAAACTTTTCCTAAATGATACAATAGAACAACAAATGCTTCACATTTTTATCCCAGTAAATAATTACCATATACTTACTCTGTTAGTTCTTCATATAATTAATTTCATGCTCTCCTTTTATAGACTGTCTAAGGTCCATAGCACTCTCCAGTCCATATACAATTTGCAAGATCCGCATCGCCTCTCTTCTCTTTGCATCTTTTCACCAATTTCACTCCTTCAACACATTAAGTACAAATGTTTTTGCTCCATTTCCAAAGTTATTGCCCAACTTGGCCTAGATTACAGACCTAACCCAACTGTTAAAACCTCCTCTACCTTCTCTCTGTAAAAGGACATGTGTGATTCTGATTTTCTCATAGTGTATTCAGTCACTTCCCTATGCTGAACACTACACTTCAAATACTTAGACACATAATTTTTTGAAGTGTCTTAATTTCAGGAAAGAGAAAGAAAGAAATGTATGCTAGTTCTACACAACTGTGGTGAATAAGCATTCAGCTCTTTATTTTTAAACTAATTTCAGGAAACTTGGCCTCTCTAAAAATATAGGCCAGCAGCTCTTCCAAGAAATGAAAGAATCAGCTACTTGCTTAAGGATTTATACAACATCTACACTTTGAGAATAGTTTGGATAAGAAAGGGGGAAAATGTGCCTGTCCATCCAACCACTAAAGTTTGTCTGGCAACATACTAAAGGAGATATAACTTCCTGCTATGCTTGAGTAAGCTGTGCTCATGACAGCTCATTGTACTGGGACATGATATATGTATTTTGTAGACACCTCAGAAAATGAGAACAAATCTTGCTGTAAGCTCTATTATGTGATACCCTAGGATTTTCTTTTGTTCACTCACCTATGAAAGACTGTGATAGCTATAGTCATTTTCCCTTCTGCATCTCTAACCTACACATCTGTAACACATTCAAAAAGGCAGGAGGGAACAAACATCCATCGTCTGATATCTCCTTGGAACTGCTTTTTTTCATGACAATTGAAATAGAACTTGTACAATTCTGATGAGATGAGGAATGTTTTATTGGATGGCACAGTGGTCATGCACAGGGGCAGAAAGCTGAAAGCTGTTAAAAAGCAGAAGTTATTATTTCTAATAATTGTCTGCTACACTTTGACTAGTTCTTTGTTTCTTTTTTTCCCCTGGGTATATTCTTCATTAGAAATAATCAGCTATTATAATTGGCATACATATATTTGGCCACTCTAAGCCATGGCATTCTCAGATTCAAGCATAAGATTTTTTTTCTCAGGCTTCTTAAGAAATGAGATTATTTATACAAATCCATCTCTTCACAATTTCTCCTAAGGAAGTTAGGATGAGTTTTTGACTACGATAGAAAAGTGAGCTTCTGTGATTTTTTTGAAAGGATTAAGCACTTTCAGTAAAAATCTCCATCATCTCTAAAGGTCACTCCTAATAAAATCACAAGCACCATGGAGGAAACAGGTCCCAGTTTTGACAGGTCACTGGAGACAGAAACCTGGAAAACTGGATTCAATTTTCAGTATGGTATTGGCTCCCTGAGTACCTGAGCAAATAATTTCACTTCCTCATACCTTTGTCTCTCTCTCTCCCTCTGTAATATAGGAGTGATATACCTTGAGACCCAGCTAAAGAGTGTGACATGACATGTACTCCAAGATTCACTAATGGAAGATAAGAGCCTGTATGAAAAGCTAGGCAAGTTATTATTTGTCATCTTATAGATTCTTCTAAAAATAACTATTTCCACCAAAGACTTTGCACATCAGTTACCCTGCACAATAAAAAATGTTGAGAATACACATAGCCACAGTAATCTGATTTTAGGTGTACAGGCTGAAGGAAAAGAATTGTGGTATGACAGCTCAGTACAGTATTACACTGTAGAGGCCACTATCAAGCATGTCTAAATACTAAGCTGATTTTCAGATTTACTTCACTTTCCCCCTCTCCAAGATGACTACAAAGTAGGAGTTATCAAAACAATCAGCTTCAGGTAAGCTCTTGCTGACTCAACATTGGATTTTTATCCCTCAGATGGGAAAAAAAAAGTCCAATTATAAAACAGTGGTGTTAAAATCACCCTGCATTTCCAGAGTCCCATGGAGAATTACTGCCAAACTTCAAGGAGAGATGATCTTGTTCTCGCTACCCCAGCTGAAAGTGAAGTTTGCACAGGAGCAACCAGATGCAGGCATTTGGCAGGCATGGCCTTCCAGGAGGAGACACCAGCAGGGCGTCAGCTTCACTGAACTGCAGGGGTTGACTCAACCTGTCTCAGAAACATGAGCTCCTACTGTCTTTCAAGATGAGAGGTTTGAACATCAACATGCATGGGTTTCCAAGGGCTACAGAAATGAGCAATTGCATTCACTTCATTATCTGAAGGCTGTGGCTTGGGCAGGGACATCTCTCACTAGATCAGGTTGCTCAAAGCCCCATCCAGCCTGGCCCTGAACACTTCCAGATATGGGACACCACAGCTTTTCTGCCTTTTAACAGACTGCACTAAATAACTAAACCTGCTTCACTTTCTCAGATGACTTGGAATAAAAAAGGAGAACATTTAAGTATTTTATCTCCTTAAGAGTTTTCTAGGAATACGTTTGACAGTTCAGTGGGCTTCCATACTAGAAGTAATTAAAAAATTCCTACACTGTTGCTGGAAAACTTGTTTCCTAAAACAATAGTTTCATAATACCTCTCCCCTAAAGAGACACTGAATGCATTTAGTACAGTAATCTGGAACTAGGTTTAAGTACAAAAGATAATTAACAAAAGGAGGGATGTTCATGAAGGGCATTACTGTTGATAAACTAGAAATTACATGTTGCCCTGATATTTCTGCAGTTTCACCAAGTGCTTGTGAACAGGAAAGGAGATCCAGAACTCAGACAGATGAAAGACCAGGAAATGACACAGGCATTATTAATTCAGTTATATCATTAGGCTTACAGAAAATTGATAAAATATGTGTAATAGGGATGATGAGCTACTCCCTTTATCTATACAGGTTCTGAAGTGCACCTCTTTTGTGGCATACATCATCTGGTACATCAGAACAGCTGGATTTGTTTATGATAACTCAGGCTGCTGCTTAAGAGTTCTGCCTGTGGCCATCCATCTCACTCAACAGGATTACACCAGACTCTCCACATTCCTCATGGATTTCAAGAACCATTATGCATGGGTAGGTTACGGCTGCATGTGGTAGCTTACATACCTACAACATGTGGAAATAACTCCCACAAAATCCTGAATGGAGAGGAGGGTCTAGGACTTTAATTAGAAATATACTGGCCCCTCAGAGACCTACTGAGTCCTCCCTTGGTGCTCTTCTAATTGCTTTAAAGCTTCAGTCAATACCCTGGGTAGAGTGAATATTTGATCAGTTTTATTCTCAGTTTCCAGGTTTCTCTAACATAAAGGAGACAGGCAGCTCCTCCTTAAAAAAAATCACCAAGTTCACAGCTAATGAGACTGACTGCCTGTGGCATCATTGCCACAGAAGACTAACTCCAGATCTTCAGCTGCTCTCACTTCACTCTGAAGTGCGTCCCCCAGTTGAGGAAAAACTGCTGGTGGTTAACAATAGAAGAAATAGATACCTTTCCCCCCCCCATTTTACCAGAGAGTCTTCCTCTTTTCCCTGCCCCAAAAGTAAAGTAATATATGAGAAAGAACTGAACAATATGACCTCATTATTGAGAGAGATATACCTATTGCAATGCAGCTTTTAAATGCTTGTATCTAAAAATCTTTAAGTTATGAGGTAGGAAGACCTCAGACTCATAACACAAGGGCACATTTCATTGCCAACACTGTGGTTAGTAGAAGAGAATTCTGCAAGCTAATTATTCTTCAATCTGATAATTTATTCTTTCACAAGAATAAAAGGATTCTCCTCTGGGTGCAGCTCCTTCTTCTCCCTCAGGTACCTGACATTGCTGAAATTGAAAGCCCTAATTCAATTAACAAAGGATGGGAACCCTTAATGAAAATTAACCATTCAGAAACAGATGTTGATGCCACAGAAATGCTGATACTCCCCATGAAACACCACTAGCTGTCATGTGGATGGGAAAATGCAGGGACATCTGAACTTGGAATTACATACCAGATGAAGTAAATATACTTACATCTGCAGACCACCATTCAATGAAGTGCTTCAGCACATGCTTAGATTTTATTAAACTGCTTTGCCATATGCTTAAATTTATTCTGTACTGGTAACATTACTAGCCAAAAGGTATACAATTTCACACTAGTGCTTTCTGCCTGATTGCTACACCTCTGGATAGCTGTGATTTCTTATGACTATACAAAAGCAATGCCTAGATTTCAGAATTTCAGAATCTCAGAATTGTTAGGGTTGGAAGGGACCTCTGGGGATCATCTAGTTCAATGCCCCTGCCAAGGCAGGGTCACATAGAGCAGGTTACACAGGAATGCATCCAGGAGGGTTTTGAATGTCTCCAGAGAGGAAGACTCTATGACCTCCCTGAGCAGCCTGTCCAGTCTCGTCCACTCTCAGTGTAAATAAGTTCTTCCTCATGTTGAGATGCAATTTCTTGTGTTTTAGTTTATGGCCATTGCTCCTCATGCTGTCACTGGGCACCACTGAAAAGAGCTGGCACCATCCTCTTGGCATCTGCCTTTGAGACATTTACATGCACCAACAAGACCATCTCTCATTCTTTGCCCTAAACAGGCCCAGCTCCCACAGCATAAGAGAGATGCTCCAGACCCCTGATCATCTTTGTGGCCTCCACTGGACATTCTTCAGTAGCAACTTGTCTGGACACAGCACTCCAGGTGTGACCTCACCTGGGCTGAGTAAAAGGGCAGGATCAGCTCCCTTGATCTGTTGGCCACACTCTTCCTGATGCACCCCAGGATATCATTGGCCCTCCTGGCCACAGGGGCACTGCTGGCTCAGGGACAATTTGTCACCCACCAAGACTCCCAGGTCCTTCTCAGTAGACCTGTTCTTTAGGAGGTCAGCCCCCAACCTGTGCTGATACTTGGGGTTATTCCTCCTCAGGTTCAGGATCCTACACTTGCCCTTGTTGAACTTCATTAGTTTTCTGCGCACCCACTTTTCAGCCTATCAAGATCCCTGATTGGCAGCCCAGGCTTCAGGTGTATCAGCCTCTCCCCCCACTTTCATATCATCAACAAACTTGCTGAGGGTACATTCTATCCCTTCATCCAGGTCACTGACAAACAAGTTCAATAAGACTGGACTCAGCAGATTCCTGATTACAGGCCTCCAGCTGATCACAGCTCTCTGAGCTCTGACATTCAGCCAGCTTTTGATCCACCCCACTGTCCATTCATCTAACCCACGCTTCCTATGCTTACCTGCGAGGATGGTAGGGGAGACAGTGTATTTCCAGGTATAGTAAACAAAATGCAAAAGGAAGCTACATCTGTGAAACAGACTTCATGACTGGGGCTGGAACTCATGCTCACTGTTTGCAAACCAGCACTGCTGGAAAGCTGATCACAGACCAGGACAGCTCACGTGACTCAAGGTTCAAATTGATTAATGCCACTGTCAGGCATAAAAAAGTTCAACAAGCAGCAAATTAAGTACAGTTCAAAACACAATGCCTACATATTAACAGCTTTTGAAAGTTCTGTGTTCACTTTTGGTGGGAATAGAGTTGAACACATAAAAACAATGTAGTGAGCTGATTCTGTTCCCCTCTTACACATTTTTCCTTTTGTAAAGCTGTTGTGGAATCTCATCAAAAGAATGATTAGGGACTTTTTCTTCTAATTTCATAGAATCCCATGAGTAGGGATGCCATTTACTATACCAGGTTGCTCAAGGCCCTGTCCAACTTGGCCTGGAACACCTCCAGGGATGGGGCATCCACAACTTCTCTGGGCAGCCTGTTCCAGTGTCTCACCACCCTTGCAACAAAGAAATTCCTCCTAATATCTAACAAACCTACTCTTTTTCAGCTTAAAACCACTGCCCCTTGTCCTGTCATTATTTGCCCATGTAAAAAGTCCCTCTCACCCCTTTTTATAAGCCCCTGTAATGTATTTGAAGGGTGCTCCAAAGTTTTCCTGAAGCTTTCTACTCTCCAGAATGAACGACCCCACTCTTTCAGCTTGTCTTAGTCGAAGAGGTGCTCCAGCCCTCTGATCATCTTCCTGGCCTCCTCTGGGCTCACTCCAACAGGTCCATGTCCTTCTTGTGCTGAGGACCCCAGAGCTGGATGCACCACTGCAGGTAGGGTCTCAGCAGAGCAGAGCAGAGGGGCAGAATCCCCTCCCTGGCCCTGCTGCCCACGCTGCTTTGGATGCAGCTCAGGACACATTTGGCTCTCTGGGCTGTGAGTGAACATGGCTGGGTCATGTCCAGCCTCTCATCCACCAGCATCCCCAAGTCCTTCTCCCCAGGGCTGCTCTCAATAATTTCTTCTTCCAATCTCTACTTATGACTGGCACCAGTGCACGCGGACTTGTTGAACATCATGAGAAGGATTGTGGGCCCACTGCTCAAGTTTGTCCAGTACCCTCTGGATGGCAAAATTTCTGATGGAAATTTATCCATCACTAGTTTAAAACAATTTACTCTTGTTCTAACATTGGTCTTAAGCTTAACCAGACTGTTTATCTCCCTGGCATTTACTCAGTGCATTCAGAGACAGTAATCACTTCTCCTTTCAATATTTTCTCCTGTGAGGTTACATGAGAATTTCCCTTGTAAGGTTACAAAAACATGAATAGAGATCAGAGTGGACTGAGCCACTATTTCTGAATGTGGTCACAGTCTTCTGCATCAGGAGATTCCAAATTCTTCTCAACAGATACTTGTACAATGGTTCTAACATACCTACTCAGTCTACCTGTGTCTCTGCAAGTGTCCCAGAATCACTTAGGTGGGAGGCAGTCTTGGGAGTGCAGCTTTCCCATCAGGTTTTGAACACCACCAGAGATAGAGATTCTCTGGGCAACCTATTCCTGTACATAATTTGTAACTATCTTCAGAGTAGAAATTTTTCATTAGAGTTACCCAGAATCTTCCATCTCAGTTTAGGGTCACTGTCTCTCGTTCTTCTGCTGTGCATTTCAGGAATAAGCCTAGCTTCATCTTCTTGAAACCTCCTCACAGATCCTGGAAGATTATTTCCAGACTCCTTTTCTTCCTTTTAACAGAAATTTATTCACTCCAAATCCCTTGATTTTAGGATTAAGAGCAGGAGCCCGTACACTCCCCTGAAGGTCATTGGCCCAACTGCAGTGCTGGAAAGTATTTTTGACTGGAGTTGACGTGAGAGTGACAGACATATTACAGCCTTAAAAGACAATGAAAAATTCAATCCCTGATCACCATCTGCTCTTGGGATGTTCTGTTAGAGCAGAGAGAGCACTGAAGTAGTGTAATCAGTTGTTATCAACATGAAGAAAATTCGTATTGCCAAGTCAATCACTTCCCATGGCAAAGCTGAACAGTTTTACCTAAATCTTGTTTATCAGTATAGTACAGCATTTTCCCTAGAACCTCTGATATTAACAAGTATTATCATTCTTCTGCCCTAACGCTTTTTTAATATTAAGAGTAAATGTTGAAAATCCATACAGTTGACACCACTGCCCTGGCAGATGCAGAATTAACACTGATACCATAAGGGATTGCAAATGCCTAAGCCATTTCACAAAGGGATTGAATTGAAGAGATAACATATTTTCAAATATAACTGAGGTCAGCATACAGATGCTCACCTTCCACAACTTCAGCTATTGCCAGTACTCAGATATGAACAGAAAAGACCAGTATTAAATTTACCTCTAAAGGTTTCTATAAATCCTTCAGGTCAACAATTAAGTGTTCAGTATTTTGATTTTTTTGATTTTGTAGTAGATCATAATTTATTACCTGCTACATTCAGTCTAGGAACAATAATATTGATTTTCCCTGCTATATTTTTGATTGTATGAAATAAAATATTTTCCGTTAATTTTCTTTCCAGAGAAGGCTCTGCCACAGATTACAGACTTCTGATACTTGTTAGTTTCCCTACAGAACATTTTGTAACCGAGGCGGGGAGTGAAAAAAATTCCATACCTCTAAACTATCCCTGAAATCCATTTAACACTCTAAGAGGAAAGTTGTTACTGCAAAACTCTGGTGAAATTCACCTCAAGCAAGGCAGTAAGATGTAAGCTGCCTTCAGAAAGACAGTGTCACTTAGTGGATAGAACAGAATCCCAGGACTTGAGAAATTTGGGCTAACACAATAAAGATGAACAAAGAGTTGCAGCACAGCAATGATTTCAGGGTGATGCAAAGGCACAGTGCAGCAGGCATCACCACACTAATTTCCAGTACTAAATATGAGGCCACTTTGTTATTGGTAAAACGAAATAAAGATGGAGAGGAAATAAAAACCCAAGAGGAATATGATTCTATGATTCTAGGAATAGACGAAGCCAGAATGACTGGGCATTGATGAATTAATGCTTCATAGCATACTATTGTAACTGCTGGGAGAAGACAAATCCTGGGAAAAATCTTCAGGGTAGCAGTGGCTGTTTAAGTTAAAGCTAGAACATTTCAGACAAAATTGAACTAAAAAAGTAAGATAAGATGATGTACTAAGAAAAGACAGTGGATGGGATCCAAGAAAAATCCAGAGGTGAAAAAAAAGGAAAGTAGAAGAAACAAAATTAGATAAAGTAAGATCTTGCAGTATGATGACTACTTAGTAAGGAGGATGGAATCTGATGAGGCAAGGCACAGAAAGTGTTAATAATTATTCCTCTGAGTCCCCTTACTTCTTCATGTCTAATGGTTGACCTTGAAATTCAAAACATTGCATTACTCCTTCCAGGTGTTAGATGATAGACAAATATTTTAAACCATAATCATAAAAATACTACAAAATCAATCTGCAAAGTACCAGTCTATGACACCTTCATATAGGCAAGCATTCACATTGTTCCTTTTTTAAAGTACAAAAATATGGCACCTTGTAGAAATAGAAAGCTTTTGAACTATGGGCAAAATATTTATATCTTTTGGTCAAAATTGGAATCCATATTAAGAACCTTTTAGAGTGCTTTTGCCTTTTTTTTTTTTTTTTTTTTTTTTTTTCTTTTTTGGCCAAAAATCTATTAACAAAAAGCTTAGAATTCTTCAGCTTGCTACAAAATCCACATATAGGAGTAAAGTCCTACCTTGGAAAAAACCCAAACAAAACTGGAATGAACACACACATGTACGCGCACACACACACTCTCCAGCTTTGTTCTGTTCAGTTACAGAATAAAGGTAAGTGAACACAAAGGAAGTGAAAATACTGCTGTGGTCTTCCTCAGCTTAGCAATATTGTCAAAACAGGATAAAATTTTACCAGCTTCCTATTGATCCCAGCTTATGCACCAGCTCCTACCAGTAAACAACTGTCAAAGACAAACATTTTGTATCTTGCTGCTGACCATTTAATGTAAAGCAGAAGAACTGTTTTACAGTACACAAAATTATTAACACTACATTGCACACAAAAGCCCAAAGTATCAGATGACTGCAGAAAGAAATTTGTTAAGAAAGGGGATGAAAAAATAGATTAAGATTTTGAAGGAAAGAAAAGTAATTGACAAGTTTGGGGAAAAAAAACCCCAACAAACCAGCTCTAAGATAAATAGCTTTGTAACAAAAACTTCATAAGGTTTCCATAAAGCAACAAAATAGATATTATCATATTGACAAGATCATATCACAAAAGCTAGGGGCAACAACAGAGAGCAGGAATCTCATTGGAAGAGTTTTATTTAGGGTCAAGGTTCTCCTAGATGATCATCCATCAGCTGCTGCAGTAACTAATTAAAAATCTGGATAAAGACTGAAAAAATTTGTGAGCAGAACTGTTGACACTCACCAAACACAAGCTTTTGATTCAGAACCAAACTGGATGACTTCAGAATTTAGAAATACCTAAGTAATCCAATTAGACTCCTTACATCATCTTCTCTTGCAGACACCATTAAGATGTGAATTTAAAAACAGCTGTGTGATTATCATATCCTGCTACAGAGTATGACTTGTTTCTTAACAATCATGAACAGAAGAAAATCTCATTTAATAAAGACTATTCTTTTTCACTTGGCAATGATGGTTTCATATTTCCCTTTCCTCTCTGAAAGACAGGCTCTTTTTAAACTGGTTACCTGCAAGCTAACAAATTGATTTATGCATTTATGCATTTTTGTTGTCTTTTTGTCTAAGCAAAGGCTGCAGGATGAGACTTTAAAAAAAAACATATTTGATGTATGTCTTCCTCATATAGAAATAATCTGTAACTATTAGATGTCATCCATAAAGTTGATGCAGGTTACACTTTTAACTGAAGCTAAATAAACTGTTTAAAAACATTGGACTATTTCAAAAGCTAATTATTATTTCTAAGGTTCTAAATAAGCTTTGTATATTTCATGCTACGTATCTGCTGATGCTGGAATAGAACAAAGTTACAAAGAATGTAGTTGTTAAGAGAAAATTGACCCAGAAGTTTGCCTTTGTAACAGTGAGAAGCAAGATAGCAAGTAGATCTTTTCCAGGTCAGAATGTTATTGACAAATATGAATTGATTTTGGATCACTGATATTCAGTAAAATAGAGAAATCCTGTGCAAACAAGAAGCAACACCACTTCATAACCATGAATCACCACAAAATAAACGTGAGTCCTTTAGACTTGTAGCCTTTTGAAGGTCACATTACACATGCCCACTACATTACCACATGATAAGAACGATGGAATAATCGTTGGTCCAGCTGGATTTTCCCAGGAAAGAATAAAAATACAGACTCTTGTTTAAATCGTATTTTAAGAACAGAAGTTGACCCGCAACCAAATCCTCAAAGTTTCTTACCAGAGAAGGAAACTAATGCAACCAAACTACCAATATAGAAACTCCTTTTTTTCTGAGAAGCCCCTTCAATGCAATACTAAAGCTCTGGAAGCACAAAAGCCCTTTCTACAAGGTTTTTCTATGAAGGACTCAGACTCCCAGAGAAAGGCTTGATTAAGACTTTTCCTCAGCTAATATTTTTGACATTGCAGTGTCTCTGTCCAGCTGAATGGCTGGCTTTCTTGTTGAAAAGTCACAAAAGGAGGCATTTATCAAAGAAAAATAAATATATTTGTGAATTCCACAAGGAGCTCGAGGCACAGAGACTGACTGCTTTGCCAAGTAGATTGAGTTCCAATAGTGCTCTTTGAGAGAAGACACCAAATAGGAGAGAGAGCCTTTCAGGACAATAAACACTGTGAGTACTAAATGCGTGTTTAAATACTAGATATATATTTAAATGCCTTCTTTTACAACTGCACTCTTTTTGAAACTGAATTTACCCATCAAAATATATAGATAGGAAAAGGAGACATTAATTTTCAGGTCCCAAAATTATCCCCCATAAGAGGCAGATTCATTAAAGATTTTCTCCACTGAGTGCAAGCCAGATCTGCTTCTTACACATATGAGGTGGTGGAGAACTGATCGGATAACTCATTCTTGAGGTTCCTGCAAATTTCAAGGAACTGGCTGCCAGAGAAAAACTCAGAAATTGAAGGTATATACCCTGAACTTCCCATTAAACTTTACAAGCATGGACACAGACCAAATCAAATACCATTGGCACAGAGAATTGCAGCAATAAACCCCAGCAAGGTTTCCTGTCTGTGTACTTTCTCTCACACCTACTCCAGTGTCTCTATCTAGGAGCAGATCTTCACACCAAGTCACTCTGTCTGCACCTGTAAATCGGTGCAGGTAATGTCTCTGGAACTCCAGCCAACCAGCACAGCATGTGGCTGTTCTCTCTTGGCCCCAGGACAAGGCAGCCCCCTCCAAACGCTTTGGAAGCAGCTCCTGGCCTGTGCTAAAGCTGAAGTGTGCCCAGACGCCATCTACGAGAAGGATGGCTGGCTCCCAGTGGAACTGTGCTCGGGACTGTGCTAACTAATTATCTGCACAGCTTCCTGTATGGCAATATTTATGTTAATTAAGGGCCTTGCTAATACTGTTGTTACTATTACCATGATACTACACTCCACCCCAGTGCAGAGCTGAGGATGTAACAGCATTTTGTAAATAACTAAATGAGCTTCACAGTACCCTTTCAGAGAAGGACATGGGTTTTACCCAATTTACAGTCTAGGAGACTGTCAGATCAAAAGACTACCCAATATACTTCTCTTAAAGGAAATGGTGGTAAAGAGCCAAGAATAAGGGATGGGATACCTGATTCTTATTGGTCACATTCAGCTGCTGGGCCACTACCTACAGTGTTAAATTATTCATCATTTCTCAAAGGGAAGGCAGGCATGCACTCACAAGAAACCCTGGGTGCAAGAAAAAGGGTTATCAAAGTATTCACACACTCGTTCAAAAGAGTTAGTTAACTGACAAAAATATGCTGCTGTAATGCATTTTCATATGTAGGCAGCAATTCTTCTCTACATCCTCGGGCTGGAATCCTGTGTGGGGAAAACTGAACTGCTCAGTACATGTAAAAGACAGGCCTCATTAACTCTTGGACATCTTCTCATTTCTTGGTCATAAATCCTATTACCTTGTATTACAAACTGCCATAAAACTCACAGATAAAAGATAATTTATGCTCAGTGTACAGAAGCTAATGTTTCTGTACTCCTGAGAAGCACACAAGCAGAAAATGAGAAAGTATGTATGTGAAACCTTAAGCCATTCATATTGAGCATGGCTAGCATGATAAACATGACTCTGAGGGCCTTATGTTCTTCAGCCAGGGTACAGTCTAATGGTAATTGATATTACCAAATTTCAAACATAAAATGTATGAACTCTTGCATAAAATGTCCTGCTTATAAAGACTGATTACTCCTTATTAAAAATTCAAGCTTTCCTTCTTCCCCCACTACAGAAAGAAATATGACATCTATTCAGTACACAGGTGTATTTTTTTCTTTTTTTTTCTAAATTCCAATTATCACATTAGAAAATTCTTCAGAACAAGCATCAGGTCCTAGAATTCTTAAAAAGTCTCCCTGTTTCTGACTTCTATCCTAATTAGTGTTGCATGGCACACAAAAAGTAACAGCCGTTGGAGTTGGCACAATCAAAGGCAGCTCAAACTTTTATTTGCTTTTTCTCTGAAGCAATTTAAAGTCTTCAGACTTTGGCACTGATTTGAACTGTGTTGGTTATCTGCTCGAAGGAATATTTTGCTTTAGTGAAGACTGAGCAAAAGTGCTCATTTAGGTTGCTTGTCATTAGTTTTCCTTTCCCATTCAGACAAGAAAATCTTTCACTGTCAACTTATAAATTCTGTAGCTACAAATTATGTTCTCATTGTTTGGGCCCTTACATAGGTGCAACTCATTTCATGCCTGCTTTCTTTTCTTAAATACTTATTAAGTGTTTTGACATATATTGGAATTCATTTATCTAAATCTACATACTTACAGTCTATATATCTACATTTCAGCCTCCCACCCAATTTCTCCATAGAGAACATAGAGACAGGTATTTATGGGATGTAATTATTCCCATCTTCTCTTTTCCTTACAGGAGCTCATCCTTAAAGGTCAGAAATGAACGTAAGAGAGTTTACTTCCTTGTAGTTTTCTTCACTTTCCACGCCAAAACACTTTTATCTATATATTTCAAAAACTTGTACTGTCTGTCCATCTATTTCCCAAGAAATGGCTCAATACTCAAAGTGCTAATTACTCTTACATTCAGTACTTGGATGATGTAATTGGCTTATGAAAAAAGGCTTTGTTTACCTGGTCCACCTTGCCTGGTAGTCTGCAGTGGAACCCAAAACAGGCATTGCCCTTGATGTTTTCCTCTTATCATCCTGAAGACTTTTAGCAAGTCCATAAGTATGTTTCCAACAATGCTGTGGACCTTTTATTAGTGTGTTAAATATTGATGTATTTCTTCTACTGTAACCCTCTATACCCACATTGTAACAATTTCAAAGAAATTATTAGATTTTTTGTGTCGTTAGATACCTGCTGACACCATCCTCTTTGTAGTTTTTGCACTAGTAACCATAAATTCAGCAGCTTAACTTGTTACTCCCCTTGTTATCCTTCCTAGGGCACTTAAGGAATTACCAGTTTATCTGCTGTATCCAAATATTTTAGACTCTGCCTAGGTACACGACAGAGAACCACTCTTCTGCTATACTGAACCAAAGGATAATATTATTTGGAAGAAAAGACATAATTATGTTTTGCTCATATATATTTTATCCAAAGAATCCAATAAAGATCAGATTCTTCTTCCCAAAGAGAGAAAGTTTCTGATCTACATTTATAGAAAAAGCGACATGCTCTCAACTTTATCATTTGCTTTAGCATTTGAATCTCAAAACCTTGCTTCATTTATTCCAGTTTCCAGACTTGCATTTCCAACAGTCAGTGGGTCTCCCACTGTGTTAAACTCCCTCCTACCTTGATTTTAAATTACCAAGCGGAGAGGGGGAGAAGAGAATGTCATGATTGTGGCTGTCTGCAGGAGAGAAATATCAGGCTGAACTCCATTAAAAAAAAAAAAAGTACTTCCAAGCTTAGGATCCTTGTTGCTTCCAGTTTATAAACTACTCACTTTTTTTAAGAAAAACAACTATGCAGGATTAATGATATTATCCAGAGGTACCACAATAGATGACTGAAGATGCTGACAGGTGCCAGGTTTGTGTCAAAGTTAGCACAATGAAAAGCAATTTTGTGTCAAAGTTAGCACTAAGATTGTTTAAGTGGCCTGCTCCTATATCTGCCCCTTATTTGTGTATGCTAGAAACAGCCTGAAGTTTCCTGTGGAACTCTGCCCAACTACAAAAAAATATTAAATGCTTTTGGTATGGTATTATTGAAAACAGAACAAAGAAGTTTCCAGCAAACAAAACAATTAGCAACATCCCATTTCTATTTAAAATGCACAGATCATGATTTTTTTTCAAGTAGTAAAGGGTTTAATTATTCATGGAAGACTCATGAAAGCAACCTTAGGCATGGCATTTTAAAGCCCCTTATGGAAAAGATGAATGAAAATAATTAGAAATCTTTCCAGTCTGAGCAAGAGTTTTCTAAGCTAAACTGGAAATTCTCCACCTTATTTCAGCTCTTCAACATGTTCTTAAAAGTACCCTAAAGGAAATTTACAGTGGTCAGTGAAGTACTGCACTCACAGATCAATCACATGCAAGGTACTCCTCACTTTTAGATTTTAACCACAGTTATCCTTTATTTCTCTTTCCCCCTCATGCTGCTGCCTCTATCCATTTAGCTGTGCAACTAACGATCAGAGTAATTCCTCATCACACTGGCAAAAGAGCTCCTGTGCCTACTACCTTTCCTGCAGACAGTGCTTCAAATTGTCAATAGAGCACCTGCCCCTGTGGCTTTAAATCTATAATCTCATAGAACCTCATTAATGCTTTTCTCAAATTACAATGAAGCACATCTGGTGCAAGGTTGTGTCAAATTTACCTGTGAATGTTATTTATTTTAATGGAATAAGCTTTCCAAGAGAAATTGGGAAAGTTAGGTAAGCTTTTAGAAACCTTGCCAAGGGGAAAAGATATTTTCAAAAAAATAAATTAATCACTGTTAGAGAGCAGTGTTTGATGTTTAGATTTGCCTTTAATTTAAATCTCAGAAGCAGAAGATCAGCGAGATCTTTTGTGTGTGTTGTTTTATGAATCAATAAATGCAATAACAGATCTGAAAAACCACAGAAATAACACATTTTAAATAAATTCCCTTGTCGATGCTAGATGGATTCCCATCATAATGAACTGCACCACTCGGACCACAGAAGAACTCTGCCTGATGTGTATGTCAGGAACTCCCTCATAACATCCTCTTATATCTTTTCTTTGTTCCTCTTACTGCAGACATCCTTATTGCTACTCAACATGCAAAAAGACTGTGTGCTAAATTTAAACTTACTGGAATCTAGTTTAAAAGGTTAATTTGATTTTTTTCCCCATTTGTAATCAATATCCTATGCTTACTCAATAAATTCAGTTTTCATACTTTTTGGTTTTCTTCTTTTTCCCCTTTTAAACAAATCTATCCTGAACAAATTCAACACAATCTTTTCTAAGGTAGGAATTCAGAGCCCACCATTTGCTGGCCACTTGCCTGCAATGTACTTTATATTTCAGTTCTGACCCTACAGAACACAACTGAGAAAGTGAGCATTTAATAGTGCAAGACCTACGGTGTCAGAGTGGGTGGAAGGTCAGTTTTATTATGAAGTGACTTTTCACAACACTTACAGGTTGAAGCAGGTAAATCAGTGAGCACTCCTGGATAACTATCACTGGAGAAGGAGTGATATTTGTTGCATGAAACAGCGTTTCCACTGATGCCATTGTTTGGTCAAAGCGTCCTCCAAGTCCACCCAAAGTCACAATCACATCGATCTAAAAGACAGAACAAAAACAGTCACCAAGAAAACTCTCAAGAATGATCTCTAGACCCTGAAAATCCACAATAAAATCACTTTGGGGGGAAAAAAAGAACAAATAACTACTGACTATAGAAAAGCAAATGTCAAATACAGTTATTTACTCTCATTACTGATAAATACCATTATGTGATTTTGAGGCTGAGTATTAAAGCACCATAAATTCATGGCTAGCATGTGATGCTTTTTAAAAGAACATAACCATTCTCCTTAAAATACAGGCCAGTCTTTGAAGGTACTTACCTGTCTGTCCTGAATATATAGAGTCTAAAATATATCACTCCATAGGTAAGCTCCTCAGGTAAGTGTGGTATATCTGAGCCATAGAATCCCCAGTTCTTTACAACATTTCATAATTATACTCACAGTTTACAGAGCAAATGAAGGAAATTTCAGGTTAGGCCATTACGTGTCATTCTCATTCCTGCCACACAGCATTTCAATGTGTAAGCAATACCACTCAAAGGCTGGCCCTTCCCAAGATTAAAAGTACTACTGTATAGGAAATTCCACCCCGTATGACTAGGACATCATCTCCCAGTGGTCAGGGACAGAGACAGCCACAGGAGCACTCTTCTGTCCCAGTTCCAGACACACAGAAAACACCGCCTGACTGCTTGCAGTATGCAATGGAGTTACACTGCTCCTGCTCAATTCTCTCATACAGGTGTTCAGGACTCTGAACACTTTATTTTCTGTAAGCAGGAAGGGAGTATTCAAAAGGCTTAGTTAACAGCTTTTGGGTCCTTAAACAAAAGGTCACTGAGTGCAAAGTAATATTATTATTACTTCCATAATGTAGATCAGTTATGTTCAGTAATTGTATTTTAAAAAGCTAACATTAAGTCATACCTAGGGCCCTAAGACATTGCAGCTCTAAAGTCTTTAGAAGCTGCTTTGACAATGGCCATCTGTTTAAGTTTTCAACTTTACAGAGCTTAAGTCTATGGTTTCTGTGATTACATGAAGTTTTACTCAACCCAGGAGCCACATAACGGTGCTTTGTGTTTCTGGAGTGATGTATTAATAGCGTCAGCTTCTATTTTTACTACCAGGTCTAGGGCTTTATGATTCTGTTGAATAGTGTTTTGCATGAAAATTAAGGTCTTTTCCTTTCTTGAAGAGATATACCATCTTTCTCATCACCACCAAGAAAATTCTTCAGAGGCCAGAGTGGATCAATATAACACATTACGCTATCAGCAAACACTGACACAAAAACCCCCCTATCCTTGTACTGCTGACAGCAAGTATTTTCTGTGCAGATTACAGATCACACAGACCTAACGTACAACCAAGAGAATATGAATGGCAGGAACACCTGTCCTTAAAAAGAAGACAAAATAGCAAAAGGTAAAAGCATCTGTCCCAGCTAAGCCATAATACCATAATATATTTTCCCTTTTATTGATTCCACTTTAGAAACAAACTGCTTTTGTTTGATTGGTGAAGACTGTGAGTTAAAAGAGTGGATCAATTCTCTGAAAATAATACTACTAATAAGACCCACCAACACCCATCAGTTTCCTACCAGACTATCAGCACTGAAATGCTCCCCTCCTTCCCCAACAGAGGCCATGGGGAAAATCTACTAGACTAACCTGGAACCACCGTGAACTTAAGGTGGCTTGACAAAGGATCAGGATCCACACATATGTTGTTTTTCTTCTATGCAATGGGACTGCAGCTTAAATATTAGCATAGATTAATCTTCAAAAAACTGAGCAACTACTGTATAGTTTCTTGGACTATATGTGTCTCACCATATATGAACTTGTTTGCTTTGCCTTTGATGGTTGATACAATATAAAAAGTAAGAATGAAGGAAATACAGACTTTCTTTGACTTGGAATTGAAATGATGCAATAACATTCTGAATGTGTCTTCTTTCCCTTGTAAAACTGCCAGTACATCAGAAAAACCCTGCTCTGTTATTACCACACATGTAGTTCCCCTGAAGTGCAGGACCTAGCTTAAGCAATGAAGTGCACAGCAACCACAGAGTTCTGTGGCAGAGACTGCCAGAGCACTGCAAGTTGAAGAAAAATGTAGCAAGAAAAAAATACTTCTTATATTTTCAAGTAATACAAAATCCTACTCAAAGTCCTGCTCCTTACTCAATTGTAACAGTGCAGTGTTGTGGATTGGTTACCAAAAAGGAAGAAAATAAAACCAATATAGCATGGAGCAGATATATTGAAAAGGCATTCATAAACAAGAGGTATGGGGTTGAGGTGTCTTGGGAGAAGGATAATAAAGATATCTCAAACGGGAACGTATCTATTATTTAGGGTTTGCGTGGATTGTGAAAATGAAAAACACAACTATGTGACTTGGATGCAAATAAACCCAGCTGGAGTATGAGAGGAACAGACAGAGAGAAAAACTAAAATTCTGCACTTCTGTGACAGTTTACAGTACCACCTTTCACTGGATAATCTTGGCAGAAGTGACAGGCATCCAGACATGTAGGACTTTTAGAGCTTTTATTTGAAGGTCTAGGTATTCACACTTTGTTTATTAGAAAAAAAAACAAACACAGAGAGGCTAAGTGCAAACAAAACCTTGAGAACCTTTTCATCCTAAAACTATCACCTCTGTTAAAAAAAGCCCCAAAAACACAACACAAAAATCACAAGCTAACAAAACAATCAGTTCCTTCAATGCAATCTCTGCTTCTCTCACTCTTAAGCCAAGCACTTAAGAAAATGGATGTGCCACAAAAGTATGTACACAACTCTTTGTCATTCTAGAACCTAAGACAAAATGAATACCCAAGAACTGGACATTTAGATATTCCCACACCACAGAGAGGAAAGGCCATTTGTTTTTGTACTATGATTTCCTGCATTCCACAGGCTACAGAATTAATCCTCTTACTGCTAATGAGCCCAGCAGGCAACATTTGACTAACACACTGTACTTCAAGTGAAATGTCCATGCTTCACTTAAATGTCCCATCACCAGTCCCCTTACACAATTTGTTTTCACACTGTGTCATTCATTTACTGAAAAAAGGACATAAAATCATAAATAACTACAGAGAACAGCTTAGGTCATTGCAGGCACATTCTCTTGGAATGTCTATAACCTGACTTAAATGCAAAGTATCTTTAAAGGCTATCAAGCTTTAACTTAGAAATAGTTGAAGATCTAAGGGTAGGATCCAGTCATCTTTAAATGATACACCTATACGTTAGTATGTCTTGAGAAAGTTTTAGAAGTCACTACCAAACAGCAGGGCAGTTAAAAGGAGAACAAAAGCATAAAGTAAAACTGTGCTGGCAATTCATGGATGTATTTTTTCCTTCTCCCACAAGCTGTAATTTAGAGGGTGCAGTAACCAAGGGGTGCTGAGGCTCCCACCACATCAGAATGAAGTCGCTCAGGTTCCTGCTTCCACTCTCACAGAGACTATTGAAAGAGACAACCTGCTGTAAATTGTTTGCAGGCTTGCTAAACACTACGAAAGCTGGCCCAGCTGATATTCCTCTTTCTAGTATGAATGGGTTAAATACAAAGAAGATTTTCACTTTATGACTGAGGAACTGGTATTTAAGGACACAGGAAGCTGGGAACTGCCTGAAGTGGGTGAAAAGAGTGCAATATCTAGCTTTGTAATGTCGGCATCACCATGACATATAAGAGTGAAGTCCAAGGCTCAAACTGACAGCAAACAATGCCCACTCTTTTCAAAACCATGCTCATTATCTCTGATAAGAAATCCTCTCCCCAGGGAGAGGACCGACAACTCAAACGACTTTCTTCCCCATGAGTTCACCTTCAGCCAGACAACTTGCAAACAAACATGCCTAAGTCTCAGGGAAGTGGGTAGATGAAAGGAAACAAATTTACTGGTAACAACCAGCAGCACCAAACAAACTGCAAAAAAGATCTCCCCCAAAGGAAAAAGGGAAGACAGGAGTAATCAAGATGTTATAAAAGTTCTGGAGTCATGACTAAACCTCCCCCCCTCTGAGATCATGGAGACCATCCATTGCTAATATCCAAGATATTAGTATGCCAGTTACAGGTTAGATATCTGACTGGAATATAGTGGGTTTTTAGCACCTTCTCACTTCACTGAAATATTTTCATCTTCTGCAGCCTTTCTTAATTTTCTATAATTCATAAGACTATTCCATTAATTTAATTTTTAAAGGAATATGACATAGACAACAAAATTATTGTAGTAGTATGCATAGCATGCTGGAAGTTTATTATATTCAGAAATATATATATAAAAAAGTATCTTGTGTTGGAAAGCGAACAATTAAGTAGTAGCATGAATGGTACATTTATTATTGCTTTTTATTATTTTGTCACTTCGTCAATTTTGGCCAGTTTACAAGAAAAGCATTTTCTTCTTCATAAGGCATTTTATCAGTCCAGGATGTGGTTTAAATTATTTTCTGGTCTTTGCATCAGCTTCAGCACTAAAGACTTTAAAACACACCAAGCACTTCCCTTGATAACAAATGGGCCAGAGTAGATTTTAACTCATTTGCCCATAGCTGTATCAGAGCTGTAGTGCTGGCCAGATACGTAATTTTTTTATATCATCCTCAAAATTGCAATGTAAATTTAATGAACTACTAAAATCCCACAATCCAGTGTTAAATATGTAGCAAGATATTGTCCACTTGAGTTGATTATACTGGCTCCCTAGTTCAGTGTCTTACATAAAAGTTATGATATTAATTTCTGTAGGAATGATACACTGAACCACACAGCAACATGTGAATTTTGCTCAGGTAGAATCCTCTTTACTTTAGCCAGAATGTTCTTGTTGCTTCACCTATCTGACTCTTCCTGGGAACAAGAGCTCTGCCATCCCGTCTGTGTACCTGAGATTATAACCTTCAATCAGCTTCATCCTCACCTCACTGACTTTACCAATCTATATATTATATTGTTCCAGCTCCCTCACAAAGCATTTTTTGCTTCTTAACTTCATTTTCTTACACTTTCACTCATGTGCTTTCTCTATTTGTAATGCTTTTGATTTCAAAAAGAGGTTAATTCTCTCTGGTAATGACAATAAGTATGCAACCAGATTGCATTTGTTTGCTTAAAGCAAGAAATATGTATGGTGGTAAGATGGAAATGAGAAAGATAATCTCAAAATCCAGATGTAGACTTGAGTTGCTGGAAACATTTTAAGCTTGGTTTTACTATTGACTTGTGTTTACATCTCTGGTTGAATGACTGTTTCATTTTAAAAAATGAAGCTTTGGCTTTGCCCTCTCTTGCAGGTAAATGGAATGTTTGACACTGTATATAACATAATCTAGCATTAGTTTTGTGGAACATAAACTTCATAACCATTGACTTAATTTATTCTTACTTAGAGAAACCTAATCTACAAAATCCATGTGAACAGCTGGATCCCAAGCAATCTGAATTTGACTTCCCGCTTTTGTGCTGAATATTTGTGTGTGACCTTGGTCAAATGGTACTCACTGTGCCTCAGGTAGAGAGGGGACACCAACAACACCTGCTCTGCTACTGCTGGTCAGCTAGAGCAAAGCTTCTGCTTGTGAGATCAGGGTCACTAGAATTCCTTATTGCCTCAGATTTTCTGGGTGAAAGGTTTATCCCTACTCCCAACTGTTACTATGCTCTTCTGAGTAGGTAAAAGTGCACTAGAACTCTTAAAGCAATCTGTTTACTGATGCTTTGGAGGAAAATGTGTGCTGGTTTTGATCTAGACACATTTATTTTGTGAATGAACAAGGATTCCAGGACTATCAATCACTTGTGTTCTGAAAAATCATAACATCTTCTTGTCTTTTAAAACAGTATGAAAAACCATTCACAAGCATCATGCTAACCTTTCTCTTCCCATAATTGAACTACTGTAAGCCACAGTGTACACTGCGGTATGACCCCATGGAAGTATGAAATCAATAACAAAACTATCATATCCCTAGGAAAGGAAGTCCTGGATTTGTATTAGAAGCAATGAAAAGGTCTTGAAAGATTATACTAAAATGGTATAGCAAATCTCTTCAATGATCTAATAGCCACTTGCATCCAGTGCTAAAAGCTGTGTGTGGCACATGTTGTGGTTTTAATAATTTTGAGTACTGGCACCAGGAGTTAAAATAAGGAACTACAAACTAACTACAAACTCTCATCAATGAACAATTCAGAAAAGGAAAACAATCTTCAGGAGAATCAGTTCATTGTGAGCTTTGTATTTCACATTTCACTGAACTCTGACTATCAGTCTTTACCGCAGTAGCCTTCCTCCCCCTCCCTCCAATACATTTCCATGTTGTCACAAGATCAGCAGGGCAACATAAGAACAACCCACTGCTTCCCAGGCAGCAGGGCCCCCACACCACTGCACTGATGCCTCATCCCATGTGGATCCCACACCCCTCAACAAGAGCCAGCCTGCAGCCTGTGCTGGAGCTTCAACCAGTCCTGCAGTGTCAGCAGGTGGGAAGGACACTGCACAGGGAAAAGGCTCTTTATTGCAAAGAGTCTCCCTAAAAGCCTCTATTCTTTCCCCAAGGGATACAGATCATGATCCAAATCAGGGAGCCTTGCCCTGGACTGTGGCTCCTGCTTGGCAGAAAGAGAGTCTCATACAGGAAAGTCCCTGGCTACTCAGGACCTGATGGATCAGACACTGTAAGTTCTGCCTGCCAGCCCACAAACAGGATATATATCCTTTACCAGTGAGAGCATGCGTACCTTTGCACATCTCCGTGAGCCCTGACAACTTCCCTTTGATTTCCCTTACAGTTCTGTGGTGAGTTAATCTCGGCTGGCTGTCAGGCATTCCCCCAGCCTCTCTCACTCCCTCCCCTCAACAGGACAGGGGGAGAAAATGAGACGAGAAAGCTCATGGGTCAGGACAAGGACAGGGAGCTTGTTAATTATCAATTACCATCACTGGCAAAACAGACTTGACTTGGGGAAAATTAATTTAATTTATTACCAATTAAAAATCAAGTCAGAGAGGAAAAAAAAGACAAAACTGAACCTTTCCATCAGCCATCTTTTTTCCAGGCCTAACTTCACTCCTTCATTCCTCAGTCCTCTATCTCACCCTTTCCTGGAGTGGCACAGGGAAACAAGGGACTGTGGTCAGCTCATACCAGCTCCTCTCTGCTGCTCCCTCCTTATCATGTTCTCCTGCATGAATCCTGTGGGGTTCTCTCCACAGAATCCAGCCCTTCAGGAACAAACTCCTCCACCATGGGTCCCTCCACATGCTGTGACTCCTGCCAGGAGCCTGCTCCTGTGTGGGCTTGTCTTCACAGCCTGCAGCTTCCTTCAGGGCACATCCACCTGCTCTGGCACAGGGCCCTCCATTGCCTGCAGAGTAGAAAACTGCTCCACCATGGTGCCCCATGGGCAGATACCTGCTCCAGCATGGGCTCCTCTGGAGAGATCCATCTACTCTGCCCAGGGTTCTCCAGGGGAATCTGGAGGCTGGAGCCCCTCCTTCTGCTCTCCCCTTGGGGCTGACACGGCCATTTTGTCCTCCTTTTCCCCTCATCCCTCCCTGCCTGGGCTGAGGGGCTCAGCTGTGCCTCTCCCCATGGACACTCCTGCACCCCACCATCACCTGGGCACACAAATCCAACAGCTCATTACTATGCCTGTTTCTCTAGAAGGTTGAGAGGAACAGAAGATGTGTATTTCCTTTCCCACCACACCTTCATGGGGTTGTGTTTCAGCTCCCACCCAGATGCTGGTTCAGGACCCTTGGAAAGCCCACAAAGGAAGCTAACCAAACCCGAGATATTGTGAGGGCAACAGGGTAGATTTTCTGTAGCCAAGGATGTCCATATGAAATGCTCTGCCAGCAGCCCACACCCCCATGAACAGGGAACACTGACTTCAACACTATTGAGAGTTGAGACCTTTTCCTGTGACTTCCTAAACTAGGTGTGTCTTTCCTTTAAAACTAGCTTTCTGCCTGGTTTTATTTCAATTCTGTCATATTAAGTATAGGTGTCAAATTTTAAGGACAGAATCACAGATTTTTAAGGGAAAACATTCCATACAAAATATAGAAACTTTAAAAATCTCAATTTCCATAATATAAATATAAACATACACACTTTTTTTTTTTGCTTCATCTGAGTTAAGAGTAACAGTCACTTTCCCATTGCAACATTTAGCAGTGAAGTCTGTATAAAAGACGTCACAAGTAAGGCATAGCTCTGGAGGACCTTCACTCTCCCACAGCAGCATCGCAGAGGACATAACGGCCTGAGGCACTTGTGCCCAGCTAGGGCGAGGCATTAGCTCTGCTATTTAAAATGTTTAAACTTGGGTTCACGCAAGGTCTGAAGATCTCCCGATAGGTCCCAACAGAACAGTAATATTTTCAGCTGGTCTGAACATTAATCTTCATGATGAACAAGGGGATAATAACCTGTCCTATTATACTCCAGGGACAGATATAAGACCTGAAACTAAAGATGGAAAATTTTTCCTGTGTCTCTCAGGCCCTATTCTGTGAATGGTTTCTCTTTTGAGTGATTTCACTGAATACCTGGGCAGTACACAATGACTTTTTTTTTTTCTAAGGGAGTGCAGACTTGCAGAAAGAAGTCTTGAATTTATACATTTGTTTCTAAGAGGTTGGACATATTTTTATACTGAAGGAAGTACATTACGATCTGGATGTCAATTTTCCTTTTCAGGGCATGTTCAGTATTTATAGCAGCTAAGTTAAATATAGCCTGAGTAATTACAGAATGTATTTTATTTTTCTACACTGTCCTCTAGACCATATAAATTTAGCCACACACTTAAAAAGAAATGAAGCATGATTCCTTAAACTGGAGGTGCTTGTGAAGCTGTAAACATTTTATGTTCACATTTAATTTGCAGAAAATATTGAGCTTTAATTGTTCAGTGCTAAGTTGTTCAGTTGTTTAAAAGGGAAACTCGATGGGTTCTTTAGGCAAGTTGAAGAGACCATCCTCTGTCAGTGACAAAGTGAAAGGTAGGTGATTTAATCAGGAATAGCATGAGCATCAGAACTTGCAAAGCCTGGTTGCCTGGGCAGCTCTGCTATGAAGACCCTTCAATCCCTACTTTTGTTGAGCTTGTGCTACTGCCTTTTTTTAGAGTGGGAATACTGTAGGGACCTTGTAAATCTTACCGGGCTGCCTCATTTTCACAATATTTGTTAAGAGTTAAATTACTCTAAGCCCCTCCACACCTTCTTGAACAGCCCTGTTATCAGCAAAGAGGTGCAGAGTTAAATGTCAGGAAACCCCAAAGGATTGCAGAAAACAACAAGGCAACAAGGCAACAAGTACTACAGGTTAAACCATTTCTGTGTAGTACCAGCCACATGCTTTTACTTTCCAATGGTCTTAATACCTTCCTCTCCCCTCTGCCCCAATACTTCTTTCTAAGTCAGGAAAATAAAAAAAGAGGAGAAGTCACCACAGCTTCAAAAGCTTTGACCAATATTACAATTTCACTGTTTCTTTTGGCTATTCATAGGCCATACAATACTACAAAAAGAGGGAATATGTCATGGCAAAAAAACCCTAAACAATGCAAAACCAGTAAGGAAGCATTCTTGTATGCACTACTTAGGTTAAATAAATTTCTTTGAATAGGATAAAAAAAGAACCCACAGGAGAAGTTAATTTGTTGATTGATTTGCTTTAAGTACCAGCTCACTGCAGTTCACGAAGTTATGAAAATGTGCTTTCTAAAGCCAGCGTTTCTTATACTCAGGAATGTAGAAAACTGCTAGAAGTTTTTATGAAACTGTCTCTACGATATCCAAAAACGTGTCATTCTTGATAGGCATCTCAATTTAGTAGGAAGAAACCATATTTGAGATGTAAAAAATGCTCTATTATAATCTGTAGTTAAAATTTATCATACTAGCACAAATTTCTTAATATGCTTAACAATAAACTTACATTCCACTATCTAAACAGAATGCAATAAAACCAGTTGTAACTTATGGGAAATTTCATAACACCACAGTATTCATGTGTCAAGAAAAAAAAGAAACAAAGAAAACCCAAACCCAAGTTACTCATGAAAATCTCAGGCAAAAAACTGAGCTCTCAATCCTTGAACTGCAAAAAAATTCCTGGTGTCAAAAGATATGGCTGTTCAAGATTTCCTGCTACAATATGCACCTCCAAGACTCTGTCAATGCAAGTATGACAGTCTTTTGAGGATAATGATATGTCCTTGTAGCCCAACCACTTTCCCAGCATGGAGGCAGTTACAGGAGCTGCTGTCGGGGAAACTGTGCTCCTGCAAAGCAGAAGGGGCTGGAAGGGGGAGGAGAATCACATCTCCTATGAGAAAGCCACAAACAGGACAAAATTGGTGGTTACAAAGGGAACAGTACATCTCCTGTAGTAACCTCACACTTTCTGTTTAAAATATATTTAGTCTTTTACTAAGTTGAGAGAACAGTAGCTGGCTTCCTTATTAGCTTCTGCAGTCCTGCTAATGAGCATATCCTTGATCTCTCGAATCCCTTGAACTGCCTAAATAAACAGCATTTTTCCCCTTGTTCTTCCTCTCCCCAAAGCCTGATATGGGATTTAACTTTTTTAAACAAACAAACTGAAATAAATGTGTTCTCCAGAATCCCTGACCTGTTCGTGCCTTACAAAATTAGCTTCATAAATCCAATACAAGCCCCAGTAGAGCATTCAAGGATTACATAAGAAAATTTCTTGGTATGCGATGCACTGTGTTCTTGCAGACACCCATATTACATAAAATTATTTGAATTATTTGAATGCAAAGATACTCAGTGTGTCTTGATGCTCACAGCTGTAGTGGAACAGGTAGACACTTGACATGAAATTAGGGTTTCTCTTTGAGAACTGGCAAATTCTGATATCGTATATTACAAGAAATGCATTTTGTCATACCTTTGCAATGGGACCCATTAAATTAATTTAGCAGTAGGAAATATGGATTAGATGCTGCATTCCTCGAAGGTAAACTTGGACTTTAAGAGTTAAAATAGTCCTCAAGGATATGTCTGAACACCCTATAGGAGGGATTTACTCCTGTTGAAAAATATTGTGAAATTCTACATTTTAGAAGTGGGAATTAACAGGAAACATTTCAGATCCATTTGTTTCTTTTGGACAGGAAAGGTTTATGAAGAAGATTACTATTAATAACTCATGAAAATCTTTTGATGCAGCACTTGACAGTATAAGAACCTTTTCATTACACATATTTAACTTTCCCTAAAATATATTTCATTTGCATTTTTTATTCTCCTTCTGTGAAGCATTAAGAAGAAAAACTCAGTCGTGCCACCAAAACTGAACAGGTTTATTCTCAGCCCTGCCTTCTATATAGGATTTGGAGATAAATCTACAAGCTTCAGTGTCCTTATGGCTCTTACAGTCCTTCAGGTTCAGTGTTGAGGCACTGGAACTGGTTCCAGGGGGAAGTTACGGAAGCCCCATCGTTGGAAGTGTTCCAGGCCAGGCTGGATGGGGCCCTGAGCAGCCTGATCTAGTGGAAGGTGTCCCTGTCTGTGGCTGTGGGGTTGGAACTACACCATCCTTAAGGTCCCTTCTAACCCATACCATTCTGTGATTCTGTGATTCTTATAAAAACTTAACGTCAGCTTTGGTATTTTCCAGTGTGCCTCTCCCCCTTATTTTGGTATTTAATAACTTCCCTGTTCTCAAAACCTGGTAATAGACTATCCTCATTCCTAGGCTTTGCTCTAAGAGCCATTCCCACTACTGTTCTGGATACCCAAAAGTCTTCAGAAATGAAAACAAGTAGTGTTCCGTCATGAAATTACCAACTACCAACACGGGCAGCAAAATTATGATTTAGTCAGGGAGTGAAACCAACGTATTTACTGCTAAAAAAATGTCACATCATCAGGAATAACCTCAACTGATAGCCAAAACCAAAGCTAAGCCAAATAAAGCCCAGTATTTGCAATAATTATACCCTTTCTCTGTGGGACTGGTCTTTATGTAAAAACTTACTCTCTTTTAAAGTATCTTCTGATTTTTGTTTTAGAGTACTTTTGGTTTTTCTTCAGGGCCTTTTTCCTCATGTAAAGACAAACCAGAGAGGACTTAGTAAGCTGTTTGAACACTGCACAGTTGAAGGTGATATATGAATGTCCATTTATTGTCTTCTCTTCGGCACTTTATAAACACACTTCACTAACTTGTTTAGCCTCGCTCAACAGAAAAGAAAGTGGACTTATTTGACACTTTTTAAAGAAAAAGTACAAAGGGAAGAATGCTTTCATTCACTTAAAAGAATTAATACCCTAGACTGCTGACTGATTGAACCTCTAAAGTGTAATTTTAAAATGGAAATGTTAGTAGAGTATCCTTTTATTGCCAAGGGTTTTTAGGAAGAGTTGGTTTGGATATTTTCCCTTTTTCATATTGACACTGGTGCTTTTATCAATTTAAACACACTAACATTAAACCACTAAAAAGCATATAGGTTTCAATAAAACTCATTTTTTATATCTTCAGCCCATATAACCAAATGAGCTGCTTTAACTTTTTTTTAAGCAGAAAAGATAATAAAGCTAAATGAAAAGTCCCAGAGCTCAGTTTTAAGACTAAATGGTATTTTAGATGAAACAGTTAAGGAAAGCAGAGTTTGTAACTCTGAGATAGAGATAATGGCTTAAATCTTTCTTTGTATTATGAGTATTATTGCAGCTGCAAAATTGATAAACACACTTTCAGTTCTCACTGGCATGAGGTGCTACAAGCTGTCTGTGAGTGAGACCAGAGATGCTGTTACTGAAAGAGCATTTGATGAACATTGGGAAATGGAGGATCATTCCCGACTATACAGCTAGCATGCTGGTGGACTGCGGACAAATTGCATCTGTACTTCTGCTTGCCAATCTGCAAATCAAAGATAATAGCATACACTTCTAATGCAAGATCTGTTGATCCCTTAATAAGGGATATTGTAAGCTTGCCTTTCATTTTGCCTGTTTGGTTGGTTTCTTGAAATAGTTTATGTTAAGATGAGAGAAAATCAAGAACAGAAAATAGTACCAGACAGAAATAAGTTTATTTGAAGGTCTTGTAATGAAGAAAGAAAAGTACTCACATAACTACAGAATGAATAAAATACTGATTAAAGCAGTAAAGAAAAATGTGCACACCTAATAGACCATAAACAATGTGAAAGACACACACAGCAGCAATAAAGACAGAGTTATTAAGACACTTAAAAAGCACCAATTAGGGCCAGGAAGGAACACTGCCAGAAAAGGTGTGCACTTATATACATATTTGCACATGCATGTGTGTGCATGCATACTCACAGTCATGCAGAAAGAGAAAGAGAAATATCTAACAGCCTTTAGGTTGGAAAGAAACTTCAGGAGTCAGATTCTCTTGGTGGTACTTCATTGCTTCACTCATCCAATAGAATGCAATTCACAAATGAATTAGGGCTGTGGAGAGGGAAGATTAAGACTGATTCTAGCTTGCACATATAAAGGGTACTGCTTTAAAGGGTACTGTTCTAGAATTTACCGTAGTATGTAATTATAAATACATATAATTAGGTGACTTAGATCTCACAAAATGATCCCAATGCTGCTTTCTACATGACTTGGCTATGCAACCAAAATATGCAATGTAAATCAGAAATTAATTACCCTGAGGATTCAGAAACTATTCTAAGAGTGTTTATTTGAGATATAAGGAAAAAGCATCATGAATTTAGCTAATTATTCTAGAAGACAGAATTACTGCTCTTTATATTGAACAAGGAGTTCAAGAACTAACGAGATGTTTTTTCTCCCACACCTGCATCTCAGCTGACCATCAACTCTAGCTGCATATTTCCTTGTGGTAAAGACACTTCTAAGGCTCTTCTCAAACTGACTATCAGTAAAACCTCAACTAATTTTTTTTTGCATCCTTCTCTCCAGCAGGGGCACTGAGTGTCTACCTCACCTGCATTCTCACTCATTCTCACTGACCTCAAAGAAAGCTAATTCACACAATTATCTTTCAATATGCTATTCCTCTGTTAGAAGTTATTTGTTTGAAAGCTATTTGGATGAACAGGAAGAAAGAAAAGGAGGAAGATGAAGGCGCAGAGACATGGAAAGTAAATTACATCAACTTAATTCCTTTGGAACAAAATATTGCCCCATATGTTCATGTGAGCTCAAAAACCTCTTTGACACAGAACTTCCATAGAGGTGACTGATAAATCAGAGCAAAAATTGTATCTGTTCAATATAGCAGATAAATGATAACTTATTCTCTGACCAAAGGAGGGACACCTGTTTTAAATACCTCAGCTACTCATACTTGAATTTCATCCAGACAAACTACGTCACAGGATTGTGAATCCATGGTAAACACTGGATGCAATTAACTTCCCAGCTTAACATATTGCTACTCAGAAAGAGAAGCAAGCACAGCATGACTGTGGCATCAATTTTTTAAAGATACTAAAGAGAGACTCTCCTTGTTTCGTAACTTCAGCTATAAATCACTGGAAAACAAATTGGTAGTGTCTCTTTGTCTTATTCCTCTTTGACAAGTGCTTTGGATAGAGTGGGGAAAAATCAAAACTGGAGACATACATATTTTTTCTGGCACCAGGAAGACATATTCCACCTAGTTAATACTCTCAGTTAAAAGGAAAGCTTTTATGATATTTTACAGAAGGAAAAGAACTCCACTTTGTGACATGCAAGTTTGTCCTTGAGGTCAAAAAATGCAAATGCAGATGAAGAGTCCCTTCTTTATCCACTTCCAGTTTTCAGACCCTGGACCTCCTTTTCTTCTTAGATGTGTATATGTCTCAGGTGATCAAAGAATTCAATGGCAGCTTTCTTCTCTGAAAAAATTTGCATTCTCCTCAAAGATTTTAGGTCTATGGCCGGAACAGTCTGTTGTCTTTCCACTCGACATTTTTTATGGCAGAATATCACCCATAAAGAAACATAAATTAAGTGCAAATTTAGGTATTTAAGGAGCCTAGAGTTTCAGAAAAGCAAAAAGGTTGCACCCATAAACTGAGGCCAGTGTATTATGCAAGCGCTCAGAATCTCTGTGTCATTTAGGGTGAGACATCGAGTTACTCTCTGCATTATCAGGACATTCTGAAGAATCACCAAACCTCCTACTAAAGAATTATATCCAATTCTTCTGAAGAAAGGGCAAATTAAAAACTTAATTAATAATTTATAGACCTGTGATACAGTTTTGTCTTACATTTGCTAAGTTTCACATATTATCTCCCTAAGTGGAATCAATGACTTCTTCAAATTCCTTACGTCAGAGAATGCAGAAGTCCAAAAGCAGAAATGCATTATGCTTTATCTAGTGTGCATGAATCAGCTGATAGCATCTTATTATGCTTTATGGAACAGGCACTGCAAACAAGAAGCAACTAGGATTTAATGAACATGGTGCTTAGTTTTAGAAAATTCATCTGTGTTACTTCTTGCACCTCTGAAAAACTCAGATTGTATTTAAAGCACATCTCTTACACGTAACAGCATAAAATTATAACTGAACTGAAATCTTAGGTTTAGTGCATTTGCATTAACACTGCACAATTACTGCAATTACACTCAGGCTTGCATTTTACAAAGTATCCTCAAGAATTACAGTGTGGTATCCTTTAGCCAACTTAACATGGCTTTACTGTGAGAGTAATCACAGAACTCAAACTTTTACAAATAGACTACTTATTGTTGAAACACATCTGCTGTAGCTGTCATGTTCCCATTGCTCTTATTTTAAACACACATTGATTATTCATTATAAAACCTCTTGTAAATAGCTTAAAAACATTCCCTCTCTAGCAATAGCTGGGATTGGATAATGAACTGAATCCAGGAAACATTTAAGTTCTTCTTTGTAGTAAGGGCATGTCTATTAAGAGGAACGTATCTTACTTGCCAAATTCAAAACAAATCCTAGGCATAGGTGGCTCATCTGTTTCAACGGCCCTCATTATCATTCCTGTCCTGGATGGAAAGACACCCCTCTGAGTGCTTGTGATGATGAATTATAGGGGGAAAGAAAAGAAACTGTTGTATAAAGAGTTTCCTGGCTCACAGCCAGACAGATAAGAGAAGTGTACGGTGAAACCATCCCATCTCTGTCTATACTGATGGGGAAAAAAAACCACCCGATGAACAACAGCATTGTATTGAGATGCAATTGCAGGTGGGCACTGTGCGACATCTCTCCAAAGTGCCCCATGGACATTTATTGTCTTTAGAAGAACAAGTAGTTTTAAAATAGCTTAAGCAAAAACTGGTTAATTTTTTATCAGCCTGGAGTGAGGAGTGAAGAAGGAGAGAAGGGTATTGGCAGTTCTATCCCTTGCTGCTTTGTTGGAGTACAGTGATCTCAGGAAATCAGGCAACTTTCTTATCCTGCTACAATGAAAATTGGAAAAGGGGAGGCTTACATGTCTCTTTCCATGTTGTGCTGTTATTTTAATTTTCTTACACACCTCTTGTCCTCATTGTGTGTAAAGGATGCAGCAGCTGCTCCCTCTCTTCACTCATATATGAAGAGCAGAAAAGAGAGGTCAGCTGTTATGAATGACTGTTCCATGGGGAGGAAAAGGCAGCAATCCCAAGAGCACACCTGCTGCCAATTCACCACATTTGAAATTCCCAAGGAATTTAACTGTGCATCTCAGAGAGACAAAACAAGTGGGCCTCTGAAACTAAACTGTGGAAGGGGAGAGGGAATGTTGCCTCCCTTGTCTTTCCAGTGAAATGAGCTGGACAACTCCATATGGCTTCTTTTAAATTTAGTGCACTGGTTGCTCTGCAAAGTCATCATTTGATTCCAGGGAAACATTTTGCAGAAGGAGGTGTTACAAATGCTTACCATTTGTAATGTTGGTAGGACAAGATTTCCCCTCTCCATTTCACCTTTAGCAAGGGAGAGAAAGGGGATGAACATCAAGGCTTAGTGTGCCAAGACTTGAAAATATATTTACATGCCGAAGTGAGACTTGCTTTGAACACCAGCCACAACAGCTCTTCTGCACTTTGTGTAGTTCATTAACAGAAATCAATACAAGCTTCCTTTTAAGAAACCCAACACTTGTTCATCGACAGACTTTGTAATTCCTTTTAGCAGAAGCATCAATGCTTACAAGGTATGCTGTAAATTATGGAAAAACTGCAAAATGTCAAGGCTACTGAAAATAGTTTCATTTCAGTGCAAGCTTAAAAGATAAACCTAAAGACAATAAGGAAAAAAAAATTACTAAGAAACAGAGACAAAAGATGTGTTGTCTTTACCTGGAGGCCCTTCTTCTCTATCTTTTTCTGGAGGATTTGAAGGCACTTGGTGAAATCTGTGAGGTCCTGATCCATGGTCTCAATTAACTCACATCCCTAGTGAAGAAGCAACAAAACAGAGAGGAAAAAAAAAGGCAGTAATTTTTCAATTTTAAGAACTAATGATGTCTTTAGTGAAATTAACAGCAGACAACCACTCAGAGTCTCTGCATGGAGATGCAGAATTAAGTAAAAGACCCTTTCAGAGCCCAAAGACCACAGGTCCTGGCTGAACCAGTTACTGTGAACCAGCAGTTTGATAGGTTCAGGAGTATATACTCAAAGGCCATTGAGTACATTTTTGAGTTTGGATAAGCATGTTTTACAATGCTGTACTGGATGAACAAATTCTGGTGGAGTAAGCCCTGGGTGATCAGTAACTTTGAGGAAAATGACTGTCCTCTCTGGTGCTGCACTTACTCTGCTACATGTATTCAAACCTGTCTAAATGTGAGCGTACAAAAGTGTTCAAGCATCACAGAAACAGTGAGGTAGTACTGCAGTTAATTTGCAGTGATTCAACAACAATTTCCTTGCAGTGGGGTATTATGGCTGAGAACATGTTAGAGACGAGAAGGAGTTCAGATTTTTTAAGTGAGAGCTAAAGCAATTCCTAAGCCTTTGATAAAAAGCTGAGCAAGGGAAAGTGAAGTGTATCTACCACATAAAGTCACTATTCAAAGAGGTTAAAAGAGTAAAAAAATACCCAATACAGCATTGTGAATTAATATAAGAATCATATATGTTGGATTTAGAAGTTCCCTCTCTTAGCACTTCAAGGTCCCCTTAAAAGCCTCCTAGCTTTGTCTTACTTGACAGATTTTATGTTTCTGCTATACACAATAACAACTGATAAGAGAAAAGCATTCAGAATACAGAATCTTTGTATGTGTGCCTCTGTGTATAAAGTACATTACTCTGATACATCAGAAAAAAACCCCAAACAACAAAGCCAACATAAAAATATTAAAGTTGACTTTACCTTGGTGGTAAAAATAAAGGTACAGAAGACACAATTTCCTAGATTAGTTAAGGCGTGGAGTTTAGTGAATTACATGCAACAAAGTAACACGCCTTCAATAGGAAGGCATACACTACCACTGAAATGCTTCCCCACACAGCCAGAATGCTTATAAAACCAAAGTCATCAGGCAGTACGGGATTTGGATAAAGTAGAAGAAAAAGTGAGAAGATAGTACCATGTTTTTCTATTACACTTCTCTCCTCAAAAGCTTCTGGAAGAAAACAAGTCAAAAGTAGCAGCCTTTCTGAGACCTGATATTGCTCTAAATATTTTTTCAAGTAGTAATAATAGGCTTGCCAAGATGAAGCATCATGTAGCTGCAACAGCACATGTAATCAGAGACCTCCATTGCAGAAGTGATGCTGCTTGCCCCACAAAGAGGTGAGGGAAAAGGTAGTTGGATTCTCTTTCTTGGTGCTAAGCATGAAACTCTTTGAAGAGATGCCATATCTCCACTCTTCTCTAGAAAAGGCCAAAACGTAAAATTGGCAGGAGGACAAGTGACACAGGCCATCTGGAGCCTGTAATGAACATGTGAGTTTGGCAATACCAGCCAGAGACAACCCAGGGAGCCCAGGAAAGGTATAGGGTTGTTCAGTACCACTCAGAAAAGCTCACAATCAGACCTGAGTGAAAACTACTGAAGGGAGCTTGTTTATCAAAGCCATTCTAAATGAAAAAGTGTCTCATTCATTAAAGATGGGGTGCTCTCAGACAGTCTTGATATCAGCACTGATAGTGGGAAGAGACACCAAGATGTGAGAAACCGTGAACAGACAGGATCTCCTCAGTCTTTCTCAGACAGCCTCTGAGCAGCTTGAGAACGTGTCAGATGAAGACTAAATCAGTGGCAGGGACAGCTACTGCTGAGTATGGGAGAAGACACAACCTCAGTTGCCAGTTCTTAAATTAGCAGTAGAGAAGCCAAACCTTTTATCTTTTGCCAGGGCTATTCCTTGGCTTTACAGCATTGGCAGATGTAAGTGGTTTATAGGTACCAATTTATAAATGAAAAATTTAACCTACATTCTCCCTCAGCACTTTGAAATACTCCTTCCTGCAGTCATTAACAAGCCTCATCTTCTTTAACAGGCAGGTTTGGCAGCAGAAGGTAGGCTGCAATTCTACTTTCCACACAGGGAAGACCAAGGTGTCAGGGTTTTTTGTTTTGTTTTGGTTTTTTTTTTAATGATGATCTACAGCAGCTTAAAGTATAATTTATTATCTTATGCTACTATTAGAAACATTTCTCTTGAGTTTAATTGTTGCCTAGCTTCTCAGGATGTTCTTTGACAAAAAAATATTCTAGAGGAACTCCAAGGTACTACCAAGGCAAGATAACATTAGCATGGTGATTGGCGAGCACTGAAGGTCGTTTACCACAGCTCCAGGAGAAAGCTGTGATGCACCATGCATGGACAACGTATATTCAGCCCTGCTACTGTCTTTTGTGCATATTCACAATAAAAGGCCTCAAACACATATCACTGGAATGCAATGTAAATATGTGAATGGGATGTCAAGTGCACAGTTCATTAAAGGCAGGTTGCTGTACCTGTGAGTACAGTAAGAGGGTACTGGGGCTTAGAAGTGCCTGGAACTGCTTACTCACTGCCTGTACCTTTAATGCTTTATACAAGTACTACTGTAGACCATCATATGAAAAAATGTTGACAGAGTGCTACCATTAAAGCCACCACTTTCTTCAAATTAAACTGTGATTTCTCATTCTCTCCACATCAAACAGATAAGCGGTTGTAAAATGGGCAGAGATTTTAGTACTGCTCCTTTTGCCACAATGTCAAAGAGACTGGCATAGTCAGACTGAACTGGGGGAGGGGACAAGCAGCAGAACTGGAATCTTCCTGCATCCTCTTTACAGCCTTGTTGAGGTTAATGTCTGTGCAGTTCATGTTCACTGATGGTATAAGAGCCTTGGAGAAATCTGTTGCTCCTGACATATCAAGCCCAATATTTTATGGCACAGAATTGGATGACAATTTTGAAGTGCAGTTCTTTTCAACCTTCACTGCATTATTCTGGAATGACAAAAATCTTCAAGACAGAGCTATCCAATGCAGTCAAAGTTTAATGAAAGGATGGTATAACAAAGGCAAGATAGGCAATAACACTTGTAGTTTTATAGATACCTGCTCAACTTCATAACATTAACCTTTGGCAAGAAATTTAAAAAGCCAAACAACTTTAACATTAGGAAAGGTTAGAAAAATCAATACCACACAGCAGGAAAGAAAACAATAGATTGCATCTGATGATGATACAGCTTTGCTGAATGATAGGATGAGGCACAGAGTATGAGGCTTTCGCTGTTCTGTCTTATTATAGCAGCTATGGGAGGCACATTGCTAAAGAAGGAGGAGTGTGTCAGACACACATAATAGGATTATTGAACCCTATATTTCAGACAGACACTGAATTCAGACAGGCACTCAAAATGTCAATCGGAACATCTCAGCACTTCTCCCATTTTTAGAAATTGTTCCACATCACAACACGTTGTGTGTTTGCAGAAAGCAGTGTGTAGTTGCCCATTCTCCCATGTTCTTCTCAATCTTCTATTAAGAGAATGTAATGTTTTTTCTGTCTGTAATCTTTATGAGCATGAAAACATAATTAGAACAGAATACATAAAATATCCTAATGCGTACTCTATCTCCCAGGTCTTCCTATGGCAAACCATTTGAGACTATCTTTTGAAGCCTGTATCTGGCTGTGCTCAGTGGGTGCACCAGTGACATTCAGTTCAGTCCTTTAACAATTCCTGAGCACAGAGACTCAATTTTGAGCTATCAATCTCAAACAGATGCACTTATGTATAGTGTTAATGACACACATCCTCAAGCAAAAAGAGGAGAAAGCAGACAGCCCATAAAGCCTCTCAAAATCACAGCACAGACAAATAAATTTTAAGAAACCTATATAAATTGTTATCTCTGAACACTCTCCTTCCCCTAGACTTCACCTGCACAAACACTAATGTACGCACTTCATCCTAATATTTCACTGACCAACTGAGTAAGAGCTATAGATTCTCAGAACTATTTCATTTGGGAAGGACTTTTCAAAGTCATCTGGTCCAATCTCTTGCTATGAGTACGTTAGATTTGCTCAGGCTTCTCGAGGCCCTTTTCAGTCCAGGTTTAGCTGGAAAGGGAGTTTCATCTCCCAGGATGGAGATGCCACTTCCCTGGGCAACCTTTTCCAGTGGCTTGACCACTTTTGCGAAATTTTCTTTCCCAGTGTCAAACTGGGATGTCTTGTTTGTAAATTGTGGTTGTTGCTTCTTTTCCTATCTCAACTTAAGGAATAATCTCTGTTTTCTCTCTGCCCTCCCATTAGGAAGTTTGACACAGAAATATGATCTGCTGCTCACCTTTTCATCTGGAGGTTCGAACAAGCCAGTTTACGTCAGCCTTTGTGCCCATGTCACGTGTTCTAGACTTCCCTAAAATATATTTCCCTCACTTGTACTGTATCAGCATGCAGTATTTTCACCTTGGAGAGCCTGAAGAGGTCACTTAAGAGCAAGGAGGCAGAAGGTTCCCCAGTCGTCTCTTCCTTTCAATGTAAATTTCTGCCCACAGGGAATTTCATTTTGCCCCTCTGGTATCCTCTTCCTCTTTTGCCCACTCAGAGAATAACTCCAACCTTCACATGCCTCACACACTAGCTGCAGCCACATGAAAGTTTTGACCTCCCCAACATTTTCATACACAAATGTGCAGCAGACAAGCATTTACATTCTGAATTGGACTCAATGCAATTGATATTGAAAAACAACTATAGAAAAAGGATACATGGATTAAAGCAAAGTACTGCTCTATATACAGAAAGATGAAGAGAAATGGACTGCAGGATCTCGCCGTGGGTCTTCGATTTCCTATAGGTGATAAGTTGCTGGAGATTGATTTGGTATGATGGCACCAAACCAACCTGACTGGTTTATCTCTATGAATTACAACCAGCAGGAAATTAGTGAAGTCTTTTGCATTTGGGAAGTTGGATGCAAGTAAGGAAGACAAAGCAGTTAGGTTCACTGACTTCTTTTGGGAATTTCAAATACTGTTGAATAAAAGTGTTGAACAGCTTCTCTTCAACTCAGTTTAATTGTATGAATTGTCTTTTCAATTTTGAAGAGAACAAACCAAGTATGTGCAATTGGTGAAAATTGTTTTTGATATTTAAATAGCCAAAAATTAAGTAAAATTAATTTTCTTTTAGTTTTTAGACTCAAATTTGGCTGACTGCCTGGCATCAGTAGAGAACTAATACTGTATGGATTGCTTGGCCCTCAGTTCTAGGGTTGATGATGTTTTTGCTTATCCAATTGCACATTAAGTGATGCTAACATTCAGACTGACTAAAATAATTTATTAATCATGTTGAAGCATATGCTCTGAAAGCCAAATAACTGAAATTTACACTCAGGTGAAAGCCCCACTACTGAAAAGCAAACCAAGAATGTTCAGGTTTGACCATCACTTGTAACCTTATATAACATCACTTGATTTATTAAACAAGTACTATCTGGTGGCAGGAAACAAAACCAGTAAATATATGTAAACATATGCACAGTTCCACAACCCAGAAGCTACATGAACTTGTCAAATTTGACAAGCATTGAAAACAAACAAACAAAAAAGCGCTCTGTAGTTGAAACTGACTGCAACAGCTGCAACCTCTCCTCCCTTCCCCTATTTCTATTTTGATATGATCTTTTCCACAGTAAATAAAATGTTTCCTGCTTTTGTTTTTAATGAGGCAGTATGTGGCTTCTGGTAGAGGATTATTTTTTTTTAATACCATACATTTTATGTTGAGATAATAGCAATGAAAGAATTCATCTGCATTAATTAGGTTGCCCCCTTTCAAAAGAAAAGTCTATTGTTCATGAATTAGCAATTACTTAAAATGAGTAAAATATGAGTCTGTTTAGTTGATATCTGACCAATACCAAAGAGAGCCAGCACACCTTCTTTGCCACCTATTACATACCGAAAAGCAGCAACCCAAATGTTTCTAAATCTAAAAAACCAAACGCAAGCAATCTATCCCCCAACTCCCTAAATTAAAAAGAAAAAAAGCAAACAAAAAAAAACCAACAAGCAAACAAAAAACAAACAACACAGTTAATGTTCCATTTGCTGGACAAATTTCCAGTCTTTAACTGTACTGGAGCAAATTCTTCTGATGTATTAAGTTTGGTGTATGAAAGCAAACAAATACTCACAGGTCAGAAAGGGCAGCAATATACACATCACTGCAACACCTTTATCAGTAGACCACTAGCATCTTTTAAAACTTTTAAATAACCAAACAGAAAAGTAAGAGTGTTGCGTGAGAAAGGTCTGTCAGGAGTTGCAGTCTCATATTAAACCCATATCTCTCCATACCCATTTCTGGCATTTAAACAGCAGACCTACTTTTGTACATCCCTGTGCAACCCAAACATGTTATTTTTCCAATCTGGTGATTAAAACTGAGTACAGTACAGCAGTGACAGCCACCCGCTATTTTTGAATCTTCTCTGAAATTTCCCTTATGTGTCCTTCCTTGTCTGAAAAAGAAAGGTTCAGAGAGAGGACTTTTAATTGATGGTCAGGCTTTCTCTGTAATCAGCACTGTGAAAAGCTTTTCTCTACCAAAATTATTAGGGCCTTTGGATCCTACCCTAGGGATGGGTCTGATTGTACCTGGTTTTTCTTGAAAAATAACTTGAAAACAGGAATTGCTGCTCTGTGTGCATTTACGTACAAAGATACAAGGTAGCTCGTGGAAGGGAAATTAGAGTGCTGGAATTGCACAAGCCACTGACTGTAGACAGCAAGAGCCACTATCCAGTTGTGCCAATGACAGTCTTTTTTGTTGACTTGTATGCACTTAGAACCAAGACAAAGACCTGTATCATTTTCAAAAATGCAGTAACTACACTTAAACACATACTAAAACTATCTTTGGCACTTACGCCAATGCAAAAAAGAGTCATGCACTCTTCTGAAATAAAGCAAGAAAGAGAAAACTGCCTTAACCACAAATCCTGTCTGTGCCCCATAAAGCTGAAGAAATAAGGCATGCAGTATTCCTTGCAATTCAACCATTTGAGTTGGGAGAGAGCGAGAGAGGCCATCTACATTTCAAATATCCCACAGCAATTTCATCGCAGTAACCAAACAGGTTTTCATTTTAGCTTTTGTGATTTTGTTATTGTTGTTGTTGTGGTGGGTTTTTTTGTTTGGTTTTTTATATATTTTTTTGGAAATTAAAAGGCCTTCAGGTTAATAACTCTTGCTTTTTATCACAGAGGATGACAGACACTCCAAAGAACTAGTTAATAAGCAGACACTGCATTTGAATCAACTTCAGTTTCCAGACTAATTGCCAATTCTCAAGAACATCCCAAGGTAAGCAAAACTAAGAGAAAAAAGCAAGGCTTGTACTGATATGTTTTCAAAGACCAGGGCTGACAAATTTTAGACAGCCTAAACACTATCTTAACATGTTCCTTTGCCAGTAGCCAAGGAACCAAGAGCACCATGAAAAATGCATAGAAAACAGCCAAAGAGATGTTAACTTGGATGGCATAAAATTTCCTGCAAGGCATTTCGAATCATTAATCTTATTTAAATACATATGACTACACCTAGTCCCTCTCGCTTGCATTTGGACAGAGTTTATGCAACAGAATTTTTGTTCCTTAGCTAGTATTTCCCAGTATGTCCTTAGTTTCAGAGATATGTAACTGCACTGAAAAGAATTTGGTTTGTGAGAGTAGAGCTACATTTTAAATATTGATTACTGGACAGATTTTATTGAGATCATGCCCCAAATGTGTGTTAAGGCCAAAAAAAAATGGTATTCTTACACAACTCTGTCCACGAGTACAAGATGAGTACAAAGGGATTTGAAGATTTTGATTACCTGAGGACAGCAAACTGAAGGAGAAATATCCTCCTATTGTGGACAAAACTCCAAAAATAATGTTATCAATACAATTCAGTAGCTCCTTTTTTTCTTTTTGGTATCGGGATATTAATGAAAATAGCAAAATTAATCTCAAGACTGATCCTTCAGGAAAGACACCAATTACTTCCTACTGCTTGTTAGTTTTCTTATGAACTGCTGCCTGCCTTTAATTTGTGTCTTAAGTTCTAACTTGGCTAGGTATGTGACTAGATAAAACTTTTTTTTTTTCCTTCTTGTTGTTCTAGCTGACAGTTTCTAAAACCTCTCAGCCTCAGTGTATGAGCTGTATGTCACATGGAATAGAAGAAATGTTCTGTGGGGAGAGTTTATTCATTGTCTATAATACCCCATTGTTTCAGGATCATTTAATATAGATCAAAAGAAGAATGCCAGACTGTACAAATTCTCAGCACAATGCAGGTGAGCTTCTGTGTTCCAAGTTTTAAATGATATGCCTGTCCTCTCTTCCTCCAGTTCTTCTTGCCAGTTGTATTTCTCCTTCTCAATGAAGCGAATGGTTAATTTAAACTTATGGAAATCTCTCTTGCTTTCTCGAGGCAGATCATCTACGACAGGCAGATTATATAACATTTCCAATATGTGCTGGTGCCTGAGAGAGGGAGCAGCTTTACATTGCTGAAAACTGGATCTCTCTCCACACTGCTATACTAGGCCCACATCCTGCTTATGTATTTATAGGATACCAGAAACTGTAAGGCAGAATGAAGCAAATATTTATTGTTATCCATACATACTCCATGTTAACCACAGGTAGAAAATGAACACATAAAAGAGATGTTGCTTTTGGGAGCTAATTGGAGGAAAATTCCTAGACATACCTGAACAGCTTCATGTCAGAAGTAAGAATGCTGTAAAAAGTGCCAAACTCAAAGGCACATTGCTATTCATTTAGCTATATCTTCTGTATTGAACAGAACTTTATGGCTCCAAGAATTAGAAAGGCTGCATAGGTTTTGCAAATGCCCAATCTTAATATAGACCAGTGAAAACAGGTTTCACAAACTCAAAATAAAATTTTTCAATATTTTAACAAATGATATTGCAAAGCTAATGGCAATGAAAATAAATAACAATAATAATTATAATAGCAACAGCAGCAGCAACAACCACCATTCAGCTTTACAATCCTTTTTCCATCAAAGATCACCAAATTATCTGGGAGCAATGAACAGAAATAATTGACATGCTGACATTTTGACAGCATAAGGGAAAGCTTGGGAAATTAAAGCACTGCCCAGCAGAGCAGTTCTGACTTCATCAGTAGCAAGAGTTCCACTGAATATGAACACATTTCCAAGTGAAATGCAGGCTATTTCCTATATTTCCACATAACTGAGGTTGATTCTTGAATAATAATAGGTCACACACCATACTCACGCGGTTGCTACATTTTCTATTTGTGGAGTATTTAAAATCTCAATGGAAAAATGAAATTGCTGAACAAACATTCAGTCGTTAGATCTGAGAGCACTTGATTACCTGCTAAGTTGGACACCAGTTTTATTTTCAAGGCCTGCTTTTCAATAAGCAGAGGTTGTGGGTTTAAAAACAGAGAATACCTTGAAATTGGGCTTCTCCCCAATTATCCTTCTCCTCGTCTCTCTTTTCCACATGAAATACAAATGACTGCTCAGGGGACTGTTTAATTAGATATCAGAAAATCCAAGCTTACCGGACTGAAAATATTTCCATTACATGTGACATGCTTCAAACTTTGAACAGGCCACAAAGATGACATCCAATAAAATAAATAATGTATATCTGACCAACTGCAATTACTCTGCAAGTACTACAGAACTTTGCAAGACAAGATTTTGCATTGGTATACACTAGGTCTCTCCTAGTGGGATATTCCTTTGTTTCACCTAGGGACAGTGATTTCTGAAGTGCCATTTCTAGCTCTTCTTACAGATAGTTATGATCCCTGGCAAAAGCAAGCTAGCACAACATAATAGGTACAAACACTACAAAGGCCCTATATAGTCAACTTCTTGTCCTGACAGGTGTCTGTTCAGAACCCACTCCATTAACTGTCCTGTGAGCATTGATCACAGTCCAATGGATAGGCTATATATTAAAGTGATAAAATCACAGAACAACAGAATGTTCATCTCCAGAAAGCAGGAGTCCCACTCTGATGTTTATTAATGCTGTAGGGTATTCCTAAAGTGAATTACACTGAATTGAAATCTATATGAAAAATCAGATCCCATGATCTTCCCCTACATCACTGAGAATAGAATTTGACCTCCTACATCTTCTGTTGACAAAGGGGAATGGAACTCTCAGGGCATATTCATAATACAAAATGCAAGCCACAGCTATTTGTGCAAAGGGCTGGAATGGGTTTGCAGGAACTGAATGTAGCAAAAAAGCTGAGTGTCATATTGTGCAAAAACAGAAATGCAAGTGTCAAAATGAGCTGGGTGCAGAAAAAGGGGCAGACTGGCCTAACAGACTATCTGGAATATGCAAGGATCCAAGACATTTCCTTGACTACTGCCTAGACAAAGCATAAGGCTCCAGAACATGCAGCTGTGCTTTGACCTTCTCATCAGCTGCACAGGCTAACATGATTGTTGAGTGAACCTGACCTAACACTCACTGATACCAGTACTCAAGACAGTAAGGCACAATATAAAATTTTTATGACGCACTACTCTAACACACAATCAGATCCCTAGGGATCTGAGAGCTTCTCCTATTCTGCTTTCCTTTGTTCTGCCCGTACTCTATTTTAAACTGCAGCTGTTAGAAAGAAAAGAAAAAAAAAATCAAGACCTGCTTGTGCATTTTGATCAGAGATCTAATAATAGCTTACCACCTCAAAAAGCTGTGAGAAGATGCATCAGAAGCTCAGCAAGGTTATATGTGCACATTTTGAAGGAGCAATTTAAAATTTCTCTTTTGGCTCAATCAAGTCTTCCAAATGTATTAATTTCACTAAATTTTGCCTGAACAGTAAGTTTGAAGCAGATCCACATGGAAATAGCAAGACAGGAAGATACACAGTCCCCCAAATTCTGAAGTTTTCAGAGTATTTGGCACTTTACTAGCTGGGGTTTGTAGACAATGGTTATGTCTCTACCACAGCCAGTGCTGGGACTGGAAATTGTAGGGGACTGAATCAAGTGTTAGTGGGCAACAGAGCTCAGCCTAGGCTGTGCCTGAAAGCCTCTGTCTTCTGTGGTGGGTCTCACAGTCTAAACAGGTCTAAATACTTCCACTGCTCCTGGGAGGCCAGCTGGCTGGTTCAGAGCTAGGATGGTTGACCTAGTTCACTGCAAGGCAGGTTATATCTGCACTGAGCAGGCACAGAACAGCCCTGTGAGCAAATCAATGCCACACCTTATTCTACCACTCAGAAAGCTCTCCATGCACAGCAGTTTTAAACAGTGATGAACATTAGTGACTGCCCCTTATGCCATTCTGTTAGAGATTTGTCAGACAGTTCTAAAGGTATGAGGACAATTGCAAGGAAAACTCTTCCTAACATTCTCCAGGGCTGGATTTGCTGTGAGAAGGCAATATATATACACCAAGCAGATAATAAAATATGGAAATTAAACTAACCTTTCAGTTATCCTGTCCATACCTCTAAAGGGGAAGCTTTTCTCCATTCTTTCTCAAGTGTTATGTTCAATTTAATTAAAAGATTTTTCAAAACCTCAGAAGTCTTACTTCTTTACAGAAGAAAAAAGTACCACACCACAACTGATCTCTCTAGGTAATTTTCCTGATATTTACTAAAAAGTCTTTTATTCAGCCATACCCCTCTTTGCACACAGACATTACATATCTCCCCAGTCTGTGTGATGCCTGGTTACACTCTATCTTTCCTAATCTTCCTTCAAACTCATGTTTTAAAATCCCTAGCATCCACACAAAAAACAAAGGTAAAGCAAATACACAAGCAATACCTGTTATACAGAAAACAGCCTTTCTCTACTGACAAAAGGCATTAGAGCTGCTTCCCTTTTTGCAGGAACTCATTGTACTTTTCCTTACATAATCCAATGGCAATCCTGTGCCTGAATTGGACCACAAAAATTATTTGTTAAGAGGATTTGCTTTTCAAGCTGCAGATCATATTCTCAAATGTCAACAGATTACAGTACATTCAGACAGTTAATAGTTTTCCCTTATACATGCAAAAACTCAACCAATACCTTTCATTCTATATTTAATTAGTAGACATCCACACATGGCTTATGTAGACAGTGTCCTACTTTTACTACACATTGCAGCCTGCAGCTTTATAATCCACATCCAAAACATTTACAAGGAAACTGTCTTGAGATCAAGGCACCGACACAACATTCATCACATAAGAGTTCAGCCACCAATGCTGCCATGAGAATCAGGTGTGACCTAGGCAAATAGTCAGTGACATTTGGGCAATAAATGGTTCCTAGCTTCTGTGGGTGTTAGGCTTGATTTTGGCCTCTCTTCACCTCAGTTCTACAAAGTCTGGTCTCTCTCCACTTCAGTCTTGCAAGTTTTGGTCTATCTCAGTCCTACAAATGTGCAATAAATTAATGCTTGTGGTATGCACTGTGAAAAGTGAATAAGCACTCTAGAGGCAACCTACGGCACATACATGTGAAGTGGCCATTTCCTAATTGGATAAACAACTACTTAAGGCAAACATCTACCTCTTCTCCACAATTTTTGAAGACATAGCCATGCATATACATCTGTGCTTTTCCTATGCTAAAATTCTTTAAATATTTAGTTTCTTTACCTTGACTTTTACAAAAAGAAGTTAGCCTAAAAAGGTACCAATCATCATCTGTTCTGCCTCCCCATTTTAGCTATCATAGAAATTTTCCCTTCCTTTCGAAATTCAAAAACAGCACTCTAGAATTACATGCTGCATCAAGTAAAAATAAAAATACCACAACAGAGGAAGTATGCAGCACCCTTATTTCTTCATTTGAATGAATCACATTGGAGATACACAGTGGAAATTATTTTGCAGCAGATTTAAAGCAAAAGTTGAGTTTTTCTGATTAAAATATATTATTACTAAGTAAAAGAATATAGTTATTTAATACCTTCTTGAGGCAAACTTCACAAACTACTGTTACATTTCCAGACCCTGTATGTAGTCAGTATTTCTATTCCCTAGATACTTTAACTCTTTTCAACTCTTGTGCATATAATACAAATGAAATTCAAATCAGCAGCTTTCAGTCAGGTTTTTTTTTTTTAATGTGGCAGTCTAACAGTAAAATTGGTATCTGAATGCAGTCTAGCAGAACAAAAAATACATTGTTTTTAATGGATTCACTGGAAAAAACCTAAAACCACTGTGATCACTTCATTCAAATTATGATTAAGCAAGTAAAGATTTGATTAGTTTGGAAGTAGAACAACCACAGATTTAAGTTAAGACTATAGTATTAAGAAAAACCTTTGTGTTCGATATGTTTTGCAAAACATCATAACACATCTCTTCTGACAGTAGAGCATTTTCCTTTATTGTCAGCAAGCTCAGCCATAATTTAGCTAATATTAAACCTCAGGCAGTGCTATAGTACTAGACATTTTAATTAATGACTTATTTGTTCCTAATAATTTGGCTGAGAGTGAACAGAGCTCATTTTTAAAGGAGCCAAGATTATCATGTGTAAGAAGAAATAGAATTCCTCATTCAAGAAGAAATAGTAGGTCACTGTAAATAACATCTGCACACTTACTGTAAATCATTTTGGTGACAGAAGGTACTGCCATGCAGTCTGATTAACATTACCAATGAAGCACAGCCAATTTTGATATGTTTGTATGACAGATTGCTGTTATTAGTCAACATTAGGATGTCTGATGTAGTTGCATAGGGCTCTCAGCCCCCAAACTTTTTGTTTTGTATTCTCCAAAAAGCATCTCTGTAAAAAAATTAAATTCACACAAGAAACAGAAGTGAGGATTTAATTTCACTTGCATCATGTAAAGTTCAATTTGAAGCCACATCTTTTGTAACTCATCCTGAAAATCAAATTCTTGTGCCACACTCTGAGCACCTGCCATCTGCAATCAGAACTCAACCAACACCTATGCTTTGCATGATGTAACATTGAGCCCTTCTTCTGCTGAGCTGGAATAACTAAGAGCAAAATCTCCCTTTGCTTCAGGAATATATTCAATTTTCTCCAAGTTTCTTAGCTATCAAAGTAGAGTTTCTCTATGTACAGGTCATTGCAAGGAGGGTGCAGTAATTCTGGTCCCATTCTGTTATTGGTCTTATGCCAACACTGATGTAAGGTGCAGGTACTAGTCTGGCAGACAGGAGACATCCATCTTCCTTGAAAGACCTGCTTAGACCTGAGGGCCAAAGAGCTATATTTCAAGGAATTCAGCTGCTTCTTCCTGAAGACATGGAAGATTAGAAGCAGTGTATATAAATAAAGATTTTGGGAGTTGATAAGCAGACATTAGCTACATGCACTGGAAGGCATTGCTGTGCAGACTTTTCTAGGGCTGGCAAAACAGGGGACATAACCAAGAAAGTCCAAAGGCAGTACAAGTCCTGAACACAACAGCTGGGTTTGCTACCAAGATTTACATAATTCCATATTCATCTTCCACTTCATTTTTCTTGGTATCTCTCCTGCTTTGAATAAATAATGAACTATTGCCTCAGATACTTATTTTTACATACCATATTCCTCTCAATAAGAGTCCTGCAAGTGCTCCCAGCTGAAGGTGATTAAGAAATGGACCAAGCAGTGATGCTGCAAAGATGTTTTATTGACAAAAGGCACAGATATTTATACTGTTTTAGCTTCTGCATAACAATTTCCAATTGTTCTGTCTACGTGCTATTTAGTACATAGCAAGCTGTAATGTTACTTCTTCTTTTACTCAATTATTTATATCAGCAGGCTGTTCTGTTCTCTGCAGAAGGATATGGTTTCTGCAGTTCTTGCTCGTGTGTCTTTGTCACGGCTCTTGCTGGATTAACTTCAGCAAGTCAGCCATGCTGTTCATGTTGTTTATCTCATTCTGCTCTGCAAAACTTCCCCCTTTCTGTTCTACATACAGCACATGCTGAACTGCATTATTAACCATTCGTTGCATACATGCCAATAAGCAAAGCATAATCATAAAAAGGCATAAGAACATTCCCAATACATAAACTCCAATTCTCATTAGCCTCTCAGCCCATCCGGAAATGTTCAAAGACTGGAACACCTGACCCAGCCAGTCTGCTCCACCATCCCACTTCAATTTCCTAACACCTTCTTCCAGCTTCTGAATGCTAGCATGTATGGATTGAGAGTGATCAGATAAATTCATACAACACATTCCTTCAAAACCTGACATCCATGACTGTGGGCTAACAACAAAAAATCTATGGCAGCACGATTTTGCAAAGTAGCATGGCATATAGAATCAACATCTGTCAAAAGACTGGAAAGAGCAGGGGAAGTTGCATTAGATTATTGGGCTAGCCAGCACCTAAACTTTCACAAGTTGGTAAGGTCTTTAGCTGCTGCGACACCTGGGGTGAAAAAGGAAGTGACCCCAATAAGTGGAGGGTTCCAAAACTGCGCATTAGGGTCACAATCCTTCTCAAATGCATGGAGCACATGCCTACGCCAATAATGCTTGTTCCAGTGTATGTGGTTTACAATCACAGTTATATTAGGGGTCAACATTATAAGGTGACCAATCTTGCAAGGTCCGCCAGTTGCTCGCGAAGGTAGAGCGGACCAAGCACGATCACCGCAAATCAAAAATATTCCTTGAGGCAATTACGTGGGAGAGAATCTGAGGGTGCATAGTACAAAGAACCACTGAATGTTACAGTTTGATTGCACCACAAAGAGCTATTGCAGAATAATAACTGAGTTGGGGAAACATCCTGAGTCATCTTATAGTATGGGTCACTGTTACACCTCTTCCCTCATTTGCTGTGGTTGAAGTATATGCAGACACCTTCATTGATCCCAGAATTTCAAGTTCCTGTGGTTCTGATGAAGCAGGGGGTAAACGACTGCCGCAAGTATCGAATTTATCCATACATGATACCATGGAGATACTGCAGGATATATGAGGCTCCCTATCCCGGGCTTCTGTCACAATTGCCCATCAGTTATCCACAGGAATTCCCACCAGACATATATGGAAAGGTGTCTGAGGTGTGGGCATTGATAAACATAGTGCTGATTGATTCAAAGCCTTGGCTAGGGTAAGCCACACATTACCTTGTGGTAGTGGGGGGACAACAGCCTCTCCTAGACCACTTCCTTCCCTTAGGTATAAAATTATCAAGAGGAGAGGGCCCATCATGATAGGGGAGCCAATCCTTTTCCCACACGTATCGGTGTGGGGGTAGATCGTATTTCCACCCACACACCAAACAGAGCACTATGCAGTTCCCAAAGGAGTAACGTAGGGGATCACACTTAGGGCACTTTCCTCGGCGACGCTGCGCCTCACAATACCACCTCTTATGACAGCTGCTACATTCACAAAATGCCCATGCTTGGTGACTAGGATCAGCACATTCTAAGCATGGAATGGGGTTATTTTCTAATTGTAGATATTGTTCTTCACGTTCTTCTTGTTCTCGCCTGATGTCATCTTGTTCTTTGACAAGTTGGTGTGCTAGCCTCAAATCGATGCACCCACTCCTCTCGCGATAGCTACTAAGATCTACATGGAATCGAGGATCTGGAAGGTTTGGATCAGGACGTTGATGATGCCGAGCCCGCGCCATGGTTAAACGGCTTCAATAGTCTGGCTGGCATCCAACGGGATCCTGTATCTGCAGAGACACAAGCATAACCCCTTCCCAGGTTATCAGGGCACAAGGACCCTGTATTTGGCCACTCTCCAGATCTTTAGTAAGAACTTGGGCCTTCTCAGCAGTGTCCGTATGCCCTTTCATAGCGGTAATATGCTTTACTATAGGTGGCATAGGGTTGTCCCCATTAAAATTAAAAAAATTATAAACATACATGGCTTTGGCTAAACGATTCTGTGGGGTTTCCCCTAGCATTCCCCCTTTTTGTTGCAGCAACAAGGTTTTCAAAGTAACATGGGTGCATTCTACAATAGCCTGACCTGTTGGTGAATGAGGAATGCCCGTAACATGTGAAATATCCCATTGTTGAAAAAAAGCTTCTGAGCAGGGCCATTATCAGTTTTTACTTGTTGTGGCAAGTTTAACTCATATCAGCCGTGATGTTCATGTTGTTTAACTCATTCTGCTCTGCAACACCCAACCATTGTACAGCCCATCTGGGAGAAGGTTGATATACTGCCTGCTTCTCTTATCACAAATTTCTTTTCTTTAAAAGCCGTGAACCTAATAGTGATTTAATACTGAACCCCCTATCACCCTGAAAATCTCCAGTGACTCTGACAGAAGTAAATTATCTGAGTGGATATTCCTGCTGCACCACCCAGCTCTTGCTTCTTCCTCTTCTGTTCCAAATATTAAATTATTTGATTCCTCATGTTATAACTCACTAACCCCTGTCCTAGATTTCTAGCTCAGAAGAGGAAAAAAGACAGTATAAACCACAAATTATTAGGAAAGTAGCAACCTATGTAATTTTTCCCAATGATGTCCTTTCCCTGTTCACTAGCAGCCCATTTCTGTTCTTCCTAATTTAATTTCTCTGCCTAAACCTTTTGGTCAAGGGCTACTGCAGACAGGATCCACCCTGTGTCAGTACCTCAGCCCTCCAGCCAGATTGTGGCAAAGGCCAGCCCCTTTGTTGACAACTACATACCAATGCAAAACAAAACATCATTGCATTAAAATCCATACTCTGCCCTAGCTTCCAGCTGAAAGGTGTCCTTCCAGCCACCTTTCTGATTTTCCCATGGTGGCAACTCTTGGCCTGACAAGCAGCTGGGATAACCTGGGTTCCCATTGCCAGCTTGCTCTGTCTCTGACAGCAGGAGAGTCACCCATCCTCACAATTAGCTCTGAAACAAGACCATGCTATTTAACACTTGGAAGATGCCTCCAGCCTCTGGCTTGGCTTAAGAAGAGGCAACTGGATGGAGTAGACTGAGCCAGATGCGGATTAGTCCAGTACTGAACCTATACATCCCAGTACGAGGAGGGGGAAAGGGAAGAACACATATAGACACATACACTCAACCTAAGCCCTTAGGATCTCCTTTACTCAGTTTGTCCAGTGAGTGTGAAAGAACATCAATGTGTGAATTGAATCTTAAGAAGCGCTCAATGAGGCAAACAAGTGGTAACAATATAGGAAGGCAGAGTGCTTGACCGGTCTTTGTAAACCTCTTCACAAGCCTTTCCATGTTCCAGGGAAGCCAGAGTCTTCACCTGTATGAGTGAGGAACAGGGGAGAGGCAGGGAATAAAACCTAATCATATGGGGCTCATAGGTACTGTGACACCACAATGATTACAAAAATGTCAGACATTTGACTCCTAAAGTGCAAGATGCACAACGAAATCAATAAAGCAGAAGTGATGAGGGAAACAAGGTATTCAGAAACACATGGACATGGATCAATGAGTTAATAAATTGGCCTTGCAATGTTGAACAAAGGTTTTTTGCAAGGCATCTCTAATAAACTGAAATGCTAGTGAGAATCTCCACTATCCCATTTCCTTTAACTGTTCCTTATCCCTAAACTAACATCATCTCTTCCTCTGTTACTGATTTTTCTTGGGCCATACTTCTTCCGTGCAGAGATGCAAAGTAGCACTGACAAGATTAAATCAAGCACCTCTTTTTAAGTAAGCTATTACTAACACTCTAGGGAGGCAGGGGACGGGGAGCATAAACACTGTCTGTTTGATTGTACCACAACAGTAGCTTTTCTTGCTCAGTAGTACACTTGCAAAGATGGCTTTTCTGGATGAAAAATTAGTCACAGCAGATTTTATTACTTCCCGTACTACAGAGTAATAAAGACAACTAGTGGAATAATTTACATTATGCTATAATTACATATAGTAACCAATTGTCAAGGTCATGGCAATGCTCTGGAAGTACTTTGAATTCTAAACACACTGTGTATTTTTCAGGCAGCTTTCCTTGATTGATAATTCCAAGCCTACGACTTATCAGCATAGGACAAGTGAAACCTAAGTTCACAAGCAGTGATCCCTCCAAGACAGGTCTGTGAAGAATTGTTCCAGAGACCTTGGCACCTTTCTCAGGTTTGGGAGCAGCCCAGGTCATGCTGCAGAGGCACTCAGGTCAATCAGGATAAAGACATTCCAAGAAACACCTCACCAGGGTGGCCTCAAAGTTGGAAAGGAAGCCTATGCTGGCAGCAGAGGCTGGGATGAAAAGGACACAGGAGGAAAGACAAGGCATCATAGTGTCTTTGAGGCAATTTAGGTAGAAACACTGCAACCTGCAATTCAACCAGAAACCAGATATATCAGAAAGACTTGATTCTGGAACCAAGATGGCAAGGAAACTTTATCTTTGATTGGGTAGAAATAAAAAGAAACAAAAAGTAAAAATCAAGATTTTTGTCATTGTCTCTCTTACCCTCCTTACGACTCCTTAAGCAAATTCTGTCTTAGTTAAGGAAAACAAATTCCCTCTTTTTGCACTGTGTTTCGACAGTGGAGAAAAGTTAACTTCAATTATAAATAGCATTAAAATATCAGTCACAACTACAGGCTTGTAACCCACTCCATATGCACAAACTGGACATTTGATGTGGAAGCTGCTTGATACAGAAGGACACAAGAGAGCAGATAAAAATCTGCATCTGTTTACACCAAAGATGCATCTCCACTTAATTTTGAGTATGGTCCTCTCAGGATACTTATCCAGACTAATCAGATTAACGTATCTGTGGACTGTCCTGTATGATGGATTGTCTGAATTTCTTACCTAACATTTGCATGAAATGTGGTGGCTGGTTTGTCTGGAGGTCAAACAGGAGATTTGATCTGAAATTTTGTTTGCACTTTTTGTAGTTCAAAGGCACAACTGTTCGAAGTTCCTCTGAAAAGCACACATATAGTGTAGCAGTTGCTCACCTGGATTGGTACATATAGCTACGTGACAAGCAAACTTCAGCTCTGCAACTATGAAGATTCTTATTTTCCTTGAAAAATATAGGGTTATGCCTTGCAATGCACATATCAGCAGTTAGGAAAATGCAGGACAAATACTTAAAAATAAAAAAAATAATGTACAGTTTAAAATTGTCAGTTTATTGAATATAAAAAAACAATGCCTAAGATCTGAATCTATGAATTAGATATACATTGATGTAAAAAATTAGGACATATTGCTTTTTCTCTATTATTTTTAGCTTTTGCTGTGTTCTTTAGAAATCACCAAGAGAATCATAAAATGGTTTGGGTTGGAAAGGACCTTAATGACTATCCAGTTCCAACCCCTCTGCCACAGGCAGGGACACCTTCCATTACAGCAAACTCTAATCCAACCTGGCTTTTAACACTTTCAGGAATGAGGCATCCACAACTTCTTTGGACAACCTACTCCGGTGCTTCACCACCTTCACACAAAAGAATTACTTCCCAATACGTAATCTAACCCTGCCCTCTATAAAGCCATTACTTTTGTCCTATCAATACATGTCCTTGGGAAACTATCCCTCTGGAGAGGAACTTTTTATTTGGACTCTCCAGAGGCCCATCTGATTTGGGGGAAAAAGTCCTGAAACAGTATTAGTGGCAACAATCAACTCAATACACTAATACTGAAGAAGGAATGTTGGTATCAAGATTCAAATTAGGCCCATTCTTATACCATATTTTTAAACAAGATTTAGTCTATCAATTGTCAAATTTACCAATAAAGTCATTAAAATGAAATACAATCTCTTTCCACAACAGATGCAAATCACTTCAGGTCACACTAATTCGGCTATTAAAAACATGCATAAGAAAAATAACCCAAGGATTGTAAAATCCACTTCTGCTTCTAGACTATTTATTATTGCAGATTAAACAGGTTTTAAAAGGAAGCAAACAAAATAATCACCTGTGCTGCTTATGGTTAATGACTAGAGTTACAACTTGAAAACCATATGCCTGGATTCTTTCTTCAGAGTCAAGCTGGTTTCATCAAGATCACAGAAGCATCTAAACTGATCATCCAAAAAGGAAAACAAAAAATTATCTTCTAAAATAAAAGCTTTTTCTCAGTAGGCACTCATGATGAGCTCAACACAGAAAACAATTTTGTTGTTATTCTTAAATGACACATTTACCTTCCCAGACAATTCTGTCTAAATATGCTTTTTATTCTTTTAGAAAATTGTGAATGATGCCTCTCAGTTTTTTTGGTATTTTTCTTTTTTTTTTTAATCATGTTGCTTTCAGATGGAAATTGAAATCAAAATAAAATGCTCACAACCACTATTTCCCATTTTTTAAAAGCAGTTAAAGATTTCAGTTAAAATCTAGGACAGGAAGGATTTTTCTGTCTCATCAAATTTAATCCAGTCCTATCACTGGAAGCATGTCATGATATACTTCTCACAAACTTTCTAGTATCCATTTAAAACCACTTCTGACCCAACTACAATCTATAGATAATAGCACACTTACAATTTGAAGCTTGATTTTATTTGAATGGATCTTAAATGGAGGGTTTTTTAAAATATTCTCCGTCATGCTTAGCCCTTTAGATATTTATTTTACCTTTATCCCTTTAGGTTAAAAAATACAAGCTCTTCTAGCCTTTTCTCACAAAACAGGCTGTTGAGCACCCTGCTTACTTTAGCAGGTATTTTTTGAGCCTGTTTCAGGCTCAGGTTCATGTGTTTTGGAGACTGGTTTTCAGAGACGCATGTGGTGTTCCAGGGACAGCATAAAACCTTCTACAGTGGCCCTGAGAGAAATCGTGCTGCTGCCTATGAAGCCTTCCTTCATCAGGGGATCACCTCTGCTCCTGCTGCTGGCATACCGTCAAATGACACATCTCTGGCATCACTAAGACCGAATCTTCTCCCACGCATGTGATTGTGAGCCTGAGCTCTCTGTGATACGTGGATATCGAGTCCCCTAATCCAGCTTTTCTGTTCAAAGTAGGATGGTAACAGGAGGCTGAGCAGGTTCATTGTCCAGTGTATAGCTGACACCTTCTGATAACAACAGCGGTTTTCACTTCCATGTGCTTCTTCCTGTTAGCCAGTGTGTTTTTCCCAAACTTCCCCTCTTGTCTTCTTTCCCATAGCTTTAAGCAGGTTTTGTTTTCCCACGGAATGTTATCTTCAATAACCACTCTGTCCTCATGGGTCAGTTTGACTTCTTCATTTTCTGCATTTTCTAGATAACTAAAGTACCCATTGCTACATGTGGAGCTGACAGAAGAGAGCTCTAATTCACCTGTATTTTTGCTCATCATCTCTTCTCCTCTTCCATGTTTCACACTTCTTAGTTTCCTTTCAGAGTTCATATCGTTATATTTGAAGTCTTTCTTGTCTTTTACCTTTTGCTTACAAACCAGTTCCAGGTAGAAGTTTTTAAGACAAAAGGGATGAAAATTTGCCCTCTCTTTGTTTAGTGCAAAAGCTCCTCTACAGATGGCCTGTTTTCAATTTCTCAAGGCATTTCCTTTTGAAATACAGTTACTTAAGATTTATAAATAAACTCCCAAAACTGAAGTATAGTATAGACCTCACAGGCTTAGTGTTCATCTCCACAGTTCACAAGTCAGCTTCTGATCATTCTATTTAGAAATTACTTTGGTCCCCAAATGTACAGGAATGTTTTACTGTCTACCAGAACAACACTGAAAACACCTCATCATGTCATTTCTTCAGAGATTGCATGCTGAAATATTATCTGCCATCCACCAATCAGGTATATCTGGGTTTTACCATTTAAATTGCATTTTTTCCCTCATGCCCAAAAACATGAGTACAAATCAGCTGACCTTATTTTTAGTTCATCGTAAACATACAAAGTAATTTCACATTAACCATTTTCTCTTTTTAATAACATAATATTTCTATTTAATCCTTGCATGCCACTTCAACATATTTCCAGTAAAGATGTAAAAATCTATCTGCATAGCCATAATAATTGGCTTAGTACTTCTATTTTGCCGCCAAGTTTCTTGTACAATATTCAACAAAGCACTTCAGTTACTCCTTGCTGCCTTCATCCAATTTTCTAGCTGGGTTACATATGTTGACCAACTACCACTCCAATCCACATATTATTGTAACTCCCTCTGTTCCATGCTCTAGCCCCCAATTTGTGTCTTTACCCTTTACCAAATAAAGCAATTTTATATGCTACAGAGACATAAAGATGCTACAGAGACACTAATATGCTTGTCTAACTACATTTTGATTTAAAAATTAACTTATTTACTAGTTGAACTCAGTAGCTAAAGATAATGTTGATCACTTCTCATTACCAAGCCCCTCTGTACTTTCTCGTCATCTCATAAACTCATTTTTATTCATACACTGAAAGAGAAAAGAAACCATTTTACTTTTTTTCAAATCTAAGCATTGAACTGAACTCAAATGGCCACAATAAAATAATAACAATAAAAAGATCTCTGAGTCTTCCATAACTCCCTATCAAAAGCTTCTTTAGCTTACTCTTGATTCAAATGCCGAGCTGGTAAGGTGGCCAGTTCTGCCCGTTCCCCTTAACTTTCAGCAGTTCATATTTTAAAAAGCTTTTTCATTTACTTTGTAGGATTTTAAACCAAACTGAGAAATTTATTAAGAAAGTGCCACACTATTTGTTTCAATTAGGTCTACTTTTCAAGAGAAATGCATGAATTCAGCGAAATATAAAGCCTGTAGTTTTATCTTTCAAATCAGGTTTGTTGTTTTAAATTTGTGATAGTAATACAAAAGGTAGTTGCTAAATATTTATTAACTGCAGAAAAGTAGGCAGATGACACTGTATGTTTCTAAATTGGATACTCACACAAGTGTCTGATAAGCAGACTTCAAAAACTCTTATCTGCCAACACAGCAACTGGAAGAGACCTCCTGTCTCATCACACTTGCTGCCTGCAGTCCTAGTTAACTACATCCTAAACACCCTTCCACTGAATCATCAAAGACCAAAGTTGGGCTCCCTACACTCAGACACATAATTTGGGGCTGAAATGTCTGGGATTTCATAGCTTCATCAATATAATGTTCAAGGACAGGAGCCCTTTAGAAAGCATGTCTGTGTACTGCTCCACTCATTATTACAGAAATACATTTAATGAATGCATTTTTGAAGGTGCAATTTCAAAGTCTGGCTCTCCCATCATGTTTTAATTCAGATTTTTGGTCCAGCTATAATGCTTTTACTTTATTCATACCTCAGATGAAACCTTCAGAAAGAAAGGCTCAGGCATCATTATTTTAAAGTAGTGAATCATTGGAAGTAGTGAGGAAAAAAAAGATAGGAGAGTGGGATGGCTTGCAGTGAAAATAAATAAACAATCTATTAAGAGATAACAGGACTGGAAGGCATTGGACCTTACAGTACCTTTTGTTCAACTTCTTTAAAGTGAATTTAACTAAAAGAGAGGCAGTGTAAAAACCAGTTATGTGATTTGGGGACAGCTCCTCTTCACAAATTTTTCCAGAATTTATCAAACCATATCAGATTTACCCTAACCCTTCAAAGCATCTTGAGTTTGCCACTAAAAGTACATTACATAAGTGATAAACAGCACTCCTTAAGTAACCTTAAACTTTTCATATTATTGCATTCCCAAATCTAACCAGTCCACCATACTTTGCTCCTGCCACAGGGTATTCTGAGCTATGCCAATCCATCTATAAGCTGTCAAACCAGACTTACATTTTTCACACTATATAGAACCAAGTTCAAGAAGAACTCGTCAAAAATTGTCAAACACAATTCTCTCTCTCTCATATCACTTTCATTCTCTACCTGTGACTCTATTCAAACGTCAGGTCTGCAAGGCATTCAGACATAGCACTGACACATCAAAACATTACACAGGGCTATCCTGTGTTCTGTACAGGAGGGCACAACCACTGGAGAATCACTGACTTTCACTCTTAGTGCCATGTGATCTATTTCCCTGTACAAAATCCTGAAAGCCTCATAAGTTGTCATAAATCTGTCTTAATAATTTGTCTTAAATCAGCTGAAAAGTTTGCAAATTTATCAATTACCTCCTTTTATTAACTCTAAGAGATGAACTGAGATCTTACCGTGGCTTTTGGCCCTCTCTCTGCATATGGCTGGCTTGGGGAGGACCCATCCTGAAAATCCTGTCATAATCAGAGAACTGCCATTGACTTGGATGGGAACAGTACTTCACACCAGGACACTGCTGCATGGCATTACACTTTATTTGGAAGCCTGGTGCCAAGGACTACAATCTACACTTCATCACAAACTGCAGTCAATTGGAACAAACCAATTATTTTTGATGAAAAAGTGTTTGAAAAGACTTCCCAGCGAAGCAAGAAGGTTGTTTCACATTTAAGGCACTGAAACTCTGAAGGTTCACAGCTAGAAGGGTGCTCTTCTACAGAAGGGGAGCAAAGAAGAAAGAAACTTGCATTTCAGGGCATAGGAAAATCCACAGAAATGGTAAAATTGAAGGCAAGGCTGTCTCTTTTGGCTGGACTGTTTCTAACTGTGCCTGCATCATGGGAATGGCTCTTTGGTAGTCACTGTGTGCGGTCCAGGGCTGCAAATCACAGCCAGGGCAGTTCAATAAGGGTGGCAGAAGGACTGAAGCATATAGAAACTCAGTAAGTGAAGAAAAGGCATGTGCTTCAATCCATAACTGCCTGGAGAGAGGAGGAGTTGGTTTGTCCAAATACTCAACAAATTACAAAAAATATTTGAAAACTTCTCCCTACCCCTGTCCAAAATCAAGCCAAACATATTTTTAAGCTGGAATATATGTGAGTTGATTCCACTGTTGTTGAGAAAAATATCCCTTGCAACACCCTGTCCCTCCGACCACACCACACTTGCTCAAGGTCAGGTGGGATCAGAGCTCTTTTGGAATCACAATGGAGCTTTTAAGAAGGAAAAACACTTAGAGTGTCAGACCTCCTCAATCCTCTGTTTTATATTATGAGTGGGAGAATATAACAGAAGCTGAACTGTTGTATTCACAGTTTCCTCCTCCCATATGTCCCACTTCTAGTCTGGGATGAGATCAAGACATCAAGAATATAACCTTATTGAGGAAAAGGTTTTTTAAATCATTCTAGAGACCTTCCCCACATTCAGCTGTGAAAGCAGCTGTTGGTGTCAGATCAGAAATGCACTTCTGCAGGTATGTTAGGTATTCATGAGTACATTTATTTGCCCCAAAAACCTGCAAAAAATACAGGCTACAGAACATGCTCTGATGCTTGAGTGTGCTCTATTGCTGTACCTGTTAATATTTCCACTAGGAAATGTATCTTAAACTACCAAAGACTGTTAACTGGTTAACTGAATTCTGGTAATGCTAACTAGCAGCTTATGGTGAATTGCAAATTCCTTACTTGAAGGGTTATTATCAATTAGCTACAGAGTAAATGCTTACTGAATTAGTTGTTTCAATTGGGTTAATGATTGTTTGGACACATTATACATTAAAACAGGACCTGCTGCAGAATTTGGACAAAATAGCCTTAGCACCTGTAAATTTACTGCAAATACATTCAAACTTCCATTGTAGTTCATTAAATTTTTAGCTTCTTGTATGATTTTTTATTCTTCAAGAGACAAATCTCCCATCAAAGCTTAATGAAGGATGGAATAAACATATTTAAACTCCTATTTTAACTTCAAACAAAAAGATTTAAAAACAAACAAACAAACAAAACTCCACCAAAACCAACCATCCCACACTCCTTTCTAATAAACTGAAAACCTTACTTTTACATTAAAAAACATGGTGCCCATGTGTGTGCGCTTGTTTTATCCCAGTCACTTCTTCACAACTGCAAAAAAGTGACAGCAGTTTTAATTTGCTGATGTACCTGGGAAATTTTTCTATTTCTATCCAGTTCTCTTTTCTGCTCTCTGCTTCTAGCTTTACTTTTCTCTCTTAAAATGCTCACCTTCTCCTAACTTTTTAAAGAGTCTCTGCTTTTTTTCTCAGTTTCCATTCCTCATTCTCCTCTCCCCAACATTTCATTTTTCTCTCTTAACTTATTTCATCACATAGGGGACTATTTCCCTTCCTAATTAAAACTCCAAATCTATTTCACTTATGGAACTTTTATTATTTTTTAATCAAAGACCAGCATAGCTTCTTCAACTGAAGGGAATCCACCAGCACACCAGAACGCAAATTAACTCAGTCTTAAGACTGGCCAGATTTCAGCTGATTTTCCTGCACATCAGCTTATCAAAGCTTCATCCAAGACCTGTTTGCTGGACTCTACTGAGCACTCAAGGAAAACAGCAGAACTGAAACAGAAAAACAGAGCTTCAAATGCTTGCTGATGACAGGGAAAACAGCAAGGTTCCAAAAATATATTACAGTCAGAAAAATAAAAGGAGAAGGCACCAAAAAGGTAAGTATGAGAAATACTCCAATTTGCAGAAATTTCCCTGCCCAGCTGTAACTAGAGCTGCCGGAACTGGAGTTCTTTTATTCCCCTCCATCCCCTGTAATGGTATTTCTCTGCCACTAATATATTCTTTTAAAAATTACATCTTAATTAATTTTCCTCCTGGTATATGTAAATGTAACTTTTACCACCTTGCACTATTTCTGAGTGCAGCTATAAAAACAAACCTTGTATTTTGCATGTTTTTGACCAACTCAAAATTCAATTAGTAAAAATAACTGTCTGTGCTCCAGAAGCTGCACTAGAATTTTCCTGTTGAACTCTACCTCTGTCTTGGTTTACAAATAACCTTACACTTCCATGACTTGGTGAACTAACACATGCAAGTGCAAATTTGGCAGCTTTAGCTCATTCTTTGTCCCACTGTAAAGCTACAAAAGCATTTAACTTCTATGCTTGGACAATACACATAATTTTCTCTTTTCCATTTGGTGGCTGGTGGAGCACTCATCTATCTGTGTGAACACAAACAGAACAAATCCAACCTTATTCCATCTGGACTGTTGTCCTTGAGGTTTTGTAACTGAATTTCTCTAAGTGAAGTATAAATGCCACAAGGGCAACTTTACGGTAAGTTAAGACATGTTATCCCTGGATCATGTATCCCAATTTATTATGCTTTTTTAAGTTCATAGTTGTGTCAAAGATGAAGAAGCAAAGGTTGTGGTGGCCTTGGTGAATCTGCCTCTGGAGTCTGTAGGTGATCCTGAGCAGTCCATACACTCCGTTTAAAGCAGGGGAACTCACTCCCCAACACGCTTGCTACAGGTCCCTGAAAGCATGTCAGAAGCATTCCTCCTTCTCCTCCTCCTCTACTCCAGCCCACCTGGAAACCTTCCTACTTCGAAATGAGCAACAGATTGCATCTTTTCACTCTGCTTCTGAAACGAGAGCTGACTGCTCTTTGACAAGATGCACAATAGAATCATTTGCAGAGGCTGACAAGTTGCTTCTTAAAATACTTAAAAATTGTAACATCAGGGTTTTGGGGATCTCTTTTCTTGGTTAATGATCAGATTTATCTACCTGTTGCTGGCCAGACTTGTGCTCTGGCTGGCTTGTGAGCTGCCACACAACAGAATCAAGCTTAATTCCTCAGGACATTTGGGTTGAATTTGAGTTTGCAGCAACATTCGATGAGCAATGAGATTACGGATTCTGCAGCTTTGCTGGAATCTGTTCTAATCAAGAGTCCATAGACAAGGGCACTGAACCCTGTGCTCTGGGAACAATTTTTTCTTAAATTCTCTACAAAAATATCCCATTTACATCTAAAAGGACCTATAATCTGAGGCTTCAGCCTCTAGTACCATATCAAAGTTATGTCTTTTGTGTGAAGAGGTTTAATCACAAAATAACTGTTCAATTTCCTTCTCCAGATTAAGCTGTCATTGTTTAAAATACCTTTTTTGTTCCTTGCACTGGAAATGAAGTTAATTCAATGCATTTCTATTTTTTTAAACTTTTCTGTTATTTTCTCCATCACAGGCTGACAGATCAGAGTAACGACTTCTTTCAGAGATTAACACCAGATTAAATTTTTTAAAACTCTTGAAAGTTACTCAAATGTCTAATGCAGTATAGATTCTAAGCTTTCCTTTCCTCGGGCCATAACCAATGGAAGGGAGAAATAAATCTTATACTGCAACATAATATTAAACTGAAATTGGATGCAAGACTAAAATACCACCAACATAATTTTTGTTATATGGTGCACTGTTTTCTTGCATATTCTGCTGTCAAGCAGTTGAGCTTCACCTAAAGCACTTGCAAGAATAAAGCAAGCAACTCGTAATCTGAAAATTGTTATTTCAAACCTAAGCAAAAGAACCCAACCATCTCTAGTAAAAGTTTGATCTCTTAATTTCTATATACTGTCTCCAAAAGCTAAATTATAAGCAGCAAAATACAGCAAAGGAAAATAGAGTAATACTTTTTTTAAGGAATGAGAATATGACCAAATTCAATTCTCCAACCTCCTGGGTAAATAAGAGACTGACTCAAGCTCTAATAAACATACATAGTAGCTCTCAATGACCTCAAAACTCTCAGAATCTCAATGATATTTCATTGATCTTACAACAGAAGTAGGACTTAGCTATTTCTTCAGGTTCAAAAGGAGTGATGTGCAACTCAGATACAAAGAATGGACATTACTTAGAAAGATGCAGGTCTGCATAACTGAATTTGCTTTGACTTCCTGCCTCCTCCTCCCAAATCTCATCTGCATTTAAACAGATACTGTTTTCTGTAAGATGCTACCTTAGTGAAAGTGTAAAGAGTGGTGTAGAACTGGACCGAGATTTTTTGGTGATTGTTTATTAAAGGCACATAAAGAACAGCACAGTGTTCTGAACCAGAGTTCTGAAATCCTTTGCTTTAAGGAAGATTCTTTTCAACAGCACTTTCCAGACATTTTACATATATTAACTCAGCAGGACATAAAACACCTGTACAGGATGTACATAATTTTAGGCTGTAAATTTGATGGCATATGCCATATTCCACTGACTTAGTCATGCACACACCCCTACATACCTATGGGAATGCTAGTCACTAGGCACAATCATTCCAATACAATCAGAACGGCAGTGAAAAGGTGTTTAACGTATTTATCTACTCTTTATCACAATACAAGAATTCAGGAGACTCAAGTATAACTATCAAAAAGTAAAGCTCAAAACCAAAAAAACCCATTTAAAAGACAGATTTTTCTTCACTGTAAACACTTAAACTAGGGAACACATTGCCAAGGGTTTGTGCTGGTTTTTTTTTTTATGGATACTTGCATTCTCATCTATGTAGTGTGAAGAAAATGGAGTAGACTAATACTGGGGAAGATTAAATCAATCTATGAAGCTATTAAACACAAAGATACTACCTCTGGCTTAGGAAATCTTTCAGCCATACATTAGAGGGTGATGAAAAAGTGTATCAAAGAAGTCCTGCTGTGCGTACTTTTGCTTCCAACAGTATTCTGTACTGGCCCAGCTGTATGAACCTTTGATCTGACCTAGTGTGACTGTCATGTTCACCTTTACAAAAGTGCCACCAAGCACAGAATCTCTTACAAATTTATGACATATCTGGAACATTGCAATATTATTACTTTCATTTAGCATGAATAAGAAATCCACATAACCAGATTCACCTAGGCAAGTCACTTGGAAACACAATCTTGACAAGACCTCTGACATACTATTCAAGAATGGAACCATTTGTGAAAGCTCCTGTTGAATAATTACATGACCAAGGCATACAGAAAGCTTTCAGTCTAAAATCCTAACCTGAATGTACAGTCATATACAATTTGAACTATTAATAACAGGACCATCCCAGACTTATAAATTGTTTTGACTTGATGAACCTCAATCTAAATTAAGACACTAAGGCTCTTTCAATAAAAGTATATCAGTAGAAAAAAACTACAACTTGGATCTAAATACAGGTGGCAACAAGCAACCTCAACACATCAGAAGCTAAACTGAGGTAGTCACAGCACTTTTTATACTTGTCAAAGATGTCTTCAGCATTAAACAAGGGAATAAGCATTAAACAAGATATTAAAGAAGGGATTGCTTGGAAGCTTAAGTAGTGAATGTAAAGCAGAAGTATCCAGTCCAACAGCAAGACTGAATTGTTTCAGATCCACTTGCACAATTTTTACAGTCCCTTCTGAAACCTTAAAACATTCCACAAAGGAATCAGGACCTAAAATGAACCATGTTCTTCTTAGAAAACTGTTCATTCTAACAGAAATGCTGTAAATGAGTCAAGCATTTTAATATCTGAAATTTCATCCTGTATTAAAAATTAGTATTAGAAAAAAATGTAACATTCAGGGATAAGATTAATTAAAATAGTCACAGAAAAACTCGATGCTTTTCTTTGTTTTAAATTATAGTAATATAACTGAGGAAAATCAATTAACATTGTGATTTCATAAAATTATTAAAGAGTTTGGCCTCGGAAAGCAAGCAGGGAACATAGCCTAAAACGTGTAGTTTATCAAGAAAGTGTAGAAGTTAGAGACATAAAAACACTACATCAGTTTTACAAATACATTTTGTAAATCTAATTATAGGTGCATCATCATGGAACAAAAATACAATACCCACACCCTACCTATTAAACATTTTTTACAGCCCTGATAACCATTAGCCCTGGAAATGAAAATAGGAAAGAGAAAGTGCTACAGCTGCAGAACTGCCTGCAAAAATAAGTGGCTCTATGGGACTTAAAAAGAAAAGAGAATAGGAAAAGAAGTGGATTTGTAAATAAGTTCACAGCATTTAATGACAGATCTGAATTAGAGCCTACTAAGTCTACAGCAGCTTTTCAAGGCACATGAAGTTTGCTTAGTGGAAAAGCCAAACCGGATTTTTAGTAAATAGCATAGCCCAGATTTCAAAAGGCATGGAATTCAGCCTTCTGTGTCTCAGCGTAAGTACAGATTTGGTGTAATTTTAGATAATGTCTTTGGACTCAAGACTTCAGAAACAGAACCTTGTTTGAGGCATAACAATACAAATGGCTGCTTTAACTTCAAAGCAATGTTTAAAAGGTCTCAATAATAGAAACATTTGGCTAAAGCAAGAAAAAGATGAAACTGCAATGACAGAAATATCACCACAAATCCTCCCTGCTTTGTGCAGTGTCATTTCCAATGCACTTCAGACTGTACAGAGACAGAATGCCAGTGCATCTATTATGGGATCATATGAACATATATATTTATCATGAAAGTACAAAAACTCCTCTCAATATCTATTTTAACAATGACAGAAAATATACAGAAAAAAGAATACAAAATTGCTATTCTTTATCCTTCATTTATAGTGCAATATGATTTTAAAAAGAAATTTTAAACATGACATTTCATTTCCAGTTGTGGTGCAGTTTTATCCAGTTTTAACATTATTCAACTCTAAGAAACGGGGAAAATTATCTCTAATATTTTAATAAATTTTAAGAGAAGACTACAAGTACATCCTTGACAAGCCAATGAGGCAAAACCAAGACCACAGAAAATAAAAAGATGAATAACCTCTGACACAGGCTTACTTATTCTCTCCCAAAAGGAATGCCTAACTCCTCACTTATATATCCCACTCAGAAGTCTGTTACAGTTACTTTCCAAAACAGAACTTTTGCCTTTAGGTCTCTTCACTGGCATACCACACCTAGCAGAGATAAAATGGATTTATTTACTTCATGCTTATGAACTTTATTTAAATAAGGTTCCCCAACACAATGGTGATGGTCCTCCTAAAGGGAAAATGGAAACCCTTGTCTTGTAATCCTTGCTCAAATAAAAACACCAGAGCAACTGGCTTAAATATATCCCTTACAGTAAAACCCTTTGGCTTCAGGAATCCGTATGTCATGTTTCCTGTAGTGACATATATCTGTTTTTGTTTTTATCACTTAAATGAGGTAGAAAACCTTCAGAGTTCTGGCCTGAAGCTGGTGTGATGAAGAGTCAGGCTGTTACTATGCCACGATGATGACACAACTGCTCACAGATAATGCTTTCCACAGCCACAATTAGTTTCATACACTGAGTTTATCATACTCCTCTACTTACCCAGCACTACACTGGGCTTTGACACAAACACTTGCATATGATTATGATTTATAACTCAATAATTAATATCCATAAGCTTTACTGTGAAAATTAACTCTTCTTAAGTAGTGGCATGATATCTTCAGAAAGGTAAAAGAAGTCACAATGCATTAATTTCTGCCAATATAGGTAGCTTATTACTATCATACAATATAGTAAACACGGTGAAAAAGGGTAATACCTACTGTATTCTTCCACCTCCTACCACTTCCATCTCCCCTCTCTCTGTTGAATGATCCTTAACTTGTATTCTTTGGTAGAACTTACCTACCTGTCAGCATGCTGTTCATATAAGCATTAACTGCAGAATCATAGAATGGTTTGGGTTGGAAGAGATCTTAAAGGACATCCAGTTCCAACCCCCCTGCCAGGGGCAGGGACACCTCCCACTAGACCAGATTGCTCAGAGCCCCATCTAGCCTGGCCTTGAACACATCCAGGGATGGGGCAACCACAACTTCTCTGGACAACCTGGTCCAGTGCATTACCACCCTCACAGTAAAGAAATTCTCCCTAATATCTAATCTAAACCTACTGTCTATCAGTTTGAAGCCATTTCCCCTAGTCTTGTCACTATACACTCTTGTAAAAAGTCTATCTCCAGGCGCCCTTCAGATACTGAAAGGTTGCAATTAGGTCACTCTGAAGCCTTCTATTTTCCAGGCTGAACCATCCCAGTTCTCTCAATCTTTCCTCATAGGAGATGCCTCCATCCCCCTAATCACCTTGGTGTCTTCCTCCAGACTCACTCCCACAGGTCACTGTCCTTTCTGTGCTGGGACCCCAGAGCTGACACAGCACTGCAGGTAGGGTCTCACCAGAGCAGAGCAGAGGGGCAGAATCCCCTCCCTGGCCCTGTTGCCCACGCTGCTTTGGATGCAGCTCAGGACACGTTTGGCTCTCTGGGCTGTGAGTGCACACGCGTGGGTCATGTCCAGCCTCTCTTCCACCAGCACCCCCAAGTCCTTCTAACCAGGGCTTATCCCCCAGCTCATGTTGATACAGGGGATTGCCCAGGTCCATGCCAAACAGAGTAGTGCATTTTGCAGTTTCCCCTTTTACAGACTTACAGAACCATAGAAGAAGCTGAGTTGGAATGGACCTAGAAGGATCAGTGAGTTCAACTCCCAGCCCTGCACAGCATCATACCCAAGAGTCACACCATATGCCCAAGAGTATTGTCCAAACACTTCTTGAACTTATTTATTCACAGATGATGAATTTCTAGTCTGTAGTGAATAGTATTAATCCAAAGCTTTTTATTTTGTCTTCACTTCCCAAGTTGTAGTTTAAAGATTCCTGAGCATTTTTCTGGAGCAGTTCTCCTTGAGATGAACAGCCATCTCATACTTCTCCATTCTAAAACATGGGGTAGAATATGGAAATAAAATGCCACAGTGCCCAGAGAGAGACTAAAAATCCACTCTACACATTCCTCCAGCCCTCCCCTCACAGTTTGAAACATTTTGTTCTAACTATTTAATCCCATGTCCATCAGGGAAGATTTTAGGCAAATTTCATTTTCATATATGAATTAGCAGCAGATTAAGTCAACTACCTCACAAGGATCAAACACTTACTCCTCTTGCAAGTGCAGCCTGCTGCAAAGGCAAGCTGGCCTATCAAGGAAAACTCTGAATTTGTAGAAACCTGCTGTCCAAGATGCCAGGGTAAAGAACTGTGCTCATCACAAAAAGCCTAAACAAGTAGGCAGGTGAAGTGTTAAACACCAAACAGTCAGGTAAAAGCAGAACTTTGAGCACTAAGACCTAAGAAAAGTGAGTTTATATTTATGCTGCTCACTGAAAATAAATTAACACAGGCAGGAATTTATCCAATAACTCATTAAGGAGGGCACTCCATTGGGGTAGCAGAAGTAGTTGACTGTAATTCAATGCTTCAGTGGGTGAGGAAAGAGAGATTTCTCCATCTACAGCTTTCCTCTAAAAAGGTAAAGTCATATCATACAAATAGCACACAGAGGAACTCTCTCTAGAAATCATGGTAAGCCAGTCTTTATTTCTCTGTATCTCACCATGCAAAAGAAGTCACAGATTTTTCAGAAAGTTTTATCCTAGTTTCTAGATGCTGTAATCTCTAGCAACATATGATCTATTTCATCACCTGATACTACGAAAAGTCACCCTGTGCAGGACTCGGGCAGTACTGCACCTCCTGTGTTTGCTTAAGTATCAATACAGTGCCACAAAGCACAACTTCTGAGCTTCTCAGGTGCTTCACAATTGAAGCCTCAAAGAAAGCAATGGAGCCAGAATTACTTAATGACCAATGGGAGCACTAATGGCTTGGATCTTACAATGCTCTATCACACAAGAACTCAGAGGGATTTAATTTACCTTGACCTTGTAGTACTCCTTGACTTCAGGCTGAATGGAATCAAAATCACCACTGATGTAATCAGGCAAGAAGCTGAAAGGAAAGTAATGAGCAGTGAAATGAAAAATTAATCCATCTTATTATATTTAATATTTATTTTCTCAAGAGTACTAAGGGGTACAAGCATTAATCTTCTAAAAGGAATACGAGTTCCTTAAAACAATAGCTGATGTGAAGTGATACAAAATAAGGTAACAGACAAAATGTAAAACTGGTAAATCTATTGTCTCTTTGCTGAGGGAGCTGCACATTGCTTAGATGCTTATATATCTCTCTGGGTCAATAAGACTTGCATTTGCCTGGTCCTAGAAAGACAACTCTCAAATATCTTTCAAATGTATCATTCAGTCAGCAAAGTGTTTGAAATAGCATATCTGAATGCCGTACATCAAGCCTCAGAGGATATCATTTGTCAGAAGATGATGATGATGCTGCTTCTTGGACAGCTGGTATGCCATAAATGTTTCAAGGATTTGTATTTTAGTTGTTAGTGATGTAATCTCATTTCTACTCCTCGTGATTATTAAAAATACTTCCAAAATATGGAAGCCAAATGCTCAGTGATTTTTAACTCACATGAACTTAATTTCAACTCCTAACCACCATTCGTACAGTAATACTGCTGCAAAGCACATGGAAATAATTTTGCGATATTTATCTCATCTTGCCACTTGTAGCTTTTTAATTGCAGAATGCTTAAAAATATTTATTGTATAAGTTCTTATCAAACTCATAATGAAACTGCCATTGTGCTACAGAAAGAACAGTGTAACAATATCTTTTGAAAAAAACCAACAATGCTCCCCAAAAAACGCAAAATCACAGCTTTCCATCTTGTATAATTTCTTGAGTTTTAAGAAGCAGCTAACAGGTGAGAGAGTGTTCCCACTGTTTCAATAGATAAGGCTGCACTGAGTTTTGAAAGTAAATCTGTGATTTTGGTTAACTCTACGCCTACCATACTTTACAAAGGGGATGAGAGTTCATCAGCAAATTAGTTTCCAGCTCAAACTGAGTTACAAGGAATTAAGCAAAGTATATTGGGACATAATTTTTCTGCCACATGATTTTAGAAGAATGCTGAAGGGTCTAGAAACTCCTCACATCAGTAAAATTTATACAATTATGTTCTATGTCTATGCAAAGATTTCAAAAGAGACATGCAGTCACTGGCTGCCAGTTTCTTTGAAAACTGAAAGCTGCTTCAGCAGAAGCTGCTAAGTACAATTGCTGTGAGTTAGGTCATGTGCAACTATGGCATTTCAAATTCCCTGCTCTCTACTATTACTGAGGTTGTTATAAAAGGATATGTTCTAAAAATAATCCCTCCAGAAGTGATGGTCCAACACTCACAGCGGTGAGAAGGGAAGTCCCTGCTGCACTGGGTTTGACTGAGGACACAGGAATCAAGTAGAAGAAATGAAAATACTTCAGTGCTCTGTTTCATATACCTCCATCAGTATAGTTCAAAACTAAATAGCAAATTAGGTTTGCTCCTTCATTGTAAGGCTGACCTTTCCAATGTACAAAAAATATACCACATTTTCAAAAGTTAAAATTTAAATAGCAGTTTTTTACCTTTCCATGAGTTTCCTAATGAAATATTTACTGCATACAACAAGCATAAAAACCTGCAGGTATTCTCTTTCAATTTGCTATTTTCTAATTATTTCTTCCTGATTGAAACAGAACCATTGAAAATAAACCCACTCTAGGCATTTCAGTGGTGCCCTGAATGCAAGACCTGGACGTGTTCCAGCAGGTTGGGCAGGAAGAACAGCAGCCAGTTGTCAAGGAAAGCCAACTTGGTATGACATAGACATCCACTGTGATGACAAAGCTCTTTATCTTACTGAAATGCCGTATATAAATCCAAAAGTGTCTTTGTTTTTTTGGGTTTTTGGTGTTTTTTTCCCCTCTACAGCACCTACAGATCACAGTGCTTTTAAATAATCAACTATTTCTCCTGAATGATTCAAGAGATATAAGTGGGAGCAGAATTAGCAAAAAAAAAAAAAGTAGCTTCTAAGAATCAAATGCTCCTTCACAGCTTTTGTTCTCAACCAAAGTAAAACAATTTGCAATCAAAAAGCTAGTCTGAATTTTTCCAAGCAGAAGGAACAAGCATTTCAGTTGCACCGCCCATGGACTCTGCTGGGGCTGCTGGCTGCATTTCCTGAACACGTCTCCTCTGACAGGAAGCTCTATGTCCATATTCAAAATACCCTCTCTAAATCATTCACTTGGAGCAACTACAAAACCAGACATTACTAAAGGAAATAAGGAATTGTGGCTGGGAACTTCAAAATTTCAAGATGTCTAGGCCTCCCATTAATGACCATAAAGAGAAGAATTCCTTCTTCTTTTCTCCTTCCTTTTTAGAAACACCAAAACCAAGGAAAGTTCAGAAAGTCATGCCTGATGAATTAAAAGCAAAAAAGTAAATCTCAACCCCACTGTCTGCCTCACAGACATGAAAAATTATGTCTGCTTTATCTTCAGAGGGATGATGGCTGCTCTTTGCAGCTCATTGACTATGCAAACCAACAAAAGAAATGCAACATTCAGTATAGAGTCAAAGGCTGCATTTGAAACAGTCATTTTGGAGTTCTGTGGAACAAATTGCCTGATCCAGGTGAGCAGATTTGTGTCAAGGCTCTTTCCAATTAATACACATGAACAAAGTTCATTGTGTGAAAAATTCGCCTTGACTGACTATCCTCAGAGAAGGTTACCACTGATATAGGGGAAATAGTTCAGAGAGAGGTCTATGGAAAAACTTCATGCTAAAGTAACTCAAGAATATTTTGTAATAATTTTTTTTGATTTTTTTCCTTTCATATAGTTTCGAATTTACTCCTAAGTACAGACTCTAGTGCCACAGAACAGACTCGGGAGAATCACACATCAAGCTTACTTCTATGTGAGTGGAAGAAATTATGTGAGAAAAAAAGTAACAAGAAAGACCTCTCCATGAAAGTTAAAACAGATGCCCTTGTTTAAAGTACAGATTAAAACCAGGTATTATATTAGTCTAACCCATGTTTTCCTGCTCTCTGAACTCAAATTCATGAATAATTCTTATTCTGATACATAACCCTATTGAAGATGACATATTTCAGTGACATATCTGACACACATCCTTTAGCAAAGGAGTTTAACTTTTTGCCCATGATGGTAAAATGTCTTTAATTCCTAGTGCAATTTAAAATTTTAATTTCTAAATAGTCCAGATGATGCTACTGCATTTCAGAACCATATTTCATCAGTCTCATTAGCTATTAATTATCACTATGCATATAGGGTCATGACCAGCTCAGCTGGTTTGATTCTCTGCTGCTTTATATTGACATTTATCAGGAGCGAGCCAAATCCTTAATCCTTATGGGACTGAAAATATAAAATTCATGTGAGATCAGACTAGTCTACCAAGTCTTTTCTAATGCTTCAAGAAGCATTACACCAGGAACTGGGCAACAAAAAGTCTTCATGGGTTTGGGCCAACCAGAGCTTTTCTTAATCTTTACAATCTCTTTCGGTTTTTCTGGGTGTTGAGGGGTTTATTTCATTTGGATTTAGTTTGTTGTTTTTTGTTGTTGTTTGGAGTTGCCTTTTTTGTCTTTTTCCTCATCAGGGTATTTTAGAATCATACTGCATCCATCTAAAATGAGTATGGAGTCAGGAGGGTCAGGATTACTCTCAGATAAGGACCCAAAGGCACTTCCATATCAGACTGCTTATGGTTTATCTATGCAACTTTAAAAAAATACCAACAAAACCAAACCACAGTTTCAATATGAAACCTTTAAAGGTTTAGCTAGCTTACAAAAAAAACCCCAATACTATTTCTCAGCAGTTTTGAGATGGATCCCAGCAAGATTATTTATACAAATTGGATAAAGGCTGAATGTTGACTGAACAGTTTTATGAACTCCCAGGACGCTGGGCTGGAAAGCAGGGTGAAAAAAAGAAAGATTCCAGCAAGTTTGACATAGTTTCCAGATAACCCAATAAATTTGCAGTCACCAGTACCATAAAGCAGCAATTGATTCTTATCATAGACAGATTACAAAATAAATAGAAGCTATTTAAACTCCAGCGTTTTTATGCCAAAGAAGCACAAGTGTTCATTTTGCCTTCAAGTAATATATCTAATAGACACAGCAGTATTGTTTTTAAATATTCAACACTAATGAGCAGTGTGTTAAATTTAAAACGTCAGACTACTTGGTTCTTTTTTCACTCACTTTAAGAATTCAGTGTGAAGTGTTAAATGTGCCTTTCACATAGTTATGAAAAAGAAAAAAAACAACACAAAACCATCACACTGTAGCAGTTTATACTAAAAAACCCATGCTGCCTTCTTAAATAAAATGCTTGGGCATAACTGCTCAGTTCTATCATTAATTCAAAGTTACAGTTTCCTAGTACTATTGACTTTTCTTGTGATGCAGCTCCTTCAGCACATAATTGCATGCAATTAACCTTTTTTAAACAAATGTTAACATCAGAGACATGACCATTTAAAGGCAGTATCTGCATACCCTTTGATTCCTTCAGCTACTGCACAGAAAATAATCCCATGCAGACAACCTGTGTGTCCCCCAGCTGTATCATCTGAGGGCACAGAGTGGGTTCCCTATGTTTTTTCTTCACTACTAAAAATAAATTTCAAAATGGGTGTCTTCTGCCCTGGACTAATGGACACACCCACTCTGGAAAAAAAAAATCTGTGACAATAAAATGCTGCAGACTGAAAAGGAAGCAAAGTTAGCTCTGACTTTTGTAAGCATCTAGTACTTAGGCATATAGAAGATAAAACTCTCTAGCACTATTTCAGGTTTCAAGTATTAAAACTACAGCTTAACAAAAAAACCCCAACAAACAAAAATTAATGCTCCCAGCCCTACATTTGCTAACTGTTAAAGTGCACTTTCAGCTTGCCCTCCTGACGTCTTGACAAGAAGAATAAGTGAGGGCTGTTCTCATCAGAAAGGTGTTAAGTCTGTTTAAATCTGTCAAGACTATACTGTTATCTGCTGTGAAGATCAAAGTGCCTTTTTAACTCTCAGAGACATGTAAAGCACAAGCAGGTGCCTTTTATATATTGTCTCAGAGCAGCATATTCAGATGCTCCAAGTTACAGAGGTGAGTTCCTGGGTAAAGGAGAAATGTCAGATAGTGAGATATATTCAGAGTTAATGTCTACTCAATCTATAAATACCTTCACACATTACCTGCAAGGTCACCATAAGAAAGGGTCACACCTGCAGCTCAGAAGCCAAACACTAAAACACCAATACAACTGATGAATTCAAATTGACCATAGGAAATAATTTGATTTTGATCCATCTTGAGCAGATGCTAAAAATGATTCCATAACTTATTATTACCATGAGGCCTTTAAAAACAGCTAAACCCAAGTCTGTAGCTTCTCCACCCTCCACTTCCCAATCAGGACTCCCTTGAAGTCATTAAGCTTACTTTTTCTGACTCCATGGTTCCCATCACTGCTATTTCAATTCCCAAAGCCTCCCTTATCACTATACGTTTGTAGTAGGGTGGCACTGACAATGATGTGCTGTATGAATTTGGAGAGAAAAAACAACATCTGCAAAGAAACCCCCAACAATTTCCCATGCCTTCTTCAAAGACCTTAATAAACCCCAATGTTCGTTATGTAATTGTTTACACAAAACAATTCCCGAACAGCATTTTGCACATTACAATAAATCCAGATGTGATTTAATAAGACTTAAGAAAAAAAAAGGGGGGGAGGGGATACAATGACAGCACTGTAAAGACCAACTTAACAAAGAAAGCAAGTATATGCATACATCAAGCTATACATAACCTAAATTCTTTGCACAGACTGTTAGCAAACGTGCATATTACAGTCAGATAGTTCTGTGATTAAAAGTACTTGCAATATTAGGCAACCTTGAAAACTAGCCCCTTTTTTCCTTGCTTTTTAAAGAGCTTAGTGTTAAAAAGCATATAAGTATTAATTCATTTGCAAACCCTATGATTTAAAGAAAAAGATAAAAGCATGTGAAGATATGAAGGCAATAATGCATTCCTTTATGCTTGTCTGGTATGCAGTATCACCTTGCAAATAATACAAAAAATATCTTAAATAAATTGAAGAACATATTACCTTCAGGTCAAGCTGCTATGCAAAGCACACACTAGGGGGACATCTTCTGCAGGGGAGAGCCAACTTTCTCCCATTATCATTACAAATTTGAAGAAGCTTACACCCTGCCTCAAAACCTTATCCCTCAGTGACAAAGATGAGTGTTAATGATAGCTACAACTGTTGCATTTTTCTTTTTAATAGTCAGTATTTGAAATTTTTCCCCAGTTGCAATCAATACAGTACAAAAGAAAGTCATGCTCTGAGACTTAAGAACTGCTCACTTGTTTTCCATGGTGCTGAACATCCTCCTGTGTTCAGGTAACTATATGTACTTCATGAAAAACCCAGTGAGCACAGAACAAGCAGCTCCCAGGGACTGCTGCTAAGTACCTGTGGCTTTGTTTCTATTACTCATAGACTGAAGTATTTCTTAAAATAAAGGATACCTGACTGCAATATATGATCTTAAATATATGACTAAAGCTGAAGCTATCCAGCACAACTCAGCATTGCACAGGCTCAAGCACCACGCCTTGCTGTTGGCTCCTTGGCAAAAGGAATTTAAAAAAAGGGAGCTGTGCTGTGAGTTTTCATCCTTGCACAGGGCAGCATGGCTCAGGGCAGCACATTAACTCAGTGGCAGAAAACGCTCCAGTGCCCCAGCACAAGTCACCCACAAGCACATGATTTTGAACGCTAGCAAAGCATAAATACTTGTCTGTAAGTGCCATACTCCAGTTTTCTAGGACCCAAAGCTAAGCACTGTAGTCTCTGACAGGTGAGAGTATCTGACTCACTGAGAAGATAGAGGCTGACAAGACACCCAAAACGGTTTTCCCTCTTCACGTCGAAGCAACAGATGGCAGAATTTTCTCAAAAAACTGAGGAAAATCAGTCATTAAATTAAAGAAATGTAATTATTTATTAACATTTTATACTGCATGTGAAGAATCAAAGGGATGTGATCTAAAATGTGGTAAACTTAGAGCAGTCACAAACTGCACAAACAGATTTAGAAAACAGCCTCAAAAAGGTGGCACTAGAAGGCAGCAGGCTCAGGGCTTCATGGAGTGCCACCCAAGTTAGATGTTGCTGCTACAAGGCAACACACTTTTCCAAGACAAGGTAAACAATTTCTCTTCTTTTCCAGAAGTACTAGAAATATGTATATTATATTTTTCCACCTAATCAGACAGTTACTAACAATGCCTACAGCGTGGCTTGAAAACTCAACTACACAATTTTAAAAGTCAGTTTTAATGACTAGTATTTAAACTCTAAGTGTCCCTTCTGTGAACTTTCATATCACAAAGAACACTTAAGAGCCAAACACAATCAAACAGTAAGAAGTTACATGTGAAAGATGTTCACTGGAATTTCCTTGCTTCCATTACTTTACTTAACTCTCACCTGAGTACCTTAAGTACCTGCACTGAGTTTAGTATCTGTTTATATACTTACAAAACCAGGGAAGAGCATCTTTGCAGGGGAGGTTGAGCTTGAAGAAGCTTTTTGCTTTTTCAGGGCTAGAAATTTAAGTAGCTTGCAGCAGAAATCCGCTAGAGCCCTTTCTACAAAATGAGTCATGAGTGCAATGAAAAGAGATTTATCCCTTTACTGAGCAACTTGTTACAAGCAGACAAGAGGAAATCTGCACGTTTTCAAAAGTCTATATTATGCTTCTCCTGTTTGGGCCTGCATTTTCTTATCTGATTTTCATGTACACATCATTTTATAGATTGATTTTCTGTTTCATGGCCAGAAAAGAGACATCTCTACACTTAGCTATAAGTAGGATGACCAGCCATGAAAAGTGAATTGTCATATAAAAAATTATTTAAAAAACACCTACACAGAAGACAAGAAGGCTTCAGGACAAAACCAGAACATCTGAATACAACACAAATACTGAAAGGCAAAGTTGATTCTGTACAGTTATTGAACATGCTTCCTGTCCTAGGCTCTGATTGCCTGTAGAGCAGCCACTGAGCAAACCATTCTTATTTTTGGTGAGAATGTGCTTGAGTCTCTTAAACATATTAATATAATTCCTTCAAGTTTCAAGCCCTTATACTGATAAGGTACATAATATTTTGCAGAGAAACAATACATTGAGAATCCTGAAAACACCTGGACTACACAGAGGAACAAAACGTATCAATTAATGTTTTTAGGGGGTGTGAGCCCACATGGCAAGGAATGGAGAAAAGACACATAACAGCAGAAAGCTGTTTGAAGTCTATTGTCTCTGTATGGCTGAAATTGGGGAAGTCATTGGGAGGCAGAAGTTTTATTAAACCTTTTGCTGCTGACCTCTGCTGCAGCTTCTCCAGAGCTGACAGAGAACCAGGTTATTTCAGCAGAGTATTAGCATTTCAAAAGGTACCTGCACCTCTTGCCTAGCACAGCACAGCAGCATTAATTAGAGAGACAGCAGAAGATAAATGCGCATACAAAATGAGAGTTGGTTGAGAGTTTGATGCTGAGTAACCTCTACCAAAAAGCACCCTCACTTTCATCAGATAAACTCAAGGGAGTATTCTCCCATTTCTACACAATTTAGCTGTACAATGGGTGACCCTATTTCATTTTCTGAAACTTGTGATTTAGACAACAATGTACTGCAAAGTTTAATAGAGATTCTTTTAAGCTTTGTACTAATTGAAAAAATGAAAGGTAGGCCTCGAGCTCTGAAGGAATTGGTGGAAAACTGTTTAGCATACCAGTGTTTCTGTCTTCAGTGGGCTGGAGCATCACAGCTGGGTAAAGCTCCCACAGCTGGCAGAGATCCTACTCACTTTAATTCTTGCTTTTCCTTTCTGACTGTGCCACCACCTTACAGAGTCAAGGTACCCGTGCCATATTTTACTTAGCAAACTCTAAAAAAGGTTTACAATTATGAATACACACAAGCAGTTCTCTCTTTCACAAGATTAAAAGTGTTTCAAACGACCATCTTCATGAGCACAGCTGCAATTAAAATGCCTCTGATAAAGCTCTAATTAAAGAATAAAACCACCTTTTATAGTTACTTGACATATGGATGAAATTAAGAAACAAAATAAAGCTGCTAGTCTCATGTATCAATAAATCTGCCTTCTGATCACAGCCTGATGTACTCAATTGAAATAGTTTTTCTAGCAGGGTTGTATTTGTTCAACTTTTTACAAGGGATAAAGAATGAGGGACTGACAAAATGTGTTCATCTAGGGAAAAATCAGTGCTTTTGACATTTTCTTTTGTAAAACATTTAAACTGCTATACCAAACAGGTAAGTTCATACCTATGCTCTGCATCTTAATAGATGCAAAAGATGTCTGGTTGACAGTGATTTGCCAGACCTAAATTTTTGCTTCTTTCCACTGCTCATTAGTGAACAAACCTACATGTAATGAAATATAATAATGTAAGGAAACCTGCTGCAGTGTCACCCTGGCCACTATATGGGCTGTCTGCTTTCCTAAAGACTCCCCAGTACAAGGAAATGCTATTCTAGCCATTAACATTCTCCTTTAGCTTAGCTGCAGTCAGGTTCCTCCTCCTGGCTGTTAGCACAGCTTCCAATGCCTCCTGAAATAAAAGCCTGTTTTGGAAGTTAGCCATTACCACTATCACCACCACCGGGAAGCTCCCTGCAGTTCCCTGGATGGCTAATCTGAAAAGAAGACAGAGCAAATAGACAGCCACAGTGTCCAGTGTAAGGGTGGGAAATGCTCCTTAGGGGAAAAAAAATCCATAAATTTTGCACTGGCCAAAGTACCATGTCAAAATCTGACGTTCTTCTTGCTTCTCAGAGCTTCCTCCATCCCTCAGAAACACCAGCTATCACAGAGATATTCAGAAGATACAACTGTTTCCCATCTTCAGCTGGAATAACTGATCAGCAGCTAATCAAGATAACTTACAAAAGCTGAGGATCTAGTTTATATTAATTATTTCACAATTTAGCCCACAGCTGATAAATACCAGAAGGATGAAGCAAGTCATATCCTTTCAGGCTACTGTGGACACACAGTATTCATTTGACCTACCAAAATTTCAACTTCAGCTTATTAAACTGATTTTACCAAGGAAATACTGATCAGCATAAAATGGCTTTCATAATCACAGGAGCCTGTGCTGGTTTTCATGTTTGGAACAGACTTAGTAGTCCTAACTCAGGAGAAAGAATTAACAGCAATTCACAGAATCATAGAATGATTCGCATTGGATGGAACTTTAATGCTCATCTAGTTCCAACCCCCCTGCCATGGGAAGGGACACCTCCACTTCATCCGGTTTCTCAAAGTCCCAGACAGACTGGTCTGGGACAATTCCAGGGATGATAATACATCAAGGCAGCAAAATTCAGCAGGAGGTCAAGGTCTGCAAGTAATGCTTCCTTCAGATCACATTAGATTTCTACCACTGTGAGGCCTTAACGACAGCTGTCACTAACAAGCACCAGAAATCTGCACACCTGTGCTAAAATCCTCACTAGGTTCCAGTCCTTCAAACCCACACAGGTACAGCCTCACCTGGCACACATAACAACATCTCTCCAGGGAGAGGGAAGCTCTGTATCAGCTCCATCTGAAACCAGCACGGCTACATGCAACACAGCTGGTGAGTCAGAATACACAAGGAGTTCAATGCAAAACTCAAGCTTAGAAGCAAATTCGTCATTAAAATTCTGAAGTGGTAGAGCAGAAGAGGATGTAAAATTATTTTGTTATATTTTAATATATTCAAACCACAGCAATTTTCCACATAATCTTTGCTGAGAAAAAAACACCACCAACAACAACTAAACACAAACCACACACACACACACAAAACCAAAACAAAAAAACCCAAACCAAAAAACTGCAAGCATGACCAAGAGAAATCTAAGGGGCATTGTGAAGGGTCTCTGAGGCTACATTGAGAACTTGGTTGACTGAAGTGTATATAAATCTGAGCTAGCTTTAAAACAGCTCAGAGACTGGTAGTAGAGTAGTTATAATGTCTGTTGTGCTTGTTTCCAGAACATTGCCAGATTCACATATGAGAGTCTTAACTGTGTCCAAGATACAAATGTGTGTGCCTGTCCATCTCCCCCCACCCATTAGTCAGACTAGGGTGCTAGAGTGCATTTTCAGCAGAGCAAGCAGGCATGTGCTACTACTGCTATTAAGCTTTTAATACCCAGGCAGTGGCTGGGATCTGCTTACCAAACTCCTACTGCCTGTTACTTAAGCTGGCTGTCCTTATTAATGTTTCATCAAAAGCAATGAAATCATACTGTGGAGAGAAGGTTTGAAGAGAACCTGAGCCAGTCCTCCTGTTTGTATCTGCAGCATTTCGTTTACTGCCACTTAAGAGCACAAATTATAGCATTGAGATAACTACCTACCTGAAAAATATGAAATCCAGGAAGGTCAGTGAATAGATTTGTGCTCATTTGTAAGTGGCAATCACATAAAAAACACTTGTGCACTGGACTGAGGCATTAGAAATATTACAAATGTTTGTTTGTGCACATGTACACATGATATTATAGAATTCTCTGTTCTCAATCTCTCTCCTCCTCAATCCTCCTCCTGTCCCTCTTTTTGTCTATATGGGATGAAAGCACTCTCAGACAGAAAATACCTCATTCTCGATAAGTAACACACAGTCCAAAAAAATCCCTGTCTTGGCCTCTGCATAAGTAATTTTCTATCAAGTAGAGAAGCTAAAAAATTTTAATGTCAATGCTGATGCTGTTGGTGCCCTGCTTATTATTAAAAAAATGTTATAATACCCCATATGAACTTCACAATTTATTATGATTAAAAAAATTATATAATTCTTAGCTGCTATTCTACTAAGTTCTATTATTGTCATAATCACTTTGACTTAATCTTTTATTAAATTTCAACACATTAATTAACTTTTCTTATAGGATGAGAACTAGATCTTAAGGACACAGATCTACCTATAAATAATACAAGTGCAATGATGAGCTCTTATTAAAAGCTATTCCCTTTATATACAGTGATAGTAGTTGTTCCTCAGGGAAGATATTCAGAGGTCTAATATCCCTGCTGCCATCTGCAACATGGGCACTACAAAAAGGGAGAGGAGAACTCTGAGTGGATGCAGCATTGGAAAAGCGTTGTAAAAGACTGGACACAGATAAGCTGTGAATCAGACACTTTGAATTAGTGTATATTGAGATGATCTGGGAGTAGCCTGAAGACTACCACAGGTGACATGGAATGTAACCATCATTAAAGATGTCATTCAACAGAAGATGTCATTCAACTGAATGACAGCGTGGCCCATTCCTTCAGTCTAAAATTCACTAGTAGGTAAATTTTTCCATACATTTTAGTACCAGCAGGACATTAATTCTCAGGTTGATAAGTTTTTGAAAAATGTGTAAAGTTAGGAGGATTAGACCTATCTGCCTGATAATGAGGTAAGAGACACATATTTTACGGGAATGGCAGAAAAACTGAGGTTACTTTTGTAATTGTTCTTAGAGAAATGGGAAGTTCTCCTGAAGATTAACAGAGGACTCTGCTTCATGGTAAGCAAAGCCATCGTCTAAACCCCAGGCTGTTAACTACCTAAATTCTGATGCAAAACAAGCCTGCACCAGCCAGTTACAGCCAGCCAGCTGGTAATAAATTGGAATTTGGACTTACATGCTGATAAAAAGGCACCAAGGTTTTGGACCATTCCCATTTTTCAATTCAGCTCCATGTACTCCAGGAAGTGCAGCACACCGACTATATTTAGGTAGCGATGAACCTCATGTGCAGTTCACACTGCAGCAGTTTTTGGGGATCCTGTAAGAAGTGTTTGAAGCAATGTGGCTCCCTAACTCTAAAAAACACCACCTCCCTTACCTAGATAGGTATGTCCATGATAGATAGGGAGGTGGAGGATATCTTCTTTCCAAGCCACCGGGTCACAGCCAGATCCAAGGCCAGAGAAGGGCAGGCTGCAGCATTCACAAGCTGATGCAGCTTTTCCAGAGGCCAGGCTGTGGAACCAAAGGGCAATTTCTTTTCAATTGTACTCCTGCTTTTGGTCTCTAGATTCCCATAATATGTTTAGAGATTAAAATAATTCACTCTTCAGAGATAACAGAATGGAACAAGCCAGTGTGTGAATGTCAGGATTCACTAATTTTCAAAGAAGTTTGGGAGGAAAAAAAAAAAGAAAAACCTACACTTGGATTCACAACTTGTGTATGGTTCTGTGCCAGAATCCTGCCTAATTCACTTGAACAGGCTGAAATATTAAACTCCAGGAGCACAAAAACTAAAAGGGAAATTTTGATGAGCTCTTAAACAGGGTCATGAACATGATTGCATTTCTGCTGGTGCTACTAAAAGAAGTCAAAACTCACCACGGCTTTTCCAGTGTGAATGTGGCAAAGGAAGAACTTTCCACTCTGATTAAAAATGTGATCCTGCAGAATGGGGAAGGCATCACACTCTGGATAAAGCCCTCTTCAGCATACTGGGAATGCCATTAGATTTCTTGAAACCACTACTGAGGTGTATTACGATCACATATATGCATGACAGTGCTGACCACTTAATCCCCATTCTGTCATAGGTAAGTTGGAGAATAAAAATTACACTGACACCCAAGGGTATTTTATAATAGAATACGAAATAAAACAATAAATTTGCAGACGATTTTGGCTTTGCCTCATGGTACTGCATTATGCACCAAATATTCCTGGCCTCTCATTCATTACTATTTAATTACAACAGAATACCTTTCTTTCAGACTTAATTAACCTCTGAAAGGAGTTTGTGACCTTGGGACCCTCCTGCGCATTTGCAACGTGCTGTTGGAATATTGCTCTGCCTGGAAACACTTCCTTTAATGCTGAGATTTAATGAAGTGCACAGGTTTTTACAGGGAACACACAAAATACGAGAACCCTGCATGTGGTCACTTAATGAACAAGAGCTATAGCATATCAATTAGAATCATAAATCAATACTAAATTAACATTAAAAGATGCCACAAGAGTATCCCCAGAGGAGAGGCTCATTACAGTAAACATGATCATGAATGCTCTTCCCTATTACTTTCACTGTGAGGCAGAGAAGAGGGAGTAATGAAATGAGGAAGGATTTGTCCATTTAATTCCTATTTGTTTAAGCCAGTAGAAGCTTAAGTATCCCACTAAGCCAAATGACAGCGTAGTACAGTTCCAGCTCCTGTCTTTGTCAGAAAGTGCTGTTCAAGCTGAAACACTGTGACTCTGAAAGGAAATCGGAGAGCAGTAACCTTTTCACGAGATGAGAGGCAGGACCACAGCTCATGCAGTTGCTTTCATTGCTTTGCTGCAAAGCGTCGAACGATGGATTAATGTTGGCCCCTTGGTGCCAGTCAGAGCAGACTGGTGCTTGCAGAGCAGGTGCTGGTCCAGTAACTTGCTAGGAATGTTAACTCTTCAAAATGGATTCTTCACCATCCTGAGAATTCCTTTTGAGAGCTAAAAATCACATCAATCCATGCATGCTTCTCATACAATTCCCTCCTGTACAAAACCACCCCAAAATCACCTCACGCAGAGTTTTCTTTTTTCCTACATTTGAATGCATCAGAAAGAAGAGATATTGACATCCACATCTGTCACTTCATTAATTACAACCATTTGTTGTCAAACCTCACAGATGATGTTTTAGAAAAAAAGAAAAAAAAAAGGCACTAAACTCTTTATTGACTCTTTTCAGGTGTCTTTTTGGGACAGTCTGTCTTTCTCTTACCACTCAAAATACCTTCATGTGAACAATTCCAATCTGATCTGTCACCAGTATTTAACACCCCTGCTGCAGCTTATAAAATTAGAAAACATCAATCCTCCCACAGATACTGCTGGAACTTGCAGAGGAAAATAACAACGCCTTCCTTTCTTTCCTTCTTATACAGAATAAGAGTTGCTCCACTGGAGTTATTAGCTAGGTTTATTCAGAGACTTTTCTCCTTTTCAGCTTTAGTATCAAAAACATTTTCATTCCCTTCCCATCTTTTTCCTTGTGCCCTGTTTTTCTCCCTCCCTTCCAATTTTTGCCTTTTTAGATTATGTCCATTATAACCTGTTTAGATCCTCCAAACACCAAGCCAAAAACCCTGCTGACAAAGAAACAGAGATATTCAGAGTTCTATTGCATTGGTGCATAAAGGTTCTATGATTCCAAGCTCTGGCAGAGTGACTTCACTTCTCTGCAGAGGGAATGACAACCACAGGCACTGTTCTGGCCCACAGCTGGATGTCCACCACCGAACAATGTCATTGGTTTTGTAACACACACCAATTGCAGAAACAATAAATCAATCAATCAAGCAATCACTCTACTACCCACTCACAAGCTTAAAAAAACCCCAAAAGAACAAAAGCTGACCTAAAAATTCTACCAGTCTCATAATTTTGAGCTACACTCACATACCAATCTCTTTTTTATGCAGAAGAAAAAGGGGAAGTCCAAAGGCACAGCTGTTGTTACCCCTTCTGTCATTGTTTCATACATCAAGCACTCTAAAGATATACCTTTTCTAAACTGCTGATCCTCATCAATCTTCTTCACTGGCATCCTACTAGGTCTCCACACCAATGGGTTAATCCAGTCTCAAGCTGCAAATCCCTATTTTTCATTCCACTTAGATAGTCACTCTAATTGATGCAAAACACTTATAATGAATAAATGAAGGGGAAGATCTATATGATTATTTATTGCTTCTATTCTTTTTTTTTTTAATATATGCCAGATAACTTTTACACAGAGGTCAAAACATTGAAGAAAATGAAGAGCAAACTGCATACACATGTGTACTCTATGGTCCAAAACATTTTGTCTACACATTCCCATTAGTAACATGATGTGAGTACCTTCAACTGTCCACTCAGCATAGTCTCAAAAGAAAGAAACTTATTTCAGCTGGAGTTCCTTAACCACTAGGGAAAGCCAGGCAATTTAAGAGTTAAGTAGTTTGTGTAGGTGGGATATCCCTCAAGAGTTAGACCAAGAATAATTTATTGCTACAGGTTTAATTTCATTCCTGGTGTTACTGCTACTATTCTAAAAATTCTAAATATTTTGATCACTCTGTGGGCACCTCAAAGTTATTTCACATACAATAAGCAGTAATAATTTCCAACAATTGCCAATGCTGGAATCAGAGTAATAGACACTCAAACAATATTTACAGAATAAAAAGGCTTTTTGTTTGGTTTGAGACTTTTTTTAAAGCACAAGGGATAAAAATGGATTATGTCTCAGTCTCTGGAAGATGTGGTTACTGACAAAGTAACAGTAGGAGTCTCACTCTTGTTCCATCCATTTCACAGGCTGGTGAAACAATACCAGGCTGCTGAAAACATTAGATCCAGCTGTGGCGATTTCCTTGCTTGCAATCACCACGGAGAAGTGATGCATCATGTAAAACATTAGTTATAATGCAGGAATTTATGGGCAATGCATGAAGAGGGTGTAATTGCTTAGGCATCTGCTGCTTAATATTCTACCAATTAAGTCAATAGAACAGCCTGAATTTGTACAAAAGGCGATCTGGGTCCTTATTCAACAAGCACAGGCCACATATATTTCTGTGTTGTGACAATAAAGAAAAATACCTAAGTGACACTAAAAAGAGAACAAAATTGACAAGCTTGCATGGATCTCAGTTCACCTCATTCAGCAGGTGCATTTCAAAATTCTGAAAAAAGCCACAACCTAATTTCTAGCAGGATCTTCACACTGTGTGCCCACAGAGATAGTCACTGTTCAGTCTTGGTTTGTTTCTTCTCTCTCTAGAATGAAACATAAATTTCAACCATGTTCAGCTGTATTCACTCTTAAGTATTATTTGTCTGACCCTTTTTATTTTGCAGTCAATTTAATATTCCTTGGTACTCAGAGCAACAAACAAGGGCATTACTCTGAAGCCAACAAAAGCTGAATGCATCTCTTCCTTAACCCACTTCAGTAATTTCTTTGTATAGTACACATGTATGCCCCTATTTGAGCCAAAAAGAACTACTGCAGGACAGACATATTTTTATTCTGAATGTTTCCATGTTCAGACTGTCTCACAACATATAGGTATTTTGGTGGTATGCTAGAGTTGTCATCCAACCCTTTATCTACTGCTCTTTTCCCTCGTCTCTCTGAAATTTACTCTTCTAGTTGTATCTTTGCAGTGCTAATCTGCTCCTGAAGTGCTGATATGTACACAAGTGCTTACAAAAAGATAAGAAAAATGGAAAATATTTGCAAGTAAAGGCATTGCCCACAGCATACAGAACATGCTCATGCTGGTATCAGGAACCATCTTAGTGCCTTAGTGCATATTTCAGTTGAAACACTCCGTATTTCATAGGTGAGTTAATGTGCCAGAACTGAAAGATGTGCTGATACTGGTCCAGGGTTCTTCAGAGACACCAAAGCCAGTTTGCAAATAGACTCTAGACTTGCACGTGTGGAATGTCCCACACAGGTAGAAAAGCATCAGAACACAACCCCAGTGGACCTTTATGGATTTCCATTTATTTTAAGACACTCTGTAACCTTGGATGTAATCTACTTGATGCATGATCAGACATCATTCTGCTCAGTTATTTGGCATCAGTAGGTAAGATATTTTTGTACAGCTTATACCATTTCCAACAGCCTTTTGACTATCTTTTAACATTAATGCCTGATATATTTTCATTTTATCTGTTATCAAAATCAGATCTTCCTTCCCTTGCTCAAAATCAGAATTCTCTACATTTCTCTATAATTGACATTCATTACATTTTCAGGTATACTGACTAAAACTTTGGTTTTTTAGAAGTCTGCATGCAAGAGAGCAATTTATCTCCTTTATTTTAATACAACTAACTCAAAGTATTACAAGATTTTTTTTCCTCCACAATTTTGCAAAAATGAAGCCCAGGTGGTTACCTACATAAGGCAAGTACTATGGTAGTTGGAGAGGAGTGTGCACACCCATGAGTGTGATTTTTGTAAGAACTGTGAGTTGAAGGAAATTTGAGTTTCTCTGAATATAAGTGTATCCAAGAGTAGCTTTGGAGGTACCACTCTACACACTACCCACATGCTTGAGCAAGTTATTTCTGGTAGCCGAATAAAACTGATTCTGTGATGTCTCAGAGCTCCAATTTTTTAACAAGTATTAACCCTCTTGTCTTAAATTATGGAATCTGTAGAGCTGATTTGCAACCTTATCTAGTCCAACTATCCATCAACCAAAAATTAATTGATGTGCAACCCTTCATGTGGATGGCTTTGCAACTGGTTCTGCAGTTTTTGCTCTATGGTTTATCCTTGTCAGAAGAGGCACATGGTATTAATCTCTTGACCCTAAAAAGTAAATTTATTAAATATTCTCAGTTATTAACTGTAATAAGCAGCCTTGATCATAGTTTGAGAACACAGTTCCTTGTTCTTGACAGCATTTTCTGTGAAAACAACTACGTCAGAAAACATTTTTAAATGAAAAGCTGAAAAGTCCATTTGTAAAACGAAACCACTCTTGGAATACAATTAGATTTAAAAACAAATCTTAGCAGAACAACTAGGAAAAATAGTTTAAAGATGAATGCATTTATATTCTCAAGTTTTACTTCTCATTGTATTCTACAATACATAAAGTTCCCCCATTTGCAAGCTTCTGGCTTCACTAACACTAAATTTAAACAGATTTGAAGAATACAATCATCTGTTCTGAAAAGTGTCCATTTGAATGCAAATTGTTAAAAGTCAGAACTTCTGGCTTTCACATATTTATAAAAAGAGAGCAGAATCTACTGAAGAAAAAGAATAGGAAAGAAAACCAAGCAATAAACACCCGGAATATGTTTATGCTCCAACAATCACTAATAAGTTTACCAAAAGAACATTTTAGAGACAGCAAAAACTAATCTGAATAATTTATCTATGGGTACTTTTTGTGTTCATTCCCATTATGCAATATACTGTGATTTGAAGTCACTTGCAAAGGACTACACCTGCTCTTCCCCAGAATTTTCCAGGCTATGAAAAAAAGACAACCAAAAAATAAAAAAGAGAATGGGTGTTATAGCACTAGTAATCCCTCCCTAAATGTCTGAAGTGCAATAGTGCAGATTAGTCAACTTCAAGGTAATTTATTAACATGCATTCATTTTAAGGCATTGATAGCACATGGATTTCTGTGCTCCCTGATTGAATACTGCTCTTGGCATTCTTCTCAGATCTTAACAGAGCTTCTTTCAAATCCAAGATCATTCTTGCCATATTCAATATAAGATCTGCACTTTAAATTTTAAATGACAAGTACTATTGCAGCAGAGATCCAGCTCAGTTTGAGGTTTGTAAGAACTTTCTAGTTTTGCTTTGTTTCAAGAATAGGAAAAGTCTCAGTCCCCAGACTGCCCCCAACACCTATAGAAAACATTGCTCCATAAAAACAAACATTGCCGGCTTAATCCTTAATTTCTATTGATAGTCAGAGATGCAAAGGAAACAAGGGCATACATTTCACCCTAACACTGCACACAAAGCCAGATTGTCCTGAGAATTACTCCTTAAGCACAACAAACCAAACCACTATAAAGTGCTGAGTACTCTTTGGCCAGCTCAGGAGTCTTTTCCAAGCTGCTTGTTCCAGGTGTGACTCAACGCATGGATATTTTATCACTGCAAAGTTCTAACTTCTAGCATTGGGGTGACCATAAATGATTTTTACCATGTCATAAAGCCAGAAATCACACAGATGGCAATGATATTCTTCTACTTATTGTACACTAGGGACAGAGATACAGCTATTTGAAGAATAAGCTGAAGAAATACAAACCCTGTGATTGAAAGACCTGGGATTAATTGAAAGTGTCCCTTTATTCTCCTTTTCTCAGCCTCTTTTCTCCCTGCTTTTTCTTTTTTTTTTCCCCTAGAACTACTGTTCTGGACAAATCATGGCCCTTTGATTTCCTGGTTGGCAATTTAAACTTGTTTTATGGAGCTCATATTGGGACAGAACAATTTATGGGCAAAACACCTCACTTGCAGCCAGGAGACCTGGTTCCTAAAGTTGAATTGTCCACCTGTTTTGTATTTGCTCATCACTCCATCTGCCCAGGCTTTTGTCCTGGTCTTTCTTATCTACTCCTAAGCAAGATTAGAATAATTCCAAAACCACAGAGATTCACACCCAGTGTTTGTTGATGTGACTGAAACAACAGGGTCCTAATGCCATCTTTGAATGTCTTAAGGTATGCAAAAAAAGAAAGAAAATCAGTGGATTTATTCCAAAGCAGGAAGATCCCTAGAGCACTCATGGAGATCAAGTCTGCACCTAGGACCTACTATTCATTATTAAATACTGATCTCATGAGGAATGATACCTGGTCCTTTGATGGGCTCATCTTTTAAGAAGGAAATATGAGAAACTCTGATGAGATCATGTAAATGAGGAGAACATTTGATTCATTCTTAAGAACTATTTTCCTGCATTTTCAAGATGACTAACTGAGAATGTAAAATGATTTCATAACTCACTGCATGATTTTGAGTAAATTAATGAAGGAACAAAACAAAGGTCTTGGTTCCTAGTTCTCCATTTTAACCTGCAGACAATACTCTCACACTTACTCTAGACAAAACCTGGTACATCTTCATCTGCCTCTTGTGAATCATATCCAGAGGTTCTACCTAGAACTCATTTTTCTTTTCTATTCTCCTGTAAAGAAAGCATGGTCCTGTAACAGTAACTTGCTTCCACTGTCTCCTGAGATAAAAGAAACAAGGCATTCATACATACATACACACATGTACCTCAGGGATGAAAAGTCAGCCATTTCATAGTTTCTGTAAGGACATGATGAGACCAAGCCTTCTTTCTATTAGAGATCTAACTTCAAGCATCACAACAACAGGCAGCACTGCCAACTCCCATCATTTTTAGTTATAAATATTACTACAATTCTACAATTACCATCTTGACTAGTAAAAGCAATAGAAATTCAACATAAAGAGTAATTTCATCTCAAGTAGATACCACTAATATTTATAAGACCATATGTTTTATTATTATCTGCTATCTGATTTTCAGTTTGAGGGAATGATAATAAAAAAAACAAACTTGCCCATTTTTTGTTACGGTTTATGTAGTAAGTACAATTAGACGCACCTCCAAGTAAACCCAGTTGCTGGTGTCTCTCTCAAAATACGTCTCCACTTCTTGTGATATGCAAAAGAGTACTTCTGCCCCTCCTAAAATTCTCAAGTGAATCCGAACTAGTGGCTGTGTAACTCCCAGAGTTTTCCTTTATAGCATATGATGACTAAGTGAATAGAAATAACTCCTTTACTCCAGGAGAATACATACTCCTGGGTCTGGCTTATACAGCTGTTTAATATGAAGATGAACCTAGCAGTAAAAAAATAGACCAATGATTTCCAACTCTCATAATTTCTGTAAACATTTGATTCAGAGACCAAAAAAGTCTGATATGTCTAGTGATGTTATTGCCCTAATACTTTCAGGAAACGCCTTCCAATACAGGAAGCTAATTTTGGTTTAAACTGAGGATTGAAACTATGAATATTTTGTGATATTCATGTCTTGCTACCTCAACTCTTCATTGTTTCTGAAACAAATCTTGACTTATATTAACAGTGCACAGCTACTGGAATATAAATGTATTTGAAAATGCAATCAAATGAAAGTAATTAAATTGAAGATATAAATGAAAAAAAGTGAAAACCTGCATGATTATAAGGTATCTTGAGAATTTCTCACCTGCACTACCTGAAGCAAACACATTATGTAACTTCAAATGGATTCATCTTTCCAAATACTGAGGGATAATTTTCTTTGCTTTCTTAAAATTTGTTAGCGCCTGGCTGTTTTCTAAAGATTTAAAAATGGGTCCCAAGTCAGGTATTTCCTAAAAGAGGAAACGGTGCATAGGGACTGGACACTCCTGCAGAATTTATCAGGATAAACACAAGATTCTAATTGTGACCTTTAAACGTTGCTGTAGTTTTTGGGTCAGGTAAAGATGTCTGATGTAAAAGATCTCCTTAAGCCATTTGGCAAATAAAGCACTGCCTGAGCTTTCAACTTTTTTGGATTTTGGACTATAATCCCTCCAATCAAAGAATTCTTCACCACTAGCAGCAAAGGTGCTAGCTTTGACCTTACAGTTTCAGAGGCTATATTTTTTTAAACATTACTAAAACATATTCTCATATTGACATCAATAAAGCAAAAACTTCATGAGTATAACTATCTCACATCTTCCCCAAATCATACAATGAATAGATTTTAAAGACAAGAAATGATCATTGTACGCTTCATATATAACTCTATACTTAGATAATCTCATTCAGTATTTTCTGCATCAGTGCCCTAAACTTTGCCTGAATATAAGATAGCTTAAAAACAATACTCAGTTTAATCTGAAGAGTTCAAGCAAAGAATTCCTTTCAACTCTACCTTAAGCTACGTCAATGGCTAATTATCTTCATAAGTACCCTATTTCTAATCCAATATGGAACACAGCAAAGTATGTATGAATTTCTCAGTCTAATAATCTTTTTAGGGACCCACTTTTCCATGAGTAGAAGGTTATTCAGGAAAAAAGACAGAAGATCTCATTTTACAGATGGGTTTTGCTAGCTGTTGTCCAGCTGTTTCTCTTTTGATTATCTTGACAATGGAGGTACTGGTTCTCAGATTAGCCAAATTCAGTGTAAACCATAAATAGCCAGTTGAAGTAGCCAAGGCACTATAACCCTCACTAACTGCTAAAATGCACACATGAAACCATCAAAATACACAGGCACTATGTGTTATCTTTTCAATTTTTCATGCAAGCAAATATATGATGATGACTGCTTTTCCTCATGGATGTTATACTAGCTTAGTCTTCCTATTCAAAGGTTAAACTTGTGCTTAGCTTTCAAACTTTGATGCAAAATAAAACCCTGGAAAATGCATGCAGCTTTGAAGAAAAACACAGAGATCTGTGTGCAGTGGCAGAGCTGCAATCTTTTTGGGATCACAGAAACGTGATTTACTGTTGCAATGAGGGGATGCAGACTTTTGAGGAAGAATTGGACAGGAAGATGGGGAAGAAGAGTTGCCCTTTCTGTAAGAGAGCAGCTGGAGTGCACAGAGCTCTGCCTGGGGATGGATGAAGTTAGGCAAGCTAAAGCACAAGTGGAATTGCATGTCTACAAAATTTGTTCCTAATTTTTAAAAACTTCTGTAGAGCTTCTAGAAGTTGCCTGCATTTACGCCTGGTTCAAAGAAGAATTGTATAGTAGCAGCTGCATTTCCATGCATTACCTGAGTTCACCTTATGTATGTTTAATATGTAGAAAATGCTACCATTTTCCAGTTTTACTGCTACTCTTACTTTTTATACAGTGCACACGAAGAAACTGAAAGGGTAGTGAAAATGATGTTCTCTGTGACTATAGGCAAGCCAACTAGTGTCACACAGTAAGTAAGTAAGTAAGTCTGAAATACTAACCAGAAACACAGTATTTTTCATGATTGGTTTATCCTTTCTCTTGTAGAGCTCACCGCTTCCCTCTTTAACCTGATGCTCTTAACACTGCAAAACCTGAGTACACAATGGATTTGACATCTCTCTGGAAAGCAGCATCCAAGACACAAGTACTAAAAATTGGTTTTAAAGGTTCCAATATGATGATAGTTTTCAATGCATTTTCACCTTCCTATACCCCAAAGTCAGTGACACCCAGGTTAATCAATGCCTTACGATTTAATCAGAAAGTGTTGAGAAACAAGTTCTATGGTGTGATACAGATAAGCAGCAGCCTAACACTGAAGTGGAAAGCAGTGCTTCATAATGATTTGAAAAAATTCAAAATTGGATAAGCAAGGCAGGCAGAATGAGGCAGAGCAAAAACCCCATAAAGATCAGTAACTCACCTTTAACTCTGATTAGTTGCAAATGTTTAGCAATCAAGAATGGTTTAGCAGTAATTCTTATTTCTAAGTGGGAACTGGTGTTAACAGTCTAAGGAGAATAACCTTCTGGACTACAGAGTCAGAGAGAGAAAAGCACCAGCATTCAGTCCTATTTCGCTCCTGCCTTTCCTGTGCCCCCAGTACTGACAGCTCCCAAGGATCAGCCTCTTTAAGGGAAGATTATCCTGCCCTTTTGGTTACTCTTCTTAGCCCTCATGCTCTAGAAGGCAATTTGTTTTAATATATCATTGAAAAAACCCAGCATGATTTCTCCTTGTTAGTACTTACAAAAATGAAGGTTTTTTTAGATTCGTTTGTTTTTAAACAAAAATAATTGCAACTCAGATTTTTTGAGAAAATGAGAAAACCAACCAAAAATGACACCACAAACACAGATGAAGACATATAACATCTTACATATGTTAACCTCATGACCTAAAGTCTCATTGCTATGTGAGCCTGTGCAGTGCTATAGAGACGAAGGTGAGAACTTCCTTTACTTGATGGGTATAGCACAAAATCAAGTCAAGATATCAGTGGAGAAAGCAGGAAACAGATGGAGGCAGGGGGGCTCTTGAATCACCCTTTGCTGCTTTTCATCCACCAGCATTGGCGAACATAATGAAAAGCAAGTTGAAGAACTGTTTGGCATTGAGGAAGTCTCCCATAGAGCATCTTGCCTGGCTTCAGCCACAGTACTTTTAGAACTAACTGAAGAGTCCAAAAAGAGCAATAAGAAAAGATGACCAATAGAAAGATCAAATAAGCTCAGCATACTTTAGTCCAAAGCAGAGTAAACTGCATGCAGAGCTGGGAGGGCAGACAGGGCTCTCACTTGAAGTTTTTTAAGAACCAGGTAACTACTTATGCATCAGGAGTGGAACAGATAGCTTTGTCTCCACCTTAAAACAGAGGGAAAGTAGGATGGATCTTGAGGTAATTTCCAGCCTGTGCTTTTCTAGAATTTGGAAATGGACTGTTCAAAATAACAACTACTTCACTGCTGATTAGACCCAACCCACAGAGAGATGTGTTGCCTTCCTGGGGCCCAGATAAAAGATATCACCAAGAAATTCCACAGCCTGGTATGGCCCACTGATTATTACTTGCTACTGGTTTTCTGAAAGAATATTGATGAAGTCCCAACAGGAAGGCTGCAGACAAGAAGGAGGGACCTCAGGGTCTTAGAACAACTGGTCAAAGGATCTGGAGCACAAGCTGTGTTCCCTTCTGCCCTGCCACTTGCAGGGAATGTTGGGGCAGGAAATAGGAAAATTATGCAGATGAAGATCTGGCTTTGAGACTGGTGTTAGAAGCAGTATTTTGGATGTTTTGATCATGTGTCATTTATATGGCAGACCCTGCTAGCAACAAACTGGGTCCACCTGTCTCAAAGAGGGGGAAAAGAATCTTAGCTTAGAAGTTAGCCGGGCTTACTGAGAGCTTTAAACTAGATTTGAGGGGGAATGGGGATATAGCCTGACTCGACAGATAAGGTGTGGGAAGGGGAGAACTACAGCAACCATGGTAGCATCAAAGGGAGGCTTAAGAGAGAATACCTCAATTAATCACAATTATCCAAAGATATAACCAGGAAACAAGACTATGCATCATCCCTCTGCACCCCTCCTGGGATACTGACACAATCAAATACCTCTATAAAGTGCCTGTATGTCAACACACACCTTATGGGAAACAAACAGGAGGAGCTAGAGATCTCTGTGCAGTCACAGATCTCACCGCAATTATGGAGACGTAGTGGGCTAGTTCCTGTGACGGGAACGTTGTCATGAAGGGCTACACGCTATTTAGGAGACACAGAGCAGGAAGGTGTGGTAGTAGAGTCGCCCTCTATGAGTGAGGCAACACTTGGAATGTATTGAGCTCTGTCTTGGTGAGGATGACGAGTCATTTGAGGCCTTATGGGTTTGGATAAAAGGACAGACTGGTAAGGGTGACACTGTTGTGGGGGTTTGCTTCCATGTCACCTGGGCAGGAGAAGGAGGTTGACAAGGCCTTCTACAGGAAGATCAAAGCAGCCTCCAAATCACAGGTACTGGTTCTTATGGGGGACTTTAACTACCCTGACATCTGCTGGAGAAACAACACAGTGAAGCACAGTCCATGAGGTTCCAGGAAAGCCTTGATGACTATTTCCTGACACAAGAAGTGGAGGAACCCATAAGAAATGGTGTGCTGCTTGACTTTATACTAATAAACAGAGAAGGTCTTGTTGGAGATGTGAATGCTGGGCACAGCTTTGGCTGTAGTGACCATGAGACTGTGGAGTTCAGTATTGGGAAGGAGGAAGCAGGGCAGTGAGTAAGACTGTAACCAGGAACTTCAGAAGAGCTGACTTTAGCCTCTTCAGGGATCTTCTTCAAAGAATCCTGTGGGAATGAGGCCTGAAGGAAACAGAGGTCCAAGAGAGCTGGTTGATATTCAAGGATCACTTCCTCCAGTCTTAAGAACATTACACCCCAACCAGATAGAAAGGTCAAGGGGAAAGAGGCCTGTGGATGAACAAGGAACTCCTGTCATTACTTGAGTGTAAGCAGGAAATACACAGGAAATGGAATCAGTGTCAGGACACTTGGAATGAATACAGAGAGATTGTCACAGTAAGTATAAATGACATGAGGATGGTCAAGACCCATCTGGAATTAAAGCTGGCCAAGGCTGTCAAGGACAACAAGAAGGGCTTCTTCAACCCACTGTGGTCCCTTCCAACTTTACCCATTCTGTGATTCTGTAATATGAACTTATCTCCAAAGGAATACACCTGTACAACAGTCCCATACTATAGGCTGTTCATTTCCCAAAATATTATCACTAATTCTCATTCTAAAAGATTCTTCACAAAATTTAGTGTCACTAAGAATCAAGCCCAAAATATCAATCAAATGCTTTATTTATATCTCTTGTATATAATAATCTCTCCAAAATTAAAGGACTATAGTTTTTTAGGTTTTTGTACAACACAATTAGATATCAGGGCTTTAAATAAAGCGTAGTTTTAAAAGAAGGTTAAGACAGCATTAAAAAATTATTAGTATGTCAGTAGAGTCTGAGCAGACAGTTCTTTAATAACAATGGACAGGGAATTAAAAAAAAAATACTTCAGAGGAAGTAAATGGATATTCTTTCCAGCAGAATGATTTCTTTAAACACAAAAATCCAAATTATGCACATCTTCTTTTTTGTTTCAAAAGAACTACTTTGAAGGTAAAATATACCTACCCAAAGCAATTAAGATGAGCAGAAGAAAGACAGAGGAAAAGAATACTCCAAGGGCTAAGTACGTAAGACTGAAAGAACTATTAAGTCAAAGTATAATAATCCATTTTCCCCTGATTTATATTTATTCAATACAAACATAAATGTGTGCAGAACAGAAGAATGGGTTACCACAGAAGGTAAAGCAAAAGCTCTTAAACATTGTTTCTTTGGAGAGCATCACCATTATCAAAGAGAACTGTTTGCTGCAGGTCGATCTTGAATTCAAACAGACACCTGCTTCAGTTTTTCATGGCTCTGTAAGCAACTACTAGAAAAGGAGAAATAGAATGTTATAGAACATAGTTTACAACAGTAGTTCTTCCCAGACTCCAGTCTTAGTTTTAGCAGTTCTAGAACTTCAGATGAAATTCTCACAGGTGATGAAGGAAGAAATTTTTAGTTAATTTTTATTTTTAGACTACAGTCCTCCTTTCTAATTCTTGTCTTTATTCTGAAGGAAAGGAGGAAACTGAGCTTCCTCATGTCTCCATCATATACTTTCCATGTGATGAAAAGAAAACTATGTGTCAGATTTTGCTATATGACTAGAACTGTTCATAAGCTTGTAAGTTCTACCAAATACTATTCTTATTCCTTTGCTCTGAGTCAGTTTTATCAATTTGCTTTTATGAAACTACTTATTTCTGAATTCTTGCTCAAAACAACTGAAAATCCTAAAGACAGGCAAAAAGAATTGTTAGTAAGCGAACTTTACACGACATTCCATGATTCCACTACAAAAAAAAGAAATTCACTTGAATGAAGTATTTTGCATCACAACCCCAGCTCAACACTTCTGGTGCAGAAACCTGGGACATTTTACAATTTTAAATGCCATTGCAGAAAACAAGAACATATTCTTTCAGTCATATTTCCTCACCTAGTGTACACATTTGCACATATAGTACATAGTGTATAGTGTACATAGTGTACACATAGTCTCTGTACTTGTCTTTCGTCATTTATAATGCCCTGATATTAATTGAGAGATAATTCAAAAAGAAGACTTCCCATTTTATTACCCATCTCACTTCACAGAGTAAGCAGATTCCCTTGAAGGCCTCACATGAAAAATGAAGAGGACATACTTTATTTCATGTTGTGGTGACAGGCATCAGATGTTCCTCTAGGCAGCCCTTGCTAGGGGCACAGCAAGTTTTTTGAGAGGCCTAACTCTGATGGATGCATAAAATAAGACAGAGTGAGAGCAAAGCTTTCAAGAGGAAAAAAGACCAGTGGGCTTCAGGGAAAATGGTATTTCAGGCTGCCTGTGTTTTTAAAAATTGTAGCTGGGAATAAAAATTTAAGATAATGTGGAGAAAACATTATACTACCTGACACAGTTCATTAAAGTACCATGCACAGAGCAGGCAGCTACTTAAATATCTGAACAGATCCTGTTCCTCCACGTTTTACTTTCATTGAGAAAGGATGACTTCAATGACTTCAAGTGTATTGCTCACATACCTTTCCTGGCTCCCTTCTGTGATGTGGTAGAGACGATTGGCACCTCCATCAGCACAAGCTCTCAGGACAGCTGCAATTGAAGGAAGAGAACATCAGTGCATTTGCATTATACACTAAAACCTACAACCAGTTGACAGTGCTGTGTAAACTTAATTGTTCATAGTGGCATAGGGAATAAGCTTGAGATCTTGTATGGCATTTAGCTTCCTGTACTTGACTGCTTTCCCTGTTTCTCTAAATAGAAATTTGAACTGTTTTTATCAGACTAGTGCCAATCTTCATCTGAATGTGCCACTGTACTTGCAAATAGCTTATTTCTATCTATCTGAACCTGTTGCCTAGCCAACTTAAACTACAAGACAGATAAGTATTCAAAACCTGAAAGGGCCCACTCTCCACCTATAGATGGATCCTCCACCTTGTCACATGTGGGAACTTGCACTGTAAACACAACTATCTTCTCACCCAGGCAGAAAGTTCCCTATGGTGGCTCTACAGCAACCTGCATAACAACTGGGGAAAAAAAATAACCAAGAGTTAATCATGACATTACGCTTTTTCTCTTTTCCCCCCCTCCTATGACACAAAAATGGTAAATTTATTACAGTTCCCATATTGTTCCACAGACTGATATAAAGTAGGTGGGTTAGGTCTTAGCTTTAAATCTTGGACTATCGTGGTACAAAACCACAATAATTTTCAGTGCTTCCACCTAACTTGGAGTCCACAAAGGGCATGTGCCACCAATTTCAGTTGATTCAAACAAGCAGAGACATGCTGTTCTTTTGTGATCCCTTTGTATGTATAGACTTCAGTCAGAGAAAAGAGACAAGTCTAACACTATTATTACAAAATCAAACATAAATTGGTATATTTTATTCATAAGCTTCCCTATTAATCATCATTTAACTAACACACAGCTCTTTCATGAGATTTTTGAAACCCGATAAGCTATTAAAGATTGAAAATGACCATCTTGTCTTAGCAGTCTTTACCAGTTTTGCTCTGAGATGCACAAGTTAGATAACCATAGCACGCAAGATAAAAGAAGCTGTCACTTCCACACTAGGGCAGAGTGTTCCTTCCAGACAAAGAGAGACTGACTGGTAATCCTGAAAGGGTTGAAAGTCACAGGGCTGGGGGAAAAAAGAGGAGAGACAAGTAAAAAAAGGGACAAACAACCAGAACAGGCACTTCCTGCCACTGAGAATCCAATCTTCAGCTGGAGCTGCTTTCCTTTGGTGTTTATTTTTCAGTCAGAACCACCCCTCAGCAATGATACAAACTTGTATCTTTCCTTTTGGTGTACATTAGGTGGGCAATCCACCTCTCCCCCTACTTAGCCAACCTATACACATAGGGACAGCAGAGTTCACCTCTATAGCTGCTCTCATCTTTAAATCTTTAAGTCATTCTTTCTTATGTGGGTGCTGAACTACCACCACACGGAATGTCTGTAAATTAATATCTACTGTGCAGTACCATGAGACCTTGGCTGAGGCTTTTTGGGGGGGGAAAAAAAAAGAAGGAAGCAGGACAACACAAAAGCTACCAGTTTGTCACTGGTAGCTCTGGGTACCTCAGCTTTTTTTCCTTCAGGCTGAAGCCACGAGCACGGCAGGAGAAGAAGCACTGTACTCCTCTGCATTGCTTCTAGCACAGCTTCTGCTCCTGCTCTCTACAGTACCCACTATGGCAAGCTCTACTGCCCTCATCCTTCTTGTACAGACTGTGTTCTTTCTGTCTCCTTATACCACTTCACCCACTCCTTACAGCCTCCACCCAAACCCATATTAACATGCCAAAGTCAAGCAGACTTGATTCTGACAAATCTTACTAGGTGAAGTAATTTCTAGATTATTATAGTAGCTTGCCAGCCCCTTACCATGGTGATTCATGGCTTCAGGCAAGCACCTCATCCAGTCTGATGAATACAACATCACAAGACAAAGACAGCACTTTTTGCTCGCTATGTTTGACTGGAAGATTTTAACTTCTCCTTTCACTTGAGGTTACAGCTGAAAATGGATTGGTATACTTCCTTTGCACGGGCATATTTGTTAAGTTGGCTCAGGGAGTTCAGCTCACACAGAACATAGTAATGGCCCACTGCAAGAAGGGTGTGTAGTACTTGTCCTTAAATCAGCTATCCTGTCCCCTGGCTTATTTAGCAGATAGAAGGCACCTAAGCAAGGCCTAGGACCTAAGGTACATAACCTGCCTAATGGATGCTTCCCAAGCATTCCCAGCTTTTTCTTTCTGAGAACAGTGAGTTTTCCATCTATTCCCCCACTTTTTAAAAGAATAAGTAACTTATAACTTCTGGGGGAAAGGAAAAAAAAAAAAGAGAATAGGATGAGATACAGAAAAAGAGATTAAAGTCTATTATCTGTCTCAATTTCTTTGACACAGCCAGAGCCTTAACTATTGTAAATTCTCTCAATGGACTTACTATAAGTGAAGCCTGGCCCAAGACCTCTTCATCTGATCCTACAATTTTAAAACAACATGACCAAAAAAATCAAACCAAACTAAGCATTATAAAACAAATCAGTCTTCAATCAGTCTGGTATACGTAAAACTACTGAGATTCTCGCAAAGACATGAAGGTGCCTAACTAACAGACCTATGACACTTAGATTCTTTTCACGTGGATATGGGGCTACTATTTGATATCTCAAATCAAAAGAATTGCCCTATGTAACTGCAGTTTAAAGCTGTCCCCCACATATTTATTCTTATGTATAAGAAAAAAAAATTAAACTTCTGTAGCATTGTAAAGTTATTTAGAGAAACAATTTATGAGGTACTGATCCTTTACCAGCAAGTTAATAACTTACACTGAAATCAAACAAAGCCCCAGCTGCATTAAGGAACTTGCAGGTAATTAACAGATTGGCTGGAGGCCAGTAAATAATAATATTTCTACAGTTATGAACTAAGCTTTGCTTGAGAAAAAGTAATGATATATGTTAGCTGGAAGAATATGTATCATTATTATCTGGAAGTGTTTAAGGAGATAGCAATTCTAAGCTTACAGTTTGAATGGAAAATTCTCTGTGAAAAATAATAGGAACTGATTTTATACAGTGTCTTTTATATTAGAGACAAAATTGCTTTACAAACAACTATTTGGCCAAGGTGCACCATGGCAACTGTGTAGGCAAATCTAACAGTCTCTAGGCGCTTTGCAACAGCTCACACGAAACCTCATTAATTATTTCAGCAGAAACTGAAGGACCTGAACAAGATTTGGGCTTTGTTTTGCTTGGTTTGGCATCCTGAAAACAGAAACACCTTCTTCCGAGAAATTTTTAATTTAAACAGACGGGAAAAAAACAAAATTAAAAGCTAGAAAGTGACACAGAAGGATGAAGTGCTAAAGGTCACAAATGGGTGAAAGGCAAGTTATCTTCCAGAGCAACCGAAGTGGATGGTGGGGCTTATAGAGCGAAGAATAACTTCAGGGGCCAGTCAGACCACCAAAGGTCTTGCTCTTACCATCTCTTCTGGCCCAAAGGGTACCATCACATTAATGAAGACCCCTGCCAGGTGCGCTGCACATGGAAGTATGCTCTAGCTTATGTATATCAGAAAGAACTAAGTCACCACAGACACTATCTTGAGGCAGTTAACCCTGCCTCTGTGCACTGAGCCATACTAAGGAATGGTTGTCCAAGTAACTCACTGAGCTCTGGTGGGTCAGGAGGACCAACACCTCTAGAAAAAAACATTGTGATATGCAATTGGGAGCTGTAGCTTTTTCAACCAGCACAACTGGAAGCAGAGGAAGCCTGTGCTGTAGGCCACCCAGCTCAGCTGGAGAGCCCCATGGTACCGTTTCACGTTTCTGCTATTAGAAGAGACAATGCTAAGAGGACAAGGACACAAGTGCACTGCAGCCCCAGCTCAGCATGTGAATCTGCACTCCTTGGCATTAGCATAAATTACCACCTTTCCTGTCTGAATATTCTGTGTTAAGCTCCACTCCTCAGAGATAGCTCTGTCTGCCAAATTACCATCTTTTCTATCTGTTAGATTCCTTTCTCATATAACTACAGTGTCATTCAGTGAACTAAGGCATGGAGACATAACCAAAACAATCAACTGTTTTATTGTGCAGAAGGGAGAACTCAATGCCAGTATCAATAACTGCTTCCCAAGTTATTTGGAGTAGCATGTGTTCAGTCCAGCAGTGTCTGAAATTATTGCAAGACTTAATAGCCTCAGCTTCACCTATGCCAAGTAAGAGTTACATAAAGAGCATATTATCAAGCCATCACATCTAGGAGTTTCTCACAGGCAGTATGAATGAAGAAACAAAAAGCCTTTCTGAGCAATGTCCTTTTAAAATGGTGCATCTTCTGCTAGCAACCAGTCACATATTTCCCATTATTGACTGAATTCGAGGCACCAATTTTAGGGCTAATTATTAGTTTTTACAAAAATTATTCTAACACAAAAAAAGTAATGGAAACAATTTACTTTATATTTGCCCCTTTGACAAATATAAAAAACTTCCTGTCACTGGGAGTCAGGACATGAACAGCATATCAAAGACAAAAAAGAAGGTCTTGACTCTGAGCTAACGAGTTCTGATGATTTTTGCAGAAAAGAAGCAAGTATATTATTGTATTCAATAGCCCTGCAAATTCAGATGGGGGAAAAGACTCCGCAGAACAGATGCAACTCTTGCAGACTAAGATGAGTGCATAAAAAGGGAATACATTTACAAACAGTATCAATACCTGGGAATGAAAAGCATAACCTTATTATTCCTATTCTATTATTCCTTGCAATTAGCATTTTAAATATATTTTTTTCCAAACAGATCTTGAAATCAATCCATGTTTTTTGCTTAAATTAAAATTTGTGACAACTGTCCTTAAACTGCCTTAGTATAGTCCCTCTGTTCCTTTTCTAATTTTACACAGCTTCTTCTAGGTATGCAATCTGTTTCCCTCATTCATTTATTGATTCAGTAGCCTGGTAACTATAATTAACCTGCCAGCAAAATCTACGCATAAGAGAACTCTGCTTAATTAATGACTTGGAATACTGGTAGTAGTAATACATATGTGAAATAAATGGTAGATACGCAGAGAATTGCTTGGTTGGCTTGATACATTGGGCCAACACATTTTTGTTCCAGTATTACTAAAAAATAGCAGTTACCAACAACAAAATGCATAATCTGTATTTATGCGCTCTCTCATATGCTCCTTTGTCCTGCAGAAATTGCAAAAATAAATTTAACAAACTCGTGGCTTTGTACTGCTGCAGATTGCTAGCAAGGGGATCTAATTGCATCTCAGACTGTTCCCTCCCACCCATGTGTTTCCACCTGTGTTATCAGGACTGCTTGCAACTGCTATTCCATATCAATTACAGGGCACTGCAGACATTCCTTTTCTGTCAGCTGCAGCTCTGTTTAACAAATCACCTACCAGTCCATAATAGTTTTCTGCTTTGTGGTTGGAAACTGGTCTTGCTATGAGGCTTTTTAACTATTTAAAATACGTCTATCCTTATGTTGCAAACGAGTGGTTTGGCTGCTTAAAGAGGCACCATCAAAGACACTGGTGAAAGCAGGGTTTAATATGAATTTGTGAAAACACAACTTTACATGGTTTGATGACAAGGTTCGCTCTACTACTTACTACAAAGATTAAAGCATACAAAGGAAGATCAAATTAGAAGCAATTTGAAATGATTTACACGGAAGCTGGGAATGCTACAGGGGGTAAGGGTGCAAAAGGACATGGATATAAAGATAAGGGTGCAAAAGGGCTTAGCAGCACTCAGCCATTGAGTAATTAATATTTACAGAGCAATTTGATAGGGTTCCCTACAATTATAACAATGATTAACTATAGATTTGAGATAGTAACATTCATACTATAATCAATTCATATGCACACAGATAAAATGATGTGTACGCCTCTTTGTATTTGTGCAGAGGTACCTATCAGAAATTCCCCTTCAGTGGAATGCTCACATCAAATCCCTTTGTGTTTCCCAGCAGGCAAGGGCTGCACTTCGAGAAGTGTGGACATGAGGTGGGGTGGGGGTATCAGCCCAGGCCTCATTGTCAGGGACAGTTCTTCGAGTATCACAGACTTGAGGGTTTGCGAGCTCCGAGGTGTCACACTCAGAGGGTTGCTAATCTAAAATTGTCTGTGTACCCAAGAAAGACCCACAAGCTACAAATGTCTCATACCTAAACCATGACTTCTAAACTATCCATATCAGAGAACATAGGTACCCAGCAGTCCTGAGGCAAATGGATCACCAACACTGGGGCTGGCAGTCTGCTCCCATGTGGACCAGACTACAGATCTCAGATGTAAAACGACTGTACTTTTGGTAGGGTAATTATATGTTTCCTATAAAGCTGCTGTTCTTCTTTAATCACTCTGCTTGTTGTAAATGTCATAGAGATCTCAGCCAAGCAGAGGCAGGATTCACTAAGCAATTAAATACGAGAAGACGAGGAAGAAACCAATGTGAGAATGAATTAGAAACACTATTCTTTTTTCAGTGCATTGATTCAATATTGACCTAAAGCCACACAGATAACACTTCTCTCTAAAAAGTTCACACAGAAATGAAACACATGGAAAATGAAACCATTTTTCCTACGGACAAAAACCACCACTGAATTTTAGCCAAAAATGTTAAACAGTCACCAAAACAAAATCTTACTTTAAAAAAAAAACTTAGGAAAACTTATATCATAATGATCACTTTGGAAAAAAAAAAAAAATCAACCCTTTAACAAATAAATTCCTAAGTACCAAAAAACACAAATGCAAGCAAAAAACCTTGAGTACCAGTAAACATAGTAGCAGTAACGTGCTGTCAGAGACAGAGGCAGGGGAGCAACTGTGATTTCATTAAACTGAGTTTCTGGACTGTCTTCAGGAGCACTTCCATGCAGAGTTCATTACGATGATTCATATTCAAGGCTGCTGGGTTTGGAGTAATCTCTTGTCAGGAGCTAGATTTAATATTCCTACAAGCCTCACTTAGGATATGATTTTGTTTTCTCTTTTCTGTCATTCTCCCATTCTGTCAAACCCAAGAGCTCTTGGTACTCTCTGTGCTGCCTTACACTCATCTCTATAACAGACTTCATGAGCGGAGCAGCCCTGTGCTGTGTCAGAGAGAAAACCAGGAGCAGAGAGCTCAGACATAAAACAAAGTACTTGCTGCCATCATTTCCATTAAAATCTAAGTGACCTTTTCATGACAAGGCCATGCGGCTTGATGCCACTGGGGGAAGAATCAGGAAGAAGTTATTTTTTTTATTTTCTCCTTTTTTTTTGGCTCTCTGTTTGAAAAATGACAGCTAAAGCAATAATATAACATTTAATCAGCTTTTCTTTTTTCCCTGAGCACACATCTATTATTATTAGGCAACAGTAAAAAAACACCAATTAGGGCACAGACAAAAAAAAAGAAAAATGCATTGAGATGCATTAATATTAATCCTGACCTTTTTTCCTGATAAACTACTTGTTTTGAACATATTTAAAGAATAATTTGTCAAATCTAAGATCCTCACAAAACAAATGAGCTGCTGAAACAAAAGCAGGAAGTCCTACCTGGGCCTTAAATCTGTATTTTCCAGAGTGAGAAGGAATACAAGCTCTCTACAGTCATATATTTGCATCTTATGGAAGTCTGGTCTGATACCAGGAATTCCCCAGGAATTCACAAGCCCTTCCTGTAGTGCCACACATTGGCCTCAGGGTTGAGTTGGGTCCTGGTTTGCAGACCTTGCCTCTGTAACCCCGATTGCTGATGAAGGATCCATGGAGTCTCAAACATCAAACCCCTACAGACCCAATGCTGCTGACCCTTCACAGCACATCCCATCAGGTAGCCTTTCAAACACCACCTGCTTTCACTGCTTTGCAAGTACAATGCACCTCACTAACAAAACTTTACTATAACCTGTCTAACAGGGCTCTGTACCTACAGCAAATACCTACACCAAAATATAACTGAAGGTGAAGTAACTGCTAGAGTGTGCAGCGAGCTTTTTATGCAGTCATTACCTGGTTGTCAAGTGAAATGGAGAGACTTCAACATTAATTTTATTTCTGAAGTTCTAAAATCATGTTGTTTAATAATTGGGTGTAATGTCCATTGACTTCAAGTTCTGAATGCAACTTTTTATTTCTTCATTTCCTATTTTCCATTGCTGCAGCATTGATTTCTGACAGAAGGAAAATAAACAGCTGCAAACATGATGGAATACCCCAACTGCCTGCAATTTTTAATTGCTGGTCAGTGTTGTTATCAGACAAATTTTAGTAAGAAGCTGACTCTATGCCTACATGGAAAAAAAACTGACTAAAAAAATAATTACTTTTATTAGCATTATACATCTATTGGCATTATACATCTACATTTACACTTACATAAAGAATCAGACTGCAAAGAGAAAAAAAAAGAAGCTCTATTTTTTTTTGATCTGGCACTGCATCAACCATCATGAAATCACAGCTCCCTGCCTCAGAATGAGAAGGACGTGGGGCAGGCAGGGAGGCAATATTTGGAAAAGGGTGGTCAGCTATGTTAAAACAGTAAAGAAGAAGAAATAGTTTCCTGCTGCTGCTGGCAACCAGCAACTCTATGTTCCTCATCACAGCCAGATCAGTGCTACTGTCTCTTCTGCTTCCACTCAACAAACTGCATTAATAATTCAAGCCAACCTGCAAGTGTAAAACAATGAGCATGATAAGTTCATATTCATATCTATGATTAAATATTTTCAGCTAATGCATTTATATTTCAAGTTTGTTTGCCTAAATTGGATTTGCAGTAGCCGGCAACTCATAAAAAAAATTAATCCACTTATTTAAATTGCACAAAATATATTCATTCTTATGCTACTAAAACACACATCTTCCCTTAGAGCCCAGAATAGATTTCCACACAACCATTTTGTATCATAGTCTAACAAAAACTTTTGTGTGCCAAGGAAATTTCAGAGCTCAGAGAAGTTAGAAACTCCAATTTTGTTAAAAGACAACTAGACTATTACAATGCACAAATTTCTGAATGAATCAAGCATGCTTTGACACCTACTTGAAAACCTATTTAAAATATTCAAGAGAATAATCTTGGTCCAAAAGTTGTTTGGAAATAAGTATCTAAAAGAGGGGCAAAAAAGAAACCAGAGAAGGAAATATTAGGACGGTAAATACATTTTCCTAATGCAAGTGGAACTGATCTTTATATTTTATTTTCTAATGTCTTGCTAATATAACCTATGTTCATGCTACATACTCTTGTGTATTGATAATTTCCCCTACTTTTAATAGATAACTGTTCAATAGATTTTCAAGCAAAAAATTGTAACAGTAAACTATTAAAAACACCACCCAGAGAAATGGTCAAAACCTTCCCCCCTCCCCCAGACTGTTATTATTTAACTTATGACAGTTTCACTCTTGTTTCTGATTGACTCCGCATTTTTCTGTTGTCTTAACTCCCAGATTTGGGCAGTGGTAAGCGGTAGTGGAAGTTTTTTTGAAGAAACTGGAAACATAAAATTACAAGAAGACTTAATCTTACCTACTTATTTCATATTTGGAATAGCTACAAGTACATATGTGCTGGCATTTGCACCAATCTGAACCAGAGTGGTTTCATGGAAGCAGTGGATTTGCATTGCTGTTATTCTAGTACTGGCAGTTTAATACAGTTCCAAGGATGAAAATGAACATGGATATTACAATGTATTGCTCCTCTTAGGAAAAGAAGAGTTTTAGCCACTTGCATCAAGACTAATATTGATCTCCAAAATGTTCCCACACAAAATAAATCTAAAATTGAAATATTATTCTTGTCAGGCACTTCCTTTTACCTAAGTTTTCCAACAGTCAAGAAAGAAGGTCATTTAGTGTTAGTTAGCATATTGATATAAAAGATCAGATCTATGGTATAATATTGTTAAACACATTTTTTTCATTATTTGTTATTTAATAAAATAGAAGAAAACCTCAAAGGATGCACAAAATAGGGTATTTGCATTCTTAAAGTAATATAGAAGGTGTGAATTAGAATTTTCAAAAGAAATAATCAGCACCAACAATAATTTTTTGGAAATTTTTTGCTATTTTGATGAAATAATATGTTAAACCATCACAACACACAAAGAAAGCTCATTTGGACAGTCAGAATCAGCTTCAAACCAGACTAGAAGCTGTATTTCTGAGTTCTAAATGGGATTTCACATCTGAATTCTCCTACACAACACAAATGCAAAACCAATGCTGTCGTCCTTGAAAAAAAAATTCAACATCTATATGGAAAGTCTGGTTATGAATGAAGATGGCATAGCAGTAATGTCCCAGCTCATAAAAGTGATGAAGAAACACGTGCATTGATTTCAAAATCTCTCTTTATTAAGGCTATAAAAGAATTTTAACATGAAATTTCCAAGTAAAAGTATTTGTAGGAGGCAATCTAGAGTTTACTGTACAAAAGCGAGTTTATATTCTCAAGGGGAATAAACTTCTGTGTGACAACTCTCCTTACAGCAAGGCTGCAATTACCTGTTGGTAATTAATTTATAGATCTTTGCATTAAGTAGAAACAGGTCTTGTCCTCTACCTCTGAAACAGCCCTACGGCAGTTCCCTACGGAAAAGGAAGTGAACGGAAGAGTAGAGGCTCAATGGGGACTCCAGCCCCTGAATTTGGGACTGTTCAGAGTTCTAAACTATTCAAAACCTGACTTTAGTGGCAGATTTGTCCATGTCTAGTTTCCAGTTACGAAGATAATCAGTACATTGCACATGACTTTTATCAAAATGCTACAGTTACTGCTCCAGGCCTCAATTTCAATGTGTTATGAAGAGAAATAGGCCTAAAAGTACAAAATGAAAGAACTTTTCCCTCTCATTGTGGTCAATATTTTTCCTTTTGAAGAAGAGAGCCTGGACTTCAGCATATATTGAAGTCTGCAGTTCAGAAGTGAATTCATGCAAACCAGGTATGAATTCTTTGTTTTGTTCAAATTACCCCCTATCCAACTGTATTATATCCCCTTTTAAATTAATGCTAATACAGAAGCATTTTGCCATCCCTTGAGGATAAGCCAAACCACTTAATCTTTATTGACCAGAAATATTGGCCTCTTCTTTAGGGCCATTTCCCCCTTGTAGTTGAAACCTGTGCATTCAATAAACAAAACCTTAGATTTAGCACACCTGAGCTTATTCTGAAAGTCTGCTTTTAGAACAGGCTCCCTGTGAAACAAACAAGCAAAACCCCAAGACACAGCCTTGTTCAAATGGTAATACATTACATATTGTATCTGCTGCTCTTTGTTCTCAAAATGGTTCAGTGAAAAAGAATCCCAAGAACTATACAACAGCTGTGAGCACTCCTATAAAAAGTGTTCCATTTCAATGTTGCTACTTAATTGGAAATTATCACCCTGTTAAATTTTCCAGAGAAATATGGCTTATAAAAATGTCCTAAGCATATCTAATATATCCTTATTTAAATCAGGCAAGTGTTGGCCAAAAAGTATATCAATATTCTATTTAATTTACAAGCACTGTCCATACTAAACACTTCATTATCAGGAACAGAAAATATTAGAAGACAGGATGTTCAAATGCCATTTGAATCACTGTACCAATCCCATGCTACCTTATCTGCCAGATGTGCTGGAGATTCCAGATTAGTACACAACATTTTCATTTAAAGTAGTGTGTTCCTGCACTCATCCTTGTTTATATCAGTATTGCTAGTGAAAAGCTGGTAAAATTTTTTTAAAAAATGAATTTTTAATTGTTTAACCTGGATTCATCTTTCATGAGCCTACACTATCATGACCTACTGGGCTTTGAAGCACAAGAATTACACAGAAGTCAATCTTTTCACCTGGCTCTTATGTCCCTGTTTTAAAAGAACTCCTGTATTCCCCAGATACCCAGTTTTCTTTCCTTGTGCTCATCCATTCTTGACCAAGCCTCTGATAGCATCCCTCTACAGGGGAATTCCGAGACCTGAGTCTTAAATATTGACTATTACAGAGTTAAAAACAAACAAACAAACAAACAAACAAAACCCCAACCACCCTACATCAAAAAAACCAAACTCCAAACCAAATCCAACTCCACAACAAACACATATTAGTATGTGTAAGAAAGGACTTTCATGTAAAATATTTATTTTCTCACTGCTTTTTACTAGTTTACTTCCAGATGTCTCTGTTGGTCATGCATTAGGTTAAGACACTCAAGGTCAAGCTCAGCCAGCCCACTTCAGCACCATGTGTTTAAGGCAGGATCCTCTCTCTTAAGAGGTTTGATGAAAGGATTGCTGTAACTCAAGTTGTGATAATACGTGTCTAAGCCTCTATGCCAGATAGGTGGCTCCATGCAGGGCTGAACATCCAACACCGGGGGACTGTTCTCCCCAGCGAGGAACAGGAACAGCAATGCCCTGGTTTCACACATGACACTCTCACACAGACCTGGAAAGACACCTCTGAATCTTTGGTTCACAAGATACTACCTAGGTACATTGGTACCACAAAGGCAACAAGCGTGGTTTTGCCAATGAAGAAAAAGATTTGCATAATGCCTTGCCACCTGCTTCATGCAGTCACCAGAGCTTCTAATGGATTTTGCAGCTTGAAGGGGATTTTTGCTTAAAGATGAAATGATTTCTCTGTGAAAGATTAAAAGGCAACCAAACTGCCACCTTTATAAACTAAAATAATGTTTAAAAAAAGAGAGAACTAGAGACTCTGGTCCTTTCATTTATCTTGTTCACAGGTAAAACTGAGTACTATCAGGTCACAGCCTATCAATAGTCCCCTGGCAGAGATGAGAAGTTTCAGAAATTTGGTCTTACAGTTAGCTTCCCAGTCTCAGAAACATCTGATGCTCTTCTAGCAAACCATAATCAATAGCTGTAACTAACTGAAGAAGGTTAAACTTTACATGATTCATTCTTCCTGTAGCCAACCAAACACCTAACTACAACAATTTAAAATGTTTATCTGGAGGGGCATAAAATAGTATTTGCTTTAAAACATAATTTGAGAGGTTCCTGCATGCAGCTGGTCCTCATCCCTCTCTGTTCTGCCCCCACTGCTGCTCCACATCCCCACTGCTTCCTATTCCATGATCTGCTTTATGAGTTTAGTGTACTAAATAATTAGTTTATTTAAAATTTAGCAATTGTGAGAGCAAAGTAAAAAGTATAAGCACAAGAGCATGGACCTCCTGGAGTTTTGTGGAAAAAAATTCTGCAAACAAAGCTAAGAAGACAGGTTCTCATACCATAAGCAAGAAAAAAAGGGGTAAGGGTCATGCTATTTCTCTCGACATGCAATAACCTCGTGCACTGTCCTGTCACACTACCAAGGATGAGACCACTGAGTCAAGCTGTTCCCATGCCAGCAGTTTGTCACAGTCCCTATCACACCCTGGGCAGGTGCAGAGTGGAGGCAAACAGGCCTCAGAGAAAGTGTCTGTGCCCAGGGAGCTGCAGGGACAGCACTGCTGTCACTCTCTCTGTTTGAACGGCTCCCATGCCACTGGAGAGAAGGGAATTGCACACTGCACCATGCCTGGTGCAGAGATGCTGCCTCCTTCCAGCAGCACACAGGGGTCACACGGAGTCATCACTGATGCTGCTTTCCAGGCCACCACAAACCCATGGGAAAGCCTTTGCAGGCGGAGGAGACAACCACCAGCCTCCAGGGAGGCATTCATCTGGTTTGAGAGTAAAGAATGGGGACAGATAGGAAATCAAATTATATCTCTTTTCTTCCCAGGCATGAGGGGTACATTTCCTCACATATAGTGAAAACAACAAGCAATGTTTAAAGAAACATTTGCTCCCTAACACAGCTGAATTCATCAGGGCATTCCCAGTCTCTCCTCTTCTAATGAGGAATGACACCACCCATTCAACAGTAAAATGATGCAATATGCATTTGGGAAAAAACCTCAAAACCAAACCTAAATAAGAGAACCACCAAACCACTGTTCTGTTAAAAAATAAGAATACTAAGAAAGAAATGCTTATATAAGAAGAAATAATTAAAACGAACCACACAGAAAAATAAGTAAATAAAAAAACCCAACCAACAATCCACAACAAATAATGAAAGGTAACCTTTAAATTATTATTGCACTCTATAAGAGATATGCTGCAAATTTTAATAATATTGTTTGGAACATCAGTCATTTTGCTCTTGCTGAAATTCATTTTTGATAATGCAATAGTAACATCTCAGGAATGATATTAAATTTCTACTTTGTATTAAAGTAGAATTGTATTAGCATGGTACAGTGTGTGTATCTCTGCTGGGATTACTTTCATGCTGGAAAAAACAATGTTATTTTTCTATTACTGATATAAGTTATCTATTTTGACACTGGAAAATATATTTCACTGAACTATAAACTAACAAAATCTCTCATCTAAGAGGATATCACTAAAATTTCCCTCCTGGTGTATTTTCAATTCCTAGCCAGCAGACATTCTGCTAATTTTTTTTTGCACAAACTCATTTGATTTGCAACATACCTGTGAGCTCATATACTAGAGTTAGCATGTCCAGTTCAATTATTCTCACTGAATCTTTGACCACACTATTGGGAAATCTGCCTGAGGAAAGAACAAAAGATTGCAGCTGACAGATCTATGTCTTTCTGAACAAAACTCAAGCAGCCCCCTTCCAGGATCTCTCTCCATTCAGTTTATCCATTTGGCTACCTGCACCCTGAGAGAGTGAGCCCCACGGCAACTTGGGAGGAAGGGAGAAAGAAATGGGAAATCAAAGCTACATTTATATTCAAACCTGTCTGTACTTTATTGACATAATTTTCCAAAGCCACATCCTAACTTGTGTTTTAGTTTAGGAAGTGGGATCATTTGTTTCTATTCACCTTTCACACTGATGAATCACCTTGAACATCCTCCAGCTGGCCCTAACCCTCCAACTTCTTGTCAGGGTATGGAAGAAATGAGCTCTAACAGGGATTTAAAAGGGGAAGAGATAGGACTCCCCTTATCTGATAAAATCTATAAGCTCCTATAAGCTGCAAACAGTTCCAGATATGAATTACGGAGGTTATCAAAGACAGGCCAGGAATCACGCCCCTCACTAATGGATCAAGACTGTGGTTAACAAATACTGGTATTTCAGCAAAATCCACACTTTGGCCCCATCATTACTTCAATTCACTCCAGAGGGTACATTTCTAAACACACACCCTAATTTGCTGTTGCTGAGTGATGTGTAATTTACAGTGCATTCTGTATTGGGTCTAAAGCCCCCCAACACATTTCCTTGTGCTGAAGCGACACATCCCACGACACCTGCAGAGCAGAGGAGATTCCATAAAAATAGATTAAATTCTCATACAGTTGGTGTGAGAAGCAGCCATGGGCATTAAGTTTGGGACTGGTACATGCACACCATGTGGGTTCAAACTGCTGCCCTGAGGGGCATTTTTTTTCTTTTGCAATAACACCAGAATCAGGCAGAAGATAGGGAACTTGAATATATTCTAGAAAAGCTGCTAGCAATCACCCGGGGAGCAGCAAACGACACCTTTGAGCCAAGCAGCAGCTCTCTGTGAAGCCTGCCCTTGGCAGTAGGTGTCGCTGCAAGGCAGAGCTACAGCAATTAGTAAATTATTGGGACACAGACAAGAACAGGAGCCGGCAAAGACGCTTTGTGGTACGCAGGAAGAATATGCAAATTCCTGACAGCTGGTAGCTGTGCACTCCTTTTGTGCTAAGTGTTTTGGTTGCAAACATGATCAAACAGCAGATTGCTAGTATACACCTGCCTAAAAAAAGCATGGAAAGTCTTACTATTAAGGTAACAGCTTGCATAGCAGCATTCATCATATATAGTTTTCCGCTTACTTACTGAGTGCCAGTCCTCTTGACACATTTAAGAGTTTACAGCTATTCGGTACAAACACAACTCCATGCAGCACCTAGGCATTTAATCCCCCGAGACCAGCTGCAAACTACCCAAATCGTCCCTTTAAGTTCATGCAGTAGGCCTTTTAAGGACAGATTCATGCATAAATTCCTGTCACTCTAGTATCCAGTCATCCCAGGTTATGGATATTTCATCTTCTAGGGAGTGGTGTCAGCTGGGTTACACCCAGCACAAAACAAGAGGCAGACACCTCTGCTCAGCTCTTCACTTGTGTGTCATTTCAGCCACAGACTGATATTAGGGTTCACCATTTTTGACCCTCTTCACGTCCTTTAGGATTCTGTAATGTGTTTCTCTTCACACTGCAGGGAAATTGCAGAGGCTGATGTCTCTGTGAGAGGAGAAGGCTTTTTTCAGAAGGGTTTCCAGCCTGCTGTCAAGTAGTCTCTTTCTTCTACTCTTCCATGCCTGAAATATTAGCCTTCAGTTGCCACTGACACAAAAAAGCCATTATCTCCTACAGCATTGAGCCATTTTACAAAGAAACTGCCAGCTAAATTAAGAATTAGTCTTTTACTACAAGTCTAACAAGGCAAGAGAAGTAGTTTAAATAATGGCAAGGCAAGAAAAAATACTAACTCATAGTCCAGATATTCCTAGAACTACAGTGACATGATTTGCTTAGAAAGAGAAGAGGGCTGTTCCTGCTAAGAACAGATCCTACAAGGTCTTGACTTCCCCAAATGGCTTTAAGCCAGAGATATAAAAGTCAGTGCTCGTATCATCACTACCAAAATCTACTACTAGAGGTAGTAGAAAAAGTTTAAAAGAACACTTAGAAAACAGATTTACACTACAGTAAGCAAAGGTTGTGCAAAGACTTGAAACGGGCACTGGGTCAAACTCTGAATGTGCTGAGTACCTGCACTGTCAACCTGACAGAAGGTGCAGAACAGCAGAACTGCTGAGCAAACTGAGCAAGAAGGGGTTCCAGCCATTGCCTGGAAGAAGCCAGTAAAATAGCTTTTCATCAAGGAATGCCCTTAAAGCTGCATGTAGAGCATACTTGGGGGTTTTTTGTATTTCTTTTTGTTTCTTTAACAAACAGAAACCACTTCTACAGCAAGGGTTTTATTCTGCCCTCTCTGAAGCACACTCACAGTTTTCCTGCAGGGAGAAGTATAAGAACTTGGAGTGTGAACACATGAGTTACTCTTCCTCCAACAAGGCACTGAGGTACTACTTCACACTGTCACTAGAGCTGATACCACCATGCCATGGTGATAGCAACAGCAAAACAAACCAGACTGCAGTGCATTGGGCAAGCAAAGCACCTTGCTACATCTTTTCTCTCTCTTCCACCCCCATGCCACTAATTTAATATGAACAGGAGCTTGGCCTAAGACTTTTTGTGCTTACAGTGACTGGCACATCGACCCTCCCCAGGCACTACCTTAATAAAAACAAGACAGACAAAGCAGAGTGAAAATGGATAACATAATATCCACAAAACACACAAATACCCATTGGAAGCAACCTGTAGGTTGCTAATGCCAATCCCTAATGCAGCAGTACTCTCTTACTTATGTCTGTACAATATCTAATAAAATACAACCTCTGGGAAAGAAACTCATCATCTCCTTCTGCTCCTCTGTGCAAGCAAGACCTCTTGTTTACCAGTTCAGCAAAGATCCTGAGCTGTGACCAGAAAAAAAGGTGCCGGAATTATTTACTGTGCTGTGGACTGTACCCAAACTGTGATCAGCGAGGCAGGAGGTGACGGGCTCGTTGCTCTACTCCTGAGACAGTTTTCACCAGCAGTACTTGGTGTGTGACCCAAGGAGGGTATGCAGCTACAGCAGGGGTGGGTGCAGGCAAAGCAGGCACAGCCAGAGCCCTGTAGACAGTGCTCAGGCATGAGGAATGGGACACTTGACTGCTATATCCATCTTAGGAGGCAGAAGTGAAGCCCAAACTCTGAAAATACAACCAGGGGAGACACAACCGCAGGTTATATATACCTGCACTGTGAAGCAGCTTTAGAGGGGGAAAGAAAACCCTGCAGACTGCAGTCAGGGAAGAATAAGGTTATAAAATGTTTTGCTTCCCATAAAGCATAATATCAAGTTAGTGATTACAGTCCGAACAGGCACCAATTTTATTTAAAAATTGAATTTTGACTGTCTTCCTACTTTTTTTTTTTTTTTTTTTTAAGATGAAAGAACTGTATGGGCTGTTTAAATGTGATTTTCTTTGCGCTTAAGTAATGGTCACCTGTATACATAAAAGGCATATATAGCTTGCAATATGCCTTTGACAGACAAATTTCAGGGCAATCTGTTTCAAAAACACATTTAGTAGTAGAATCAGAAACCATTTTCAAACTGAATGTTTCTGTTTTAAAAGGCATGACTTTTAGAGAAGTGTTTGTGGTAATATATGGAAATGTAAAAAAAGGAGAGTGTAATGTGTGCAATGAGAAAAAAGGATCACTGCTCAAAATGTTCAATATTATCAGTACACTGTTGCTTGAAGTATTAAAGAATATTAAATTCCCACCTGGGTTTTTATTTACTATTTCATGGGAATATTAAAACAGTCTTTTTAGTAGTTTTGTCATTTAAAAATATTTTTCTTCTCCCCTTTTCCTAGTAGCATGGCCAGTTTTAGAAACAGTTAGTTTTAAGTGATTAAACAGCAAAGGATACCTAAAAGCAAAACTAGGTTTCGTTATTGCAATTGCCATAATATCAGAAATGTGCCTTGTGGGTGGCCAAGGGACCTTTAATGTTCCTGTGCCACGGTCCATAGTAGCTTGGCCCATGTCCTGACCTGACTGGAGTGCCATAATAAAGCAAGCAGTGCTGTGCTAAATGTGATTCTCCTACAAGTTCTTTGTATGACGTTTCCAAGGTGTCCTACTGCTAGAAGAGAAAAGTTCCAGCTTCAGCTCATGTGAATCCATACAGCTACAGCTATTTAAAATCCCACTGCCAAGAGGCACATGTGCACTGTTTGCTCATACTTCAGGTCTTCAGCCCTCATTTTTAAGCCATCTGTTATTGCACCAAAGTCCAAAGGATTTTTATCAAAGACAGAATGTTCAAACCAACAGTGAAAAGACAGCTGAAAAGTCCATAAATATGTATCTCCAAGATATCTGCCTAGCCTGAAAAGACGTGTTAATAAAATTCAGAAGGACAAGTAAGATACAAGAGGCTACAGAAACATAACCTCTTTTTTTTCCTTCACAAAATCATCTTAAAAGATCCATTAAAAAATTGTTCATCTCAATTCTATTTATGGTTATACATCACCTGTATCAAAAAGCTGCTATGCCCTTCATGATATGAACATCTAAGTGTGTGTGGCCTTTAGTACCATCCATGATATCTTTCTTTAGTGAGGTTTTTATGTTATTTATGTTCAGTTGAGATTAGTTACTTCAGCTGTGCCTTCTGTACACATTCACTGGTCTTCTCAGCAAGCATATACTCCTTTTACTAAATATTAATACGAATCAAATGCTTTTCTCACATAAGCGTTAAATTTAGTGTCATAACTTGGCTACATAAACGCCGGTAGTCAAGGAGCACCACAAATCACTGCTTCAGAAGAAGCATTTTTCTTGTTATATTTGAGATACTACAAACTAAGCAATTTCTTTCTAGTCTTTAAACTGCATTATAAGGATACTGGACCTCAGGTTCAGGAGAGTAAGTAAAATACTTAAAACACAAGCAAATTATTACAAAATTGAAAGTGATTGGAAAATAAAATTATATGTGCTATAAATTTTCTTAGAGAAACTCTCCTTTGCTTTTTGCTTTTAAACTGAGCAATGAAAAGCAGACAAAAGGATACACTCTATCTTTTGAATGTAAAGCTAAACAGTAATATCTGGGAAGCAGCCAGACTCACACTTTAACCAAAATTCTCAATTTCTTCTGATAAGCTAAGAGATAGAGTTTGTCATTTGGATCAAGGGGTGGGATGTGATTGGATAAAGGAGAAAACAAATTCATCCAATTCCACCTACTCTCCATTCAACACAAATATGTTGCAAGGCTCAAATTACCCACGTGTCAACCCTACAGTACTCCTAATCTCCCTTTCTACTCTGTAATATTCAGCTCACCTTGAATCTCTCTTGTCAAACTATTGTTAACACAGAAGGCAAATAAATATTTAAATCTCACTCATACTAATCAAATCTGAATAAATAAAAAGGCATCATTTAATCATTAGTCTGAAAAAAGAATTACAGTAATACAGACACAGAGGAAGTCTAAGTAAATAATTTTACTTTTGTTTGGGTTTTTTTTACCCATACCCAACATAAGGGGGACCATTAATATGCACTTTCCTCTGCCATTTGAGAGTTATGTGGTAATCCCAAATACATGAAAATAAATTCTTCATTCCACTTCTTCTTCCTCCATGCTCTTTGCTTTTATGGTAGTTGTAACTTTGCTACTCATAAAGAGTGACAGAGAATGCAGTCCAAATGCAGCAAAGTCAGCATTAACTAATAAAAGGAAATCTCATCACAGAAGGGAAAGTTATCAGCAAGCTTAAAACCCATCTAAAATTAACACACAAATCCACTTCCCAGCAGTCCCGCAGTACATTCAAAGCCAATTCCCTCAAGGACTGCTCAACTTAGAAAAGGGGATAAGGGAAAAAGCGTGGAGAAATAAATAAGGTGAGAGAGTTTCTGTGTGTATGTTTATGTACATAATTTATTATTAGCATAGTCACTGAGCAAGCAAATTCCTATGGATTTAAATATACAGCTTTAACATGTTACTTCTTGTGAGTTTTAAATGTAGAATTTCCACCACAGCTTCCAAGTCATTAAACTTAATATAAGCATCTCAAGGAAGAAAATCAAAAATACATATATTAAGAACTAGATCAATGAGAACTTTAGTAAAGACCCATTCTAAAAGAAACAGGATAATCTAGACAAGTTTAGCAGTCAAAAATTAATTTTCAAGTGAAAGAAAATGGAAAGTATTCTTTCATAGCTCATGTAGATCTATCAGCATGTTCACTGTCGTCTGCACTGATAATTCTATAATTCTGATATCTCCTTCTTTGGAAAGCTATGTCTTTTGACTCTACTAGAATCTTTAGGGAGTGTCCTAAATAAACCAACAAAAACAAACAAAAAATACACTAAACCAAGTTCTGCACTTTTTATTTATACACTTACATACAAATTGATTCTATGCATATTAACACTATATACATATACACTACTAAGTTAAAATATTTTTAGCATTCTTTCTAACAAGAGAAAAACCTTTCTATATTTATGTAAGCTTCTTGTGGAAGTAGAGATAGATATTTATTGTCAATACAGTATTTTTTCAACAGCAAATGCTCTTTCAGAAATATTTTGATTAATCTTTTAGGTATATGGATCTTGATATTAACTGTGGTAAAATTCAAGGTAATAGATTATGCTAAACTATTTGAAGCAATATTTATTTATGAGGCAGTAAACAAAGCTCTCAAGTGAAAGACTTTTTTTCCCAACAGTGTTCCTGACAATTATTTTTGAATCATACATATTCAGTAGGGTGGTTAAACTCACCAGTGTGACACCAATCCACAAGAAGGGCTGGAAGGAGAATCTCGTAAACTACCGTCTTGTCAGCCTGACCTCGGTGCCAGGGAAGGTTGTGAAACAGATTATCTTGAGTGTGAGCACATGGCACTTACAGGTCAAACAAGCGATCAGACCCAGCCAGCACAGGTTTAGGAAAGGCATGTCTTGCCTGACCAGCCTGACCTCCTCTTCTAACCAGGTGACCTGCCTGGTGGATGAGGGGAAGCCTGTGGATGTTGTCTAACTAGACATCAGGAAACCTTTGATACTGTCTCCCATGCCATTCTCCTGGGGAAGCTAGCACACCGTGGCTTAGATGGGTGCACTGTTTGCTGGATTAAGAACCATCTGGATGGCTCAGCCCAGAGAGTCATGGTCAATGGTGCTGCATCCAGTTGGTGGCCAGTAACCAGTGGTGTCCCCCAGGGATCTGTGTTGCGCCTAGGCCTGTTCAATATCTTTATCAATGATCTGGATAAGGGGGTTGAGTATAAATTCGTGGATGACACCAAGTCGATCTGCTGGAGGGTAGGAAGGCTCTGCAGAGGGATTTGGACAGGCTGGATTGATAGGCCAAGACCAGCAGTATGAGGTTCAACACAGCCAAATGCCAGGACCTATACTTTGGCCACAACAACCCCAGGCAGTGCTACAGGCTGGGGACAGGACAGAGTGGCTGGAAAACTGCCTGTTGGGAAAGGACTGGGGGGTATTGGTGAACAGCAGCTGAACATGAGCCAGCATGTGCCCAGATGGCCAAGAAAGCCAAAGGCACCCTGGCCTGTATCAGTAATAGTGTGGCCAGCAGGACCAGGGCAGTGACTGTTCCCCTGTACTCAGCATTAGTGAGGTCACACCTTGAATCCTGTGTTCAGCTTTGGTCCCCTCTCTACAAGAAAGACGTTGAGGTGCTGGAGCGAGTCCAGAGAAGGGCAACAAAGGTGATGAAGGGTCTGGGGGTAAGTCTTATTAGGAGCAGTTGAGGGAGCTGAAGTGGTTTAGGCTGGAGAAGAGAAGGCTCAGGTGAGACCTTATCATTCTCTATAACTACCTGAAGACAGGCTGTATCCAGGTGGAGGTCGGTCTCTTCTCTCAGGTACCAGGTGACAGGATGAGAGGACCTAACTCTCAAGTTGTACCAGGGAAAGTTCAGGCTGGACATCAGGAATAATTTCTTCATGGAAAGGGTTGTTAAACATTGGAATGGACTGCTCAGGCAGGTGGTCAGGTCACCACCTGGTGCTGTTCAAGAAACGACTGGAAGTGGTACTTCATGCCATGGTCTAATTGACAAAGTGGGGCTTGGTAAAAGGTTAGACTCAATGATCTTAGAGGTCTTTTCCAACTCAAATGATTCTGTGATGCTGTGATGGAGCTGTTATTAAAAGTTATTAAAAAATACTTTAAGCCATCAATTCAAAGAGTATCCCACACAAAGCAGTCACAATCAGGGAGCTGTGGTTTCCCTACAACAGACATTTCCTCATGATGCAAGGGAGCAGGACTGGATTAAAGGTGCACAGCTTCAAACGTTCATTTTTCAGTAAAGCATTAACAAACTGCCACCACCACGAAGTTGAATTCAGGTCAAATCTCGAAAATCATTCACATCAGTAACCACTTGCACACACGCAGAGCCTCATGGAATCCTCCTTGGGATGATGTAGGTAGAGGCCTCTGCTGTGGCCTGCAACAAACACATTGCCCAGAGCACACCAGCACAGAGGTCGAGTACCCAACACAAGTTCCTGGATGAAGGCACAAAACTCCAGTACCTAAGCAACCACAGTCATTTCACACTTTGCCATATACATCAAACAAATGCCATCTTTAATTAAGGTCATGCCAGAGGAGCAACACCAAGTCATTTTCATGCTCTCTAGCAAGTTTAGATGAACTGTGCTCTCCATCTGTGATTTGGAAGCAAGGGACAAGAATAAAAAAAGATCATCTATTATTAAGTTCAATAAAAACACATGAATGAACATAGCTTTAAGAGCCTCTTGCTGACTTAAAAGCAAATATTTTTTTATGAGCTATCATGCCTGTTTAGGAATCTTAGAGTTTGTTGCTGTTAGAAAAAATAAATATATGTAACCACAACTCCAAAACAAACCCTAGTAAGCTGAAACATTAGCCATCCAGCTCAACAGGATATTCTTACTGGGTGCCAGGAGCAAGCAAAGCACAGTAAAGTCGTAAACATCACCCACTCTTTCCCAGCTGCTGCCCCAACCACACAGTTAATATCTGGCTGCTGGTACTCTAATGGAGATGTGTTCATGCATCTTTTCCATGCTCTTCTTTACTTTCCCTCTTCCCCCACCACATCATTCAATTCTCTGTCATGAACGTTTTGTTTGTTTGTATGAGCACAGAGCAAGTGAACTGAGCCCACGTTGTCAATTAAACCACAGTCAATTTGGAGAGAAATACAGAAGGTTAATTAACTGCTAATGATTTTGGCATTTATTTAGGTTAGTCCCTAAACTTAATTTATTGATGTGACAGTATATCAATGTGCCATGATTTATAAAAGACACTTGAAAAACAAAAAGGTTGGTCATGCAACATTCAGAGTTGCACACTAAAAAAATGTACAGGTGTAATAAAAACTGTTTTAAAGGAACACCTTCGGATTATAAACATTGAATTTCACACCTGAAACAACATATCAGAAGAGACTTGTTCTGAGAACCAGCCAAGCCTAACAGAACCATGGAGTATTCTTCTCTGCTAGCAAAGTGTAAGTAGTTCAGTTCCTAAGCAAGAGTTTAGAAACTCAGTGCCAGGCTGCCACTTCCAAAGCCCTCTCAGAGGTCATTTCATAGCATACCCTGATGCACTGTTTTTTCATAGCTGGAAGTAACACTGAAAATCAGGGACATACAAAATCAATAGATTTGAATGAAAACTGCTCTTTCTATGAGTACAACATAAGCTATGGCACAGACAGTAGAACCCAGAAAATTTACTTCAAGTTAACCTTCATGTAAGAAATTAAGCCAACTGTGACAACGGCATGAGAGGATAAATAAATACATGATTCTCAACCACTTTCAGTCACGGGTCAGTCTTTCAGTCTGAAGTACTCCAGCACAGTCAGGTCAGGCTTCTCAGAAGCACAAGTACAGATCACAGCATGACTCAAGGAAAGCACTTCTTGTTGCTGAGGTGGGAAGGGAAAACAGCATGACTTGGATGAAAACCTGAACGTTGGCTTTGTGTAGCATGTAGGATTTAAAAAAAAAAAAGAAAAATTAAGATTCAAAACTAAGTAAAACTAATTTTACTCCACAAAGGAATACAGGTACTTTCTTATCAGTTTTCAACTTAATACATTCACCTTCTATCCACAGAGGTCGAAGCTGAGATAAACAGGTAACACGTTGGTGCTCAATACAATATGGGGAGAAGGAATCACACTGCCATTCATTTATGCACCAAAATCTTAATTAAGCTTCTGAACAAGAGTCTTTTGGGATTCCAGTTTAAAATGTGGAAGGCACATGTGAACATTTCCTGTTAAAAGGGTCATACAGAAGGAGTACAGGAGATATGCAACCTCAGGTAGAAACATTTCTCTGACTGCAGCCCTTTTCTCACTCTAAGACCAATATTGTAACTCCACATTGTAAATTCTGAAGGATTGACTCAATCATGAATACTGTAGTCAGGATATTCAGAACAAACTAAAAAAAAAAACTTTGGCACATTTTTAGCAGACAATTTGCAGTGCAAATGCAGAAAGGGTAAGAAAAAGACTGGGATAGCAATCAGCATTTATTGCAGTAATCCAGTGGACTGAATAAAAGATAATTAAGTTACTAGTGAACTTTCACCCAAATCAGGTCTGTTCGTCACTAACAGGCTGCAACCAAAACAAAGGTAAATGGAAGATGATGATAGGAAATCATTCAGTAAAGTACTTCAAAAATAGCCCTATTGGTACAGAACATCATGTAGTTATGCTGCCATATTATATATAGTACATAAATTCCAAGGGAGATATATTCAAAGAAGTGTGGATGCTTATCAAACACCTTGAATCAAAGGATACAATAAATATATGATTAATAACATTGTTGGTAGAAGACATCAGAGAAGAGGGAGTTTTACCTTGTGGAAAACAATTAAAGGGAGTTTTGCTGTGTGGAAAACAATTAAGTTTGTAGTCTGTCCAAGAACTCTTGCAGGAAGCCCAAAAATGAGCAGAACGACACTGGGAGAATCGGTGCATATGAGCTTGGAACACTGATCATGTGATTAACACATGGATAGCAGGAATATACACATTTCTTTTAAAGCCCTACTAGACAGACCATACCTGTTTAAAAAATATCTGAATACAAAGAATAAAAAGCTTGCTTTCGCAGCATGAGGATGAAACCAAGAGTACAGAGCTACAGTTTGCTACTCTTCTACAGCTGTATAGCCTGTGTGGCTCCAGGGAAGTCATTTCATGCCTTGACCTTTTATTGTCCTCCCAATTCAGAGTACTTAAATGGCTATCCTAAATAGTAATAACAAATTTTGTTATTTAATATGCACTGTTATGTAGCAGTATTATCCATGAAATGACACATACACAAAAGACCTTAATATATACCTTTCCATAAACAAGCCTTTATTGGCTGGAAACTTGTGAAGGATTAGCACTGCACCAAACGCAGCACAAGGGCTGAACAGATTCTAGTCCTCATTTCATTCTGTGGTATTCCAAGGCAACTGTCAGGAAGAGATTCAGATGCTTCTTTCACACTTGAGGTTTCTACCTGTCAGCCACTGCAGCCTCAGTGTTGCTCCTGTGTTAGTCATACCATGCTACACGTAACACTGACTGTGCTGCCACAGTCACACATTCTCCCAGCTGCTAAGGAAGCAGTGGTGGCTGCTTAAACCAAAGTGTTAGGTCATCCTGAAAATAAGCTGCACACCTGCTTACTCCTGTCTTCATTGTGAGAAGCAGAGTCACTGAGGGATCACTGCAATATTCAGTCTCATCATTCCTTAACTCCCTCAGAGACACAAGGATGATGCATCGTGGTGCTCTGCATAGAGAATTTGTGCGTTTGCTTGTCAGGTGAATGCAGGATTTTGTCTGAGACAATCAGGAACAGACCTCACACATTACCATTCCCACATCACCTGAATGACAAATGGCTGCAAAACTTTACTTCTCATCCTCCTCAGTGTCCCTGAATCCATAGCTACCCAAACCTAACCAACTTCTGGCTGTTCTGTGACACTTTTCTTGACATCTAATACAGGACACAGATGTGAGTGAAACAGAGCTACAAACTCACAGAACAGTAACTACTGTCTTGTTCCCTTCTGAAAATGGAGTAATGTGGAAGAGAAGACAAAGAAAAAAAGAGTTGCTTTTATGATTCCTATCGCCTCCTATGCCAGCTGTCTCTGGTAAGAAGTCCCTGAGGTTTTCACACCAGGCTTTTACATGTTGTTTTAACATGCTCTAACTTAGCCTCTCAATACACCCCTGAATGCTACCAAGTTTCATGACATGCTGTAGTAGTGGACAATAACATGTCTGAAAAGAAACCACAGTATAGGAAAGGTGAAAGTGCTTTGCTTGCACGTTTCAGACATTATTGGATATGTTTTATTGATCCAGCCATGCAGAGCTCTGAGCTGTTATCAGACAGCTCCAGGAATGCAACCACTCATGGCCAACAGCATAGAAGTGGAAAATACAGAAGCTTGAAGATCATTTTGCCATTTTGAAAATCCTTCAATTCAAAACTCCATCTTCCTGTTTGCTACAAGCTTATTTTGAAAACCAAAAGCCATTTTTCAATTGCTGCTCCTGCCTCTCTCCCTTTTTGATCACTGCATAGCAATAGCACTGCAGATCCACTGTTCTCAAATGAGTAAAAGTGGTGCTTCTTTCTCCTTGGACCTACAGCAACAGTCAAGTTGCTTTCTATCTTCCCTTTAAAGACAAATGAACAAAAACTTCCCCAAAATACTCCAAAGCAAAACTCACAAATCTTCAAGAGATAAAGTAGAAGCAGTTTGATTTATCTCCCCCGCTACGATGCATATTACTTTGACTTCTAGTAAAACTACCTCCTTGCAAAATGATGAAAAGTGCATGAAGAAGGCCGTGGCAGAAATATGCAACCTGCTTTTGAAGTTTAGTCAGCTGAGGAAAAACTGGAAGCCAAACTTTAGAAGTAAGTGATATGGCTTTTGTCGTTACACTCACCTAGCCACCATGAATGTCTACTTTCACCATAAAAACTTATATCTCAAATGTTAAAGCAAAAAAAAAAAAAA